>OY740802.1:9502751-9877751 GCA_963514005.1 Raja brachyura
TTTTCTACTTACGATATTTTCGATTTACGATGGGTATATTGGAACGTAACCCCATCGTAAGTTGAGGAGCACCTGTAGGTTAGTGGCGGTCTGCGTTCCTCTGGCTTATGGTTCAGTTTTACAAGTGGTTAATTGTGTGGTTCCTTTGTTTGTTTGCATCGCTGTTTTAAGTTGCAAAAATCTTCATGGGCATGATGTGGATAACACTGAAGGGCTATTTGTTGAATTCTAGCTCTCTAGACCAGCTATCTGGTCCCAGACATTGTCCTCGCAGTGTGCTATCTTAGTATTGAACATTACTGGAAGAATGAGCAAAGAGATACACAAAACAGGAACAGTTGGTAAATAAGCAAGATACAAGGTGGCAGAGGGACCTCCAACTGCTTTTTTAGCTTAGTTTGGTTTAGTTTAGGGATACAGTGAGGAAACAGGCCCATCGGCCCACTGAGTCCCCGCTGATGCCCACACACTTGCACTATCCTACGCACACTGGGGGCCAATTTACAATTATACCAGGCCAATTAACCAACAAATCTGAATGCCTTTCGAGTATGGGAGGAAACCAGAGATCCCCGAGAAAACCCATGAAGATACTGGTAGAATGGGCGCAGCGGTAGAGTTGCTGCCTTACAGCACTTGAGGCACTGGAGAACCGGGTTCTATCCCGACCACGGGTGCTGTCTGTATGGAGTTTGTGCGTTCTCCCCGTGACCGTGTGGGTTTTCTCCGAGATCTTTGGTTTCCTCCCACACTCCAAAGATGTACAGGTGTGTAGGTGAATTTGCTTGGTAAATGTAAAAAATTGTCCCTAGTGTGTGTGTAGGATAATGTTTATATGCGGGGATCACTGGTCGTCGCGGGCCCGGTGGTTTGAAGGGCCTGTTTCCGCACTGTATCTCTAAACTTAACTAAACTAAACATAAAAACTCTGTGCAGAGTGCACCCATGGTCAGGATCGAACCCAGGTCTCTTGCGCTAAGGCAGCAACTGTGCCACTGTGCTGCCCTGTTGGTTACTAAATTGAAGGAATGCAATGTTTACACTAGTGGGTGTAACCCTTCCCTTGTGGGTTTTCACTTGTTTATTTTTAACTTGCAGCAGCGCAACAGATATGGAAACACAGTACTCTGTAAAACCCGTACTGACTGACCCAGCTTCTGCTCTTCTCTTTAACTGTATCATTGTTACGCCTCTTAGGATGTGTTAGTTCAAAAGTGATAGGAGCAGAATTAGGCCATTCAGCCCATCAAGTCTAGTCCACCATTCAATCATGGGTGATCTATCTTTCCCTCTCAACCCAATTCTCTTGCCTTCTTCACATAACCCCTGACACCCGTACTAATCAAGAATCTATCTATCTCCGCCTTAAAAATATCCATTGGCTTGGCCTCCACAACATTTTGTGGCAATGAATTCCACATATTCAGCACTCTCGGACTAAAGAAATCCCTCCTCATCTCTTTCCTAAAGGAACGTCCTTTAATTCTGAGGCAGTGACCTCTGGTTCTGGACTCTCCCACTAGTGGAAACATATTCTCCACATCCACGCTATCCAGGCCTTCCACTGTTCGATGGGATGCTTACTTAGATTGTTTAGGCCGGTAAGACTGGAGATTTTCATCACACTCTAATGTATGGTTCTCGATCCTTGATTAGCAGGTCTTCGATTCATAGCTTTCTGAAAGGGAGGCAAAAGTTTTGACATCAACTTAATAACTTTTAAGAACCACATGGAGAGCAAATTTAAATGTAGACATTGTCAGATCCAAGGTTTGATCCGAATATAATAAACACATTTCAAGGGCACTAAACATAACGGCTTGTTTATTCCTCTGCCATTCCATTATATCCCGGCATTCTTGCAGTGTGTTTATTATATTCGGATCAAGGTGAGAATCTGACAGTCATTTCTTGAAAGTACCTCTTTGTGAAGATCAACAACATCTTGAAGATGTTGAATTAAAGGTTGAGAGCAGTGGAAGGCAGACTGCTTTATAATGGATGATTTTTTTGTCATTTCGTTTAGAGATGCAGCGCAGAAACAGACCATTCAGCCCACCGAGTCTGCAGCGACCCGCGATCCCCGCACATTAACACTATCCTACACACACACTCGGGACAATTCACACTTTTCCAATGCCAATTAACCTACAAACCTTTCCTTGTTTGGAGTGTGGGAGGAAACCGAAGATCTCGGAGAAAACCCACGTGGTCACGGGGAAAACGTACAAGCTCCGTACAGACACCGCCCGTAGTCAGGATTGAACCCTGGGTCTCCAGTGCTGCAAGCGCAGTAAGGCAGAAATTCTACCGCTGCGCCACTGTGCCACCATTTATTCCCAGGGAAATGCCATTTTCTTGCAATAATGGATCACAAATATATCAAAATTCCATATCATGGAATGACTTGTATCAATAATGTTTTGCCTCTGCTAATCTCAGTAACATATAACATTTTCTCTCTGCTCACCTCCTATCCCTAATTCCTCTACAAATGGCACATATAATTTCTTATTTATCTTAAAAAATAATTTTTCAGATTCAGTGCTTGAGGCAGAAACTCAGGTCATCTCGACTCGCGTCAGTAACTGTAGAGAATGTCTTCAATATTCAAGGTAAGTCTATTTACATCCAATGTAGTTTTTTTTAGTTTAGTGATATAGCCCAGAAACAGGCCCTTTGGCCCACCGGGTCCACACCAACCAGCAATCCCCACATGCTTACACTATCCTACACACTAGGGAGAATTTATAATTTTTAGCAAAGCCAATTAATCTACAATCCTGCACGTCTTTGGAAAGTGGGAGGAAACCAGAGCCCCTGGAGAAAACCCACGCAGTCACAGGAAGAAGGTACAAACTCCGTATAGACAGCACCCATGGTCAGGGTCAAACCCTGGTCTCTGGCGTTGTAAGGCAGTAACTCTGCCGCTGCACCTCTGTGCCGCTCACAATTGAATTGAACAAGGGAGTGTTTATATTTTTTAGTATTACATTTGGACTTTGTCTCTCCCAAGAAGAATCCGCTCTTTTTATATTGTTCGCCACTTTTTGCAATCGACTTCATTCCTGGGCATTCGTGTTGCCGAACCAGACCAACAAAGGAACATACAAGGTTACGCAGAGCCCTACATAAATCTTAGAATATTTCCTTTGTCACATTGTAGGGTGACCCTTGCATAATATACTCCAACTAGCCATGATGTACCACAATGGATACATCATTAAAATTATTTTAGAAGTGTCGTATTATTTTTGTGCAACATGGCTGTTCAAATTATTCTATTTGCTCTATTCTCAATGCCAGGGGTGTCAAACTCGTGGCCCACGGGCCGGATGCAGTACGCAAAGGGGTCCGATCCAGCCCGCGGGCTGATTCCCCCGGTGCCGGAGCGGACTGCAGCTGTCCCCAGTGCCGGATCGGACACGTTCAGACATGCACAGCGCGATCCAGCGCGCATGAAGTCGCATTTTGCCCGTGACCTAAAATGAGTTTGACACCCCTGCTCAATGTCATGCAACTTTAGAAACATTTTCTGACATTAATTGTGACAATATTTTTTTGGTACCTTGGACTTGAAGATTGATCATTGACAGAGATGTACTTGAACATACAATTGTCAACTTCCTGTATTCTCCTGGACTATTCAGTAATGCCTTGCTGTATATCATGAATATTTTATATGTTGAAACACATGGGTATAATGGAGTTTAGAAGGATGGGGGTGGGGGGGGGGGTCTAATGAAAGGCCTAGATAGAGTGGATGTGGAGAGGATGTTTCCAGTAGTGGGAGAGGTTCGGGCCAGAGGGCACAGCCCCAGAATAAAAGGACATACCTTGGAGGAGTGTGAGATGAGGAGGAATTTCTTTGACCAGAGGGTGGTGAATCTGTGGAATTCATTGCCATAGCAGACATGGAGGCCAAGCCATTGGGTAGTTTGGAGCAGAGATTGATAGATTCTTGATTAGTAAGGGTGTGAAGGGTTACAGGGAGAAGGCAGGAGAATGGTGTTGGAAGTAAAGATCAGCCATGATTGAATGACAGAAGTCTCGATGGGCCGAATGGTCTTGCTCTGCTCCTATGTCTTATGGTCCTATGGGTAATTCTCTTTTGTTCTTTCACCAGGAAAGCAGTTCAGAGTGATAATCATCTCGACAGTGCATACTTGTGAAAGTAGTGACCCAGCAAAGAATGCTGGTTTAGAATTTTTCAGTCAACTTGGCGTTTTGAACACGGCCATGACGCGAGCCCAATCTCTCGTGATAGTCGTGGGTGACGCGGTGGCTCTTTGCTCCGTTGGGAATTGCAGCAAAATCTGGAAGAGGTACATTCAGGCGTCTATTGACAACAAAGGCATTTACCCGGAAGATCTATCAATGGAGCAGATTAGACAAAACATTGTTGATAATGAGTGCTTGACAGCCAATGATGAAGATGAAAGTGACAATGATTCTGAGAAAGAAATTGATCTAATACTGCAAGAACTTCTTGATGAGAGCAAGAATATGGCATTAATCGTAACAGACGAAGGCCTGATGCATATTGCCAAACCTGGGGAAAAAAGACAAGGGAATGTGAGTTATAGTGCATATGTTCCATCCTTTCAGAAGAAGTTCATTGTGAAGTATGAAGATCATCCTGTAGAGACTCTGGAAACATGGTTGTTAAACGAGCCTACAAAATACAAGCGATGTGAAATAGTCATGGAAACATTTCACAAAGGCTACGCCATTGCTCTGGATGATCTTCAGCTTGCTCACATTCATATAGAAGGTCGAGCGAACTTTGGAAAATCATTCCCCGGTGATCAGGTATTGGTTGAAATTCTACCCCAGAGCTCAGAGCAAGCTGACAACTCTAATGTCGATGGAAAAGTGGTTGGGGTTTTGAGACCAGGTGATCTGCCGAGAATCTTTATCTGCAGAATCGATGAATATGATCCTCAAGTCATGATTCCTATCAACAAATGTGTAACAAAAATCTACACACCATGGCTTGAGAAGGCTACCAACACCATCAATATTCGCAAACGCAAGAAAGGTAAATATGTGACAGATAACACTGTAATCCTTACTGAAAAAATAAGAAAAGATTTCTTCGTCGTTGAAATACTATGTTGGCGGGAAAACTTTCACTATCCATTGGGAATTGTAACTAAGCAACTACCTGCAGCACTGACAATGGATCATGGAATGGAAATACTGAACTTGGAGTATCACGTTCATGCGAGCTTCCCAGAAGAAGTCAACCAAGAGCTGGAGGGACACTGCCAAGAACCGGGAATGTATCCTGGTGAAAAGCGGATGGACTGCCGGGAGTACTTAACATTTACAGTGGATCCGAAGGATTCCAGGGATCTTGATGATGCAATTAGTGTGAGAGACTTGGGAGAATGCTATGAGATAGGTGTTCACATTGCGGACGTCTCCGCTTGTGTGCCAAGTGGGAGTTGCATAGATGAAGAGGCACAGAGGCGTGGAGTGACGTATTATCCGCCTGCAAGTGATCCAATTCACATGCTGCCTCCGAAGCTGAGCCAAGAGCTCTGCACGCTCCTCCCAGGAGAAGATCGCAAGGTCATCTCTTTATTTGTTGAGATACAAAAAGGCACAGACCGAATTGTGAAAAGAAACTTTTCACTTTCTCATGCCCGATCAGACAAGAAACTCACCTATGAAGAAGCGGAGGAGTATATCAAGGATTTTAGTGGAAGTGAATTGAGATTTGATACTTTGGAAGATTCAGTTGCCGTGGCCTTTCACTTTTCCAGAGTTCACAGAAAGTATAGACTGCAAGATGGTTATTATTATGATAAGTCTGATGACCATAGACATCTAGGGAACAGGCGGTCCCATCAAATGATCGAAGAACTTATGATAATGATGAATAGCTTTGTGGCCGAATTCCTGACCAACGGGCCACAAACAATGAACGTGATACCATTGAGATGTCAGGGGCCCCCTGCTCCTCATAAGATTGCCACTCTAAATCAAAAGCATAAAAACCTGGTCAACCTTTCCATTCATCTCTCGCATCATCTGGAGGTCCAACCAAATTTCCAACCTCCATCCTGTCAGGAATTCCAGATCTTGTCTTCCGTATGGAACAGTCTGGTGAAAGCGGCAAAGGACAATGACATCAACAGGTTGATAGACTTCATTGGGACGGATGATGTCCATCCAAATCTTGCACCAGTCTCCCTGGAGCTGAGGAGAATCATGCTCAAATCCTTCGTCATTCGTTCCAACTCAACATCACTTTCAAAGCAAGGGCATTATTCTCTTCACCTTGAATCTTACACTTGGGCCACGTCACCGATTCGACGATATCCAGACATTGTCATCCAACGTCTCCTTACTCAAATTTTGTGCCAAGGAGAAATTCCATACAACCCACAGGAAATCGATAAATTATGCATCGATTTCAACAGGAAAAAAAGGAGGGCTTCCGATTATGAAAAAAGATCTCAAACTCTTCACTTGGCAACGCAACTTCAGAATCAAGTTGTGCAAAAGATGGCATTTACCTTTAATGTTGTTCCATTGTCCAGGTACTTTGGTGTCTTATTCCCAATGAGCTCTGATGCTCTACAAGTGATCCAAAGCATAAACTACAGAACCCTTCAGCTGGTGGCCCAACCTACATTCCACGAGGAAACTAAAGTAATGAAACTAAAATGGAGGAAAAGAGTTTACAGTCTAGACACATCGAGAAAAGATTTTCTTCCACCTGGGCCGTTCTGTAACCCATACATCAATACGATTAACAGTAACACTTGGCAGGAATTTGTGAAGGCGGTCAAATTGGATGAATATTCCAAGGCATCAATCCTTGTCTTGGAGGAGAGCAAATGTCCCAAATCTACTGTGGCGCAAGCAAATTTTGGCAAGATTGAAGCCAGCAAGGGCAACCCTTCACATCACGTAACCATTTCTCTGAACGTGAAAAATGGGGATGCTTTGCAGTTGCAACTGACTAAAGGAGAAAAGGATGGTTTTTTGGTGCCAGCCGTGCAGTTGTTTAATGTAACTCCGATGTTTGAGATTTGCGTGGAACATGCAGAAAATCCTGTGACCTGCTTTTCGGAGTATGCTTCAAAGTCGCCCAAAAACACCTACCTGGACATAAAGGAATATCAAGCGATCTGGTTACCCTTGTGTGCGATGGAATCTGTGACTAGCGCTGTGGCTGAAAATGAAGTTATCATCATTTATGGTGTTAAGATAGCTTGGGCAAAGAAACGTCAAACTCTGCGTGGCACTTTCTCTATTCCCAAAGAATTTTGTGAGAAGTGGCAGATTAAAAGTGCCCTGTCTAAGTGTTACTTGTGCATCCGGTGCAGAGACTTGAAACAAAATGTGAACAATTATCTAACCCAAAACGAAGGGACCCTTCACCAGAGTTTGAAGGGACTGAGCATTTCAGAAAATTCTCCAGAACTAAACATTGACCCAAACCGCTACATTTGGGTGGCACATGCAGTGATAGAAGAATTTTCCAATGATGATTCAAAACCTGACAGGGAAGCCGACATTAAGACAAACTTTACCGTACACCAAATGCCCATGGATACCATCCCAAATGAAATATATCAAAAGGATACAACATTCGTTGTGGAAGTAATTCCAAAACAACTTCCTGAAATGTAAGTATTGTGAATGCACAGTCACTGTATAATATCTGGTGTGATTTTGTACTAGTTTATGAGAAAGGAGAATGAGAATTCTAGGTTCTTAAGCATCAAACATCTCCAAACTAAGTTTGCCCCATTTTAATTACATGAAAACTCTTCAATGTTGATAAATTGTGAACTCGGCATCAGTCCTTCTCCCTCTACGCACTGTACAGTTGACAAAGTAAGTGTACACTCGATTAGTACGGGTGTCAGGGGTTATGGGGAGAAGGCAGGAGAATGGGGTTGAAAGGGAAAGATCCATCAGCCATGATTGAATGGCAGAGCAGATTTGATGGGCTGAATGGCCTAATTCTGCTCCTATCACTTATGACCTTATGTAACACCTCAACTAAAACAACTTCCCGATGTTGCATAAATATTTTGTAAAGC
Source organism: Raja brachyura (assembly GCA_963514005.1). The sequence continues at coordinate 9,510,818 of OY740802.1, forward strand.
ATATTATGATGTTTGTGATCCATCATATTTAATACCAATTTATTAATGAGATTTGGTAAATTTTGTAAATAGTTGTTGAGCTGCATCTTTACTTGAATTCAGCTTGTCCATAACTTCATCAATTAAATTAAAAGACTATAAACTAATCATAGTGAAATGAAAATGTTTGCCCCATATAATCTTGTATTTTTGGTATTAACATGTCTCTTTTCGTGCTGATCAATTATAGCAAGCTGGAGAAGCGGGTTTACCTGAAGTTGGAGAATTCCATGTTCATACCATCTATCTTCCATGTCTATCCTTTATGTTGATACCATTGGGTTGCAAGCAGTGAGGTTGTGTGTGGCTTCACTCTGCCATCGGAGAAGGCCAAGGACAGACAGATCACGATGAGAATGGGAAGGGGAATTAAAATAATTAGCAATGGGGAGTTCCGACAGGCCTTGGATGACAGAGAGCAAGTTTAGTTTAGAGATACAGCGCAGTAACAGGCCCTTCGGCCCACTGAGTCCGTGCCGACCAGCCAAGGCAATTAACCTACAAACCTGTACGTCTTTGGGGTTTTTGGTGAAGAGGTTGCCTAGTCTATGCTTGCTTTCACTGATGTAAAGGAGGCCATATCAGGAGCACCAAATGCAGTAGATGAGGTTTGAATAGGCACAGGCGAATCTCTGTCACACCTGGAAGGGCTTCTGAGATCCGTGAGACCGTGAAGGTAGCGGGATTAAAGGCAGAGACCAGGGGATCTCTATCCCTATTCTCTCTGGGTGGAGGCATGGGTTAGGTCGCCATGCACAACCGCTGGGGTGGGAGGGGGGGGGGAAACACATTAGCAGAAGAAAGAGGACATCTCAGATGTCGCAGAGTGTGAAGATGTCCGACAGTATAAAGTCTCATGTCAAGAGCAGATGCAGCAGAGACGGAGAAACTGTGAGGAAAGGAAGGCATTAGGTGTAATTAAGGTGGTTGTGGTTGTCAGTTGGTTTGCAGTAGATGTGTGTGTACAGTCTGTCTCCTACAATGGAAAGATCACAAAATGGGAGGGAGGTGCGTTAGATGGTTCAGGTGAATATGAGGACAGAGTGGAAGTTGTTGGTGAAGTTAATGAATTAAAGATTTATGCATGGGTGCAGTTCTGAATACAGTGGAGAAAGAGTTAAGGACAGGTGAAGGGGACACTTGGAACTAAAAGTGTTTAATGGAGCCAACAATCGGACAGGCATAGCTCGAGCCCATGCTACACCTTTGAGTCAATGAAAATAAGAGAAATGAGAAGAGAAATAGTTGAGGTTGAGGACAAGTTCAACCAACATGAGCAGAGTTGAGTAGAGTAAACGGGAAGGAAGACCCTGACTGCTTCCTGATGTGGAAGTGTTTAGGGACTCCACGTCCGTGTTAAAGACACACAATTGTTTCAGTTCAGTTTAGTTTATTCTCAAGTGTACCGAGGTACGGTGAAAAGCATGGGTTGCGTGCTAACCAGTCAGCAGCAAGACAATACATAATTACAATCGAACCATTGGAATGTGTAAAGCAAAGTGCGGAAATGACGGTAGTACTCCTCATTGGACATAGTCAATCCTTGTATCTTCACTTTGAATTTTCAGACGCAAGGAACAAGCCATTAAGAACCTTCCTCAGGCATCGTCACTTGCTCAAGATATAGCTCTAGGTCATCGGACAAATTCTCCAAGTAAGAACATTTGTAAATTTTATTGGATAGATCGGCACCATTTTTATTGTATTTGTGAAGAGTTGAACTTATCTACTGATTTACAGTTTTTGTGACGTGTCAGAACTCATTGAATTATTAGCAATTCATATAAACGATATTCGTGTTCAAACATCTCTGAGCCGTCTGCCTGGTCCTGTGTCTGAAGAAGGGTCTCGACACGAAACGTCACCTATTCCTTTTCTCTAGAGATGCTGTCTGACCCGCTGAGTTACTCCAGCTTTTTATGTCTACTTCGGTATAGACCATGTGGTTTGCATGTTGTGTGAATGTTGGAAAAGTCACTTCCCATTGAACAAATATTGGACTCCAGCTATTATTGTTTAACCAACATTATATCTTAGAAGTACAGAGAAGTACAGAGAAGTACAGAGACGTTGGTTAATTGGCTTGGTAAATATAAAAATTGTCCCTAGTGGGTGTGGGATAGTGTTAATGTGCGGGGTTCGCTGGTCAGCGCGGACTGGGTGGGCCGAAGGGCCTGTTTTTGCGCTGTATCACTAAAACTAAAACTTAAGGGCCTGTCCCACTTTCACGACGTAATTCATGACCTATTTTACTCGTGGACATTTTTCATCAGGCTAGAAAAGCGCCCAGACCTACTTGATGTTACGAGTACCTACGACTAGCATCACGACCTACCTATGACCTACCTACGACCTCGTGACAACCATGCTGCGAGTATGAGTCAAGGACAAACTCGGCAGAGGTCGTGAATTAGGTCGTGAAAGTGGGACAGGCCCTTAAACTAAAACTAAAGTGAAACTCTAGGCCATAAAAATCCTCAGAATGCATTTTACTGTGCCCACACTATGCAAACGATTAATTGTGAACCTGATGTAATATTTAGAATTTGGACCACATAAATTTGGGATGGCTCAATAGAACAGTGGTAGGGTTGCTGCCGCAACCGGGACAAGAGACCCGGGTTCCATCCTGACTGCGGGTGCTGCCTGTATGGAATTTGTACGTTCTCGCCGTGACCGGGTGGGTTTTCACCGGTTGCTCCGGTTTCCTCCCACACTCCAAAGACAATAGACAATAAACAATAGACAATAGGTGCAGGACCTGGCCATTCGGCCCCTCGACGTACAGGTTTGTAGGTTAGTTGGCTTCAGTAAAATTATAAATTGTCCTGGTGTATAGGATAATGCTAGCATACGGGGTGATTGTTGGTTGGTGCGGACTCAGTGGGCCGAAGGGCCTATTTCCGTGCTTTATGTCTAAAGATTAAAAAGTAAGAAATCACAACAAAGTAATCATAAACCAGCTAAAATCTGAACATTGGAGTCAAATTTACTTTATTAAGGAAGACAAAGTTTGTTTTATGTTGCAATAAAATGTTTTTATAAGGCCGCAGTTACTGAATAGGATTAATAAATAGTAGATTGTCGGATTCGATAGGATTCTGCGATCTCTGAGGCTTCAGTAAACATTGACCCATGAAAAAGCTCTAATTATTATAGTTGCACTTACTTTTGGCATTCTAACATTTAATATGGTTCATCTTTAAACCCTAATTCTTGCTTCTCTCAATCCTTTGACAATTTCCCGACCAATTTTAGTTGCTCTACTGGGAGTGACCATTAATACAAGTAACTGCAGATGCTGGAATCTTGATCAAAACACAATGCGCTGGAGGAACTCAGCACATCTAGTAGCATGCAGGGAGGGAGTGAACAGATGGCGTTTGGGGTCAGTACTCTCCTTCAGACTGAAGAAGGGTCCCGAACCGTAACGTCGACTGTCCATTCCCCCCTCAGATGTTGCCAGACCCGCTGAGTTCCTCCAGCACTTTGTGTTTTGCTCACAATTCCAGGAACCGCTGGGTATGATTGTGCTTTTGGTGGTTTCAGCTAATTATTCAGAATTCACCTCATCTCAATTTCTTGCCGAAGAAACTACTAGGTAATACTGAAAAAAATATGAATAAAAGATGTTATTTTTTTGAGGTGCATTTTGAGATATTTATTTCACTCCTGTGTTTTCACTTTACTGATTATTGTTCATTCATGATTAACAGATGACTTTTTGGAAAATATTGTAAATAGAAATTGGCGGCATAGCTTCAACATTCCAAAGCTGCCAAATCTCAACCCAAGCCAAGTAACTGCAATCCGTTCTGCTCTCCGGAATGCTTTTACACTTATTCAAGGCCCACCAGGTAAGAAGGCAAATAAATGGTGACACAAGGAATTGTAGATGCTAGAATCTTGCATCTGACCTCCATCTTCTGCATTGTCCAAAGTGCTGGAAGAACTCAACAGGCCAGGAAGCATCTCTGCAGGACTTGGGTAGGCAATGTATTTGGGTTGGGACTTTCCGATGTTTCGTCAGCATTTGTCTGTGCCGCCATCTTGTGCCACGTGGCTTCCAGAGTCCTGTCCCCAAAACATTGCCTATCCCCGTCCTTCAGAGATGCTGTCTGACGCGCTGAGTTACTACAGCACTTTGTGTCAAAATACTGGATCATGAAATACCATGTTTCCATGCTGTGCTCATTAAATGTTGATGGAAGGACAAATTGTAATTGAAAATCAAGTTCAATGTATCCGCTCCTTCGTGTGTTTCTGCCACGCTAACCTGAAGAGAAACACGGATGCTCCTAATAGTCATTCACCAACGTGTGATTCTTGCCATCCCTAGACCATGGAGGACCATATGATGATGGCTCTGAGAGCTGTTTCATGTCATGTGAGAGGCCCCTTTAAATACTTTATCGTCTAGTGTTCCCTGGGCCTGCTCTCAGGTGGTCATTCCTGGGGCGTAGACTCCCCCTCCCCTCCCCCTTCCTCATGTTTGTTCCACTCATCTGATTCCCTGACCATCTACCAGTCTGCTGATTTCCCCATTGTAGCTTCCTCCCACTTTCTGATATGCCCTCTTAAATATGACCTCATCTCCTGCATTGCCCAATTTCTAGGCAATGAAACCCCTTTTGACTTACCCAGAATGGAAATCACTAAGGCAGCCTGACCAGTGCTGAGAGCTGAACCTATTCCCATTATTATTATTGGCATAGAGTTATACAGCAGGCAAACAGGCCCTTCAGCCCAACTTGACCATGTCAACCAAGATCCCCATCTAAACTAGTCCCACATACCCGATTGGTCCATATTCCTCCAAACCTTTCCTATCCATTTCAATCAGTTTTTAATTGGGACTTGATAACATCAGTACATCGTGAAATGATCATCTACACCAGTCCCGCCTGCCTGCTTGTGGCCCATATCCCTCTATACTTTTCCTATCTATGTACTTGTCCAAATCCTTATTAATGTAATGTGTTAATTTCTGAGTTGTATGCGATGATCCACCCCTATGTTTCTTAATGCAAAGTACATTCACACTGCTAACTTTTTAAATATAGGAACAGGGAAAACTATGGTTGGGGTTCATATCGTGTATTGGTTCCATCAAATGAACCTAGCGAACAGTGAATTTACTCTGCAAACTGGAAAAGATGACCAAAAGGGAAAGACTATACTTTATTGTGGACCTTCCAACAAATCTGTCAACGTTGTTGCTGGTAAAGTGAAATTCATTTATTACTAGGCATTTGGAAAGTAATTGAAAATTGGAGTAAAGTGTAGAGTATGTAAAGTACAAAGTGTTGGAGGAACTCAGTGGGTCAGGCAGCGTAGAAAGATGTACATCAACATTTTGGATCTGCAGCCTTTTGTCTTATATCCAGCTTCTGCAGGTTTTTTGGTTTCCTTTCTACTCTCTTGTTTTCACATGTAAGGTAAGGTTCACTTCTCTCTCACTCTCACTCTCACTCTCACTCACTCACTCACACTCACACTCTCTCTCCATCTCTCTGTCTCTTTTTTCTTTCTTTCTTTCTTTCTTTGACCTCCATGAGCACTATACACTAATGTATATGAGGCATTGGACATATGCAAAGTATAATAGTCAATGTTACTTCATACTATTCACTGGAATACGAGAAGGTATTCATGGTGTATGTGAGGTCAATTTCTGTGTAACTTAACAGGACCTGCTAAAGTAAGTGGCAGCTCAGTACTGGGACTAGCCTTGGCTAAGTTTCTTTTATCTAATCACTTAATCAGCTCTCGCTATAGCAGCTCTCATCCCCCTACCCCATAAAATTGTGCCATGCAATTCTCACTCAATCTGACCCACCAAATCCATAGTCCCTGAACTACCAGTCAGACTCGCCAACCTGACCTCTGACCTCTCTCCTCTGACTTCTGAGAAACACTCCCCTGATGTTCACCATCACCTTCTGAATACCAGCTTTATGATAAATGGTCAATGTTCCCCTCCTTTTCCTGAAGCTGATTTTTCCTCAATACCCTTTAGGGATGTGGTTATTCCCTGAGTATTTTAGGCTCATTCTCCAATTAATTTGCACCTTTACACTTACATAGAAACATAGAAAAATAGGTGCAGGAGTAGGCCATTCGGCCCTTCGAGCCTGCACCGCCATTCAATGTGATCATGGCTGATCATCCAACTCAGTATTCCGTACCTGCCTTCTCTCCATACCCCCTGATCCCTTTAGCCACAAGTGGCACATCTAACGCCCTCTTAAATATAGCCAATGAACTGGCCTCAACTACCTTCTGTGGCAGAGAATTCCAGAGACTCACCACTCTCTGTGTAAAGAATGTTTTCCTCATCTCAGTCCTAAAGGAATTCCCCCATATCCTTAGACGGTGACCCCTTCTTCTGGACTCCCCCAGCATCGGGAACAATCTTCCAGCATCTAGCTTGTCCGACCCCTTAAGAATTTTGTAAGTTTCTATAAGATCCCCCCTCAATCTTCTAAATTCCAGCGAGTACAAGCCGAGTCTATCCAGTCTTTCCTCATATTAAAGTCCTGACATCCAGGAATCAATCTGGTTATTAATCTTAATTCATCTTATTAATGCAATCTTATCAATTTATTAAATTAATACTGCCTCACAAATTCAATGAAGACTCGCATGCATACTGACACATGAGTGAATCACATGTGGTTTGTATACACATGAGATAGTTCACAACCATAATATGAAAAGTAGGTTACTGGCATGAATACTTTTAAAATATGCTCGTGTATGAATGCACAAGGCTTGTACACTCTCGCACGCACACACTCCCACACACGCTCTTATGCACACTTGCACACTCTCACCCGCACGCATTCCCACACTCTCACAAGCTCACGCACTCGTACACACACTCACAGACACACACACTCACCCACACACATTCTCACACACACTCTTGCACGCACATTCTCACACACGTTCACACACACTCACTCAGTACTTGCAATTCATTTGTAGGGTTCAGCCAAAGGTACAAAATGACTATATGAAGCCGAGCTTTGAACAATCCATATAGTTCACAATGCCAGCTATTTAATAGTCCCATTTTCCTGCCAGCTGACGTGTAATATTTGTCATAACATCTCAAATGAATATTCAATGCAATTTTATACTCGAGAAGATGAGGCTTTTCAATGTTGATAAACATCATATTTTTCTGTTTTGAGTGGGCATTCAACATCAAGCCCTTACGAGTTATAGTTCAAAGGTACTTGTTAATTTGTCTCTAACTACACCAGAGAAAAAATGTTCAATGAAATAACACAAAGATTTTATTCAGAAAACCTCAAATCTATTCGAGCCAGATGATCACTTTTAAAATATCCAAGAAATTACCTATATGGATTATCTTATTACCTTAAATCTTAACACTTTTGTTTTTAGAAATGCAGCCAATATTAACATAAAGGCAAATGAGCCAACCAATATGCAAAATATTTTATCCCATGAATTGAAAATGAATAAATACTTAAAACATCTGATAATCGCTGTCATTAACGTGCCATGAAAAGTTGGTTACGACATATAAGAAGTGCAGGATGACATGATAGCGCAGCTGTAGAGTTGTTGCCTTACAGCGTCAGAGACCCTGATTACGAGTGCAATCTGTATGGAGTTTGTACATTCTCCCTGTGACTATCTGGGTTTTCGACATGTGTTCCTGGTTTCCTCCCACGCTCCAAAGACATACAGGTTTGTAGGTTAATTTGCTTCTGTAAATTGTCCCTGGTGTGTAGGGTACTGATAGTGTACAGGGTGGACCCGATGGGCCAAATAACTTGTTTCCACGTTGTATCTCTAAAGTCCAAAAGATCTTATATATATATAAGCTTTAACTGTTAATGAAATGAGCTTACAAAATATTTACACCTGTGCTACATACAGAATACCTCCTGAAACTGAGACCAGAGTTGAGACCACTCCGTGTTTACAGCGAGCAAGTGGAGATGGTGGATTTTCCTTATCCTGGCAGCAACCTGCAGGTCTCCAAGCAATCTGTCAGAGAAACAAAACCAAAACCTGAACTTCGGTGAATATTTCCCTCGTAACTTTAATAATTCTTAATTGGACATTGTTTTTTTGTAATATTTTTTTATTTGAAGTAAACCGTTTACAATGTATAGCTTACTTTATAAACTAACACCTTAATACAATATTACTACGAATAACATATCAATACTTAATATCTTCTATTTTTTGGAAATAAAGAAAAAGATATATAAAAGAGAAAAGAAAAAAAAGTAAATAAAAAGGAATAAAAAATTCTTCCCACATACTTCAACCATAAAAAAAAAAGAAAATTTGAAAAACAAAAATATTACATATATATAAACAAAAACTAAAGTCATTATACGAAATACTATTTCATTCAGAAATATCTCTAATAAATGCACAATAATATCAAATATAAGTAAGTTATTCGCATCGGATCCGTAGGGTGTCCGTCGAGCCGTGATTCCAAGAATAGCTACTTCTCTAAATACTGTATATATGGAGACCATATCGATTCAAAAGAATTATACCTGTCCAAAAGGACAAATCTGATTCTTTCCAAATTCAACGTCTCCAACATCTCTGCTTTCCACATTTTAATTGTTGGGGATAATGTTCCCTTCCAAAATTTAAGTATCATTTTTTTCCCTATTATTAAACAGTAATCAAAAAAATTTCTTTGATTAACTGTGAGTACCAAATTTGGCTCCGGGATTCCAAATATTATTAATTTTGGGTCTGGGTCGAGTTCAACCTTAAGAACTTCCGAAATAACTTTAAAAATTTCCATCCAATAATAATTCAACTGTGGACACGTTACCAAACTATGTATTAAATTTGCTTCAAGATTCTTACATTTATCACAAATAGAGGAGAGACTAGGAAAGATACTTTTTAATTTGGTTTTCGAGTAGTGTAATCTATATATAACTTTAAATTGTATCAATGTGTGTCTGGCATTCAAAGAACACCAATGTATTCTTTGTAAGCATTCTTCCCAAGTTTCTTTTGTTATAGGTAATCCAATTTCATTTTCCCATGCTTGACGATATGTTTCAGTTGTTGGGTTCTCTTTATCTAAAATAATATTGTATATATAAGCTATAAGCTTATCCGTATTTGGATGTAAATTAAACAGCTCATCTAATAAGCCTGGTTCTTTTTTTTTATAGTCTTGTGTGTTACATTTCATAAAATCTCTAATTTGTAAATACCTAAAATGGTGTTGTGAAGGTAGTCCAAAAATATCTTGTAACTCTTCAAATAATAAAAAATTTCCATTTCTATAAAGGTGTCCTATCCTTTTAATTCCTGAATCCTCCCACAGTCTAAACCCCGCATCTAAGATTGAGGGCTTAAACAGTGGGTTATTCCTAATTGGTAACCTAAAAGAAAGATTATCCAGATATAGGGTCTTAACTATCTGTTTCCAAATACGCCTATTATTATGAATTATAGGGTTGTCCCTATAAGTCTTTTTTTGTACTTCCTTTGGACATTGTTGTACAATGGCCTGTTGTTGATCAACGCTAAATAATTATGTGTGTGTTGGACTCAATTTCCTTTATCCTGTTGGTGTACAATACACTGTTGCCCAGCAATACTTAGCACAAAGCAGATTTATACTCCTGGTCAGGAGATTGATGCTGGGAATACAGGATTAAATACAATGAGTACTCCAAGCTTACGGGAATTTAAGAAATGAAAATAGATTCTATTTTATGTATGTTTGATCTCATTAAAGTTGTAACTGATATTATTTTGTGCTATTATAAAGACAAAAACATGTTGGAAATGCTCAACAGTTCAGGCTGCATGAGTGGGAAATGAAACATTTCAGGTCTGAGAGCCTTCATCAGAAACGCCTGGCTTTGTGGCTGCTTTCTCCTCCATTCTATTCTGTTGTGGTTTGTATTAGAGACTTCATAATATCGAGGCAATTGGGCGGCACGTTTTATTGTCATATGTCCCAGGTAGAATAATGACATTAGATTAGATTAGATTCAACTTAATTGTCATTGCACATAGTTCAAGTACAGTACAACAAAATGCAGTTTTGCATCTAACCAGGGTGCAAAGTAGTAAAGTGCTGATTAAGACAAGATATACAAATGAGGATATATTGGTGTATGTACATAGGCATATACATATATACAGATGGTTGTTAAGGTGCAAAAGATTGATATGCTATATTCTGGTGAATAAGAGCTAAACTATAAATTATATAAACTATAAATAATACTGATGAGAAGGGGGGGGGGGGGGGGGCTAGCGCTGGACCTGTGAGTTCAGCAGGGTAATGGTGTTGGGAAGAAGCTGTTCCTTAGCCTGCTGGTGCAAGACCTGAGGCTCCTGTACCGCCTCCCTGATGGGAGGAGGGCAAACAGTCCATGGTTGGGGTGTGAGGAATCGTTAATGATTTTGCCAGCCTGTCTCAGACACTGTGTGCGGTGAAGGACAGCCTTGGCAGGGAGTGGGGCACCGATGATGTGATGGGCGGTTTTCACCACCCGTTGCAGTGCCTTCCTGTCAGCATCATACTTGCAGCAACATTCTTACTTGCAGCAATATTCTTACTTGCAGCAACACAACAGAATAACACCATAAACAGAGTTTAGTATACACACTCAGACACACACACACACACACACACACACACACACACACACACACACACATGCCCATGCGCCTATATACAGTGCCCACCATAATGTTTGGGACAAAGACCACATCATTTATTTATTTGTCCCTGGCCTCCACAATTTGAAATTTGTAATAGAAAAAATTTGCGTGGTTAAAATGCACATTGTCAGATTTTAATAAAGGCCATTTTTACTCATTTTGGTTTCACCATGTAGAAATTACAGCAGTGTTTATACATGGTCCCCCCATTTCAGGGCACCATAATGTTTGGGACACAGCAATGTCATGCAAATGAAAGTAGTTATGTTTAGTATCTTGTTACATATCCTTTGCATGTAATGACTGCTTGAAGTTTGCAATTCATGGACATCACAAGTTGCTGGGAGTCTTCTCTGGTGATGCTCTGCCAGGCCTGTATTGCAGCCATTTTTAGCGTGCTTGTTTTGGGGGCTAGTCTTGGGTTCAGATCGGGTGATTAACCACTTAAGAATTTACTATTTTTAAGCTTTGAAAAACTCCTCTGTTGCTTTAGCAGTATATTTGGGATCATTGTGTTGCTGTAGAATGCACCGCCGGCCAATATGTTTTAAGCATTTGTTTGAACTTGAACAGATAGGATGTGTCTATACACTTCAGAATTCATTATGCTACTACCATCAGCTGTTGTATCATCAATGAAGATAAGTGAGCCAGTACCTTCCGCAGCCATACATGTCCAGGCCATAACACCCCCACCACCGCGTTTCAGAGATGATGTGCTATGCTTTGGATCTTGGGCAGTTTCTTCTCTCTTCCATACTTAGCTCTTGCCATCACTCTGATATAAGTTAATCTTCATCTCATCTGTGCACAAGACCTTTTTCCAGAGCTGTGGTTGCTCTTTTAAGTACTTCTTGGCAAATAGTAACCCGGCCATTCTATTTTTGTGGCTAACCAGTGGTTTGCATCTTGCAGTGTAGCCTCTGTATTTCTATTCCTGAAGTCTTCTGCTGACAGTGGTCATTGACAAATCCACACCTGACTCCTGAAGAGTGTGTCTGATCTGTTGGACAGATGTTTGGGTTTTTTTCTTTATTATAGAGAGAATTCTTCTGTTATTGGCTGTGGAGGTCTTCCTTGGCCTGCCAGTCCCTTTGCGATTAGTAAGCTCACCAGTGCTCTCTTTCTTCTTAATCATGTTCCTAACAGTTGATTTTGGTAAGCCTAAGATTTGGCTGATGTCTCTAACAGTTTTATATTTGTTTCTCAGTCTCATAATGGCTTATTTGACTTTCATTGGCACAACTTTGGTCCTCGTGTTGATAAACAGCAACAAAAGTTTCCAAAGGTGATGGAAGGACTGGAGGAAAGACTTCTTTTCTTTCTTTCTTTTTATCGGGTTCTGGCAGTGTAGACGCTGCTAAGCGTATTACTGCCTTCCACAGTTCAGAGCTTGAACTAGAATCTTACATACAATCCTGTCACATGCAGGAATTGAAGAACAGCCCTGGATATCAATTGATGTTTCTCATTATGCCCAAACAAAGATAAAACAGAAAAAGTCTCAACACCAAGTCCCATCAGTCTAACTAACAATACTTTTCTTTCTACCCTACACTTTTCACATTCTAGGAAAACATGCTTAACTGTCTCATCACTCCCACATTCACACAAGCCAGAAACATGTTTCCCGATAATGTACAAATAATAATTTAACCCACAGTGTCCCAATTTCAACCTACACAATTTAACTGAGTCCCTACGAGACAGAGATGTACAGAAACATATTTTCCTAACTTCAGATTGAATAGAAAAGTAATGTCTACCCCTGACTTCCTTTTCCCATCCTCTCTGCCATTCTTTTATTAAGCCCTCTTTAATTATTTCTATCAATTCCACTCTCCCCAATGATACATGAATATCTATTTCTTTTTTTAAACTTTCCTTTGCTACGAGGTCCACCTGCTCATTCCCCCTCACTCCAGCATGCCCAGGAACCCAGCAAAAGGTGATATTATACGCAAACCCAATTCTGGAAAACACACCCAAGATTTCATTTAGAATGTCAGGATGAGCTTTAGATTTCCCCGCTCTTAAAGTTTCAAGAGCAGCTACAGAATCGGAACAGATAATGACTTCTCTAAAACTGGCTTGGAGGAAAGACTAAGTGCTGAGAGCTCTCTTATACCTGCTTTAAGAAGGCAATTAAACACACCTGAGAAATTACAAACACCTGTGAAGACATGTGTCCCAAACATTATGGGGGCAGGGGTGGGGGGCTATGTATAATGTGACAATATGCACTTTACCTGCAGGTAATTTTGTTAATATTACAAATCTCACATTGTTCAGTACAGAGGCAAACAAATAAATGATGGGTCTTTGTCCCAAACATTATGGAGAGCACTGTAAAAGCATGGCATGTGTGTGTCACTATATTATGAAGGGCACTGTAAAAGCCTCCTAAATGCCACTATTGTAATCAGTATAGCTACTGATTTTAAATATAGCATTTATGTTTGCTCACTATTGCCAAATTACTTCCTTCCTATAGACTGCATCTAATTACTTCCTTCCTATAGACTGGTGTTTGAGATGTTTGTGCTCTCCTAAACCAAACCTTACTTTTAAGCTTTAATGCTGTGTCATTTTGCTGCATTAAGCTCCAGTTGCAATACCGAAGAAACCTTTATGAATTAAGAAGTTTCATGTGTGATAATAGTCTTTGTTTCAAGTTACAACGTAACTGACCCGAGCGCATTTATTTATTACAGACCAATAACCCTACATTACAGAATCCGAGATAAGTCAAATCCTTATGCGGATGAAATAAGAGCTTTTGATGCCATGTTTAGAAACGGAACAGAAGTGACAGAAGAAGAACTGAAATGGTAAGTCAGAAAAAGTAGCCATTACAGAGGTCTGGCTGTATGCCGGACTTTGTTGATAGGTTTGCAAATGAAAAAGTAATTGTTAATTGCAGAGATAGAAAATTGCATTAACAGCGATTAGCAGTAAAGGAAAAGATTTCAGAAATGAAATTACAACGGATAGAACTTGGACGTAAAGTTATACATCGCAAAAACAGGCCCTTCAGCCCAACACGTTCATAGTGACCATGTTGTATAACCAAGGTAGCCACACTTGCCTGCTCCTGGCCCATATCCATCCAACTCTTTCCTATCCAGCCAGATGCATACCCAGTGAATATCCATGTACATCTAAGTTGTAATTGTACCTGGCTCTACTACTTCTAGTGACATTTTATGCCATATACACATCAACCTCTGTGTGAAAAAGTTAACTTTTTACCTTATCTTTAACTTTAACTAAATCTTTAACTTTTTACCTTATCTTTCCCCTCTCACAAAATCAGGGCAGAGGCATCAGTAGGAGTTGTCAACTATGATCCATTGACATCTTTCTCACTTACAAACATAGAAACATAGAAATTAGGTGCAGGAGTAGGCCATTCGGCCCTTCGAGCCTGCACCGCCATTCAATATGATCATGGCTGATCATCCAACTCAGTATCCTGTACCTGCCTTCTCTCCATACCCTCTGATCCCCTTAGCCACAAGGGCCACGTCTAACTCCCTCTTAAATATAGCCAATGAACTGGCCTCAACTACCCTCTGTGGCAGAGAGTTCCAGAGACCCACCACTCTCTGTGTGAAAAAAGTCCTTCTCATCTCGGTCCTAAAGGATTTCTGCCTTATCCTTAAGCTGTGACCCCTTGTCATGGACCTCCCCAACATCGGGAACAATCTTCCTGCATCTAGCCTGTCCAACCCCTTAAGAATTTTGTAAGACTTCTAACTCAGTGCAGCTTTAAATCCCAATGCAGGGTCTTGCGTTCAGAAATCCAAGCTAACCTTATCCACCAAGTCCACACCACCCATTCACACTAGTTTGCATCTTGTCCCACTTTCTAATTTCTTATCTACTCCCTGCACATGAGGGGCAATATATAGCAGGAAATTAATCAACAAACCCAGATGTCTTTGGGATATGGGAGAAAACTGGAGCACCCGGAGGAATTCATGCTGGTCACAGGGAGAACGTGCAAACTCTACACTGACAGCATCGGAGGTCAGGATCAAACCTGGGTCTTTGGCTCTGCGGGTTGGCAGCCCTACCACTGTGCCACTGTGATGCAAAGATCTGACTGAATGGTACCAATGGTAGAACCAGGTTGTTAACTTGTCTTCTAATGTGATTCCTCTCACTCATGGGGCTCCCTCCGCACGCAACCTTCAATTCAATTCAATCTTTAATTGTCATTGTGCAGTGTACAATACAGAGACAACAAAATACAGTGACAACGAAACAACATGACCTCCCACGCTTGCTTTCGTTAGAACGGTTGGCATGTGTTTGGGTGGCGCACCATACCGGCAGCAGAGTCTAACTGTGTTGAACATGCTGCTGAATCCTGTACAACTCAATTCTGAAAGCAATTGAACAGGCCAGTCAATAATTAAGTTCTCAGGATCTTTACTGCCAACAGTTCAATGCTAGATGCCAAACGCTTTAACAGATAGTTTGTGTTGCAGCATTAATTCAAGGAAAGTGTGGTGACTTTCAGTATGGTCGGAGTGCTTTTCTGGGCATCTGTCCAATTGACTCGAACGTTGGCTGGAAGGATGGTTGATCCTGTTGATTTTCATCAAATAATTTTATTTAAATTAGTTGTTTTAGAAAATGCTTTTGTGTGACACTTTCCAGTATTTGCAAAGCGTTTCGTAGAATTGTTATGCCATAAGTCAGGAATGTCAACAGAGTGAATTGAATTAAAGGAGACACAAGGAACTGCTGATGCTGGAATCTTGAGTAAGACACAAAGTGCTGGAGTAATTCTGTGGGTCAGGAAAATATAAATAGACAATGCTGGAGTTAACAGATGCTGGAGTTAACAGCACCCAGAGAGAATGCACGTGGTCATGGGGAGAACGTACAAACTCTGTATAGACATCGCCCATAGTCAGGGTCGTACCTGGGTCCCTGGCACTGTAGGGCAGCAACTCTACTGCTGCGCCACTGTGCCGACTCACATCGTGTTCGACATGAGATTCCACCATCTCATGGTGACTGAACCATCCTACCATAACTAGAGAGCAGTCCTGAACTACTACCTACCTCATTGGAGACCATTGTCAAAGTCAAGTCAAAGTCAAACAAACTTTATTGTCATTTAGAAATACATTGATATATGCAGTTCCAAACGAAATTACGTTGCATTTGGCTCCCTGTGCAACACAATAAATTAACCGAAGGATAGGTATGTATGAAAAGGATAAATAGACAATAGTGGCAGCCCATTTACATGGCATTCAGGAGTCTGATGGCTCGTGGGAAGAAGCTGTTGCGGAACCTTGATGTTCTGCTCCTCATGCTGCGGTATCTTTTTCCCGAGGGCAGCAGAGTGAACAGTCCGTGATGGAGATGTGTGGGGTCCTTTATGATACTGCTGGCCTTAGACACACAGCGTTTGGTCGCAATATCCCCGATTGAGGGGAGATAGGTCCCGATGATTTTTTCCGCTGTCCTCACCACTCTCTGCACAGACTTCCAGTCGGAGGCTCTACAGTCCCCAAACCAGACAGAGATACAGCTGGTCAGAATACTCTCTATGGTGCCCCTGTAGAAAGTAGTGAGGATGGGATGGGGGAGATGAGCTCTTCTCATCCGGCGCAGAAAGTGCAACCGCTGCTGCGCTCTCTTAACAGTTGATGAGATGTTAGTCGACCAGGTCAGACTGTTAGTGACCTGCACCCCCAGGAACTTTGTGCTACTGACCACCTCCACATCGCTGTCATTGATGTGAAGTGGTGTGGGACTGTGCCGGGTTTTCCTGAAGTCGACGATAATCTCCTTTGTTTTCTCGACATTCAGGATCAGGTTGTTCGTATTGCACCAGTCCACCAGTTGTTTCACCTCCTCCCTGTAAGCCAGCTCATTGTCGTCCCTGATGAGGCCCACCACTGTTGTGTCATCTGCGTACTTCATGATGTGGTTTGTACTAAACCTGGCACAACAGTCGTGAGTCATCAGGGTGAACAGCAGTGGACTCAGGACACAGCCCTGAGGGGAGCCGGTGCTTAGAGAGATGGTATTGGAGGTGTTATTTCCAACCCTCACAGACTGAGGTCTGTCAGTGAGGAAGTCCAGTAGCCAGTTACACATGGGGGCATTAAACGTAATTCACTTTATTCCCTTGATCATGTATCTGCACGCCATGGCTCGATTGTAACCATGGATTGTCTTTCCACTGACTGGTTATCACACGGCCAAAGCTTTTCATTGCCCCTCGGTGCATGTGACAATAAACTAAACTAAACTAAAATCTGCAGTTGCTTGTATTTCCAATGGATTTCTTCAGGAATCTTCCACTCATTTTCTAGTTTTGACTTTTCGAGTTTCACTGGATCTTTTCCACTGAAGTTATGGCAGGTAGTCAGGAGAATCCTGGTACGCTGAGCTGTAAAATTAGTTTTAACACTCCGTGTTGTTTTTGTTTTAGCTACAAGAAACTGCTTGATGACGCACGCAAATACGAACTTCAAAATCACGACGTCGTCCTTTGCACGTGTGCCACTTCTTCGAGCTACGGTCTACGGAAAATAAGAATGCGTCAGATCTTGGTCGATGAGAGTGCCATGTGCACGGAACCAGAACTGTTAATCCCGATAGTTGCACACAAGTTTGCAGACCAGGTAAATGGCCATGATATTGGGATGAAATCTTGCTTGAAGATTATTTTCAATTCATTTCACTGCATTCATTTTTAACTAGGAGAATTAGTTCAACGGTTCTTTTATTATCATGGCTACCAAAGTAGAGTAACATTCTTTTTTAGCATACAGTTTAAGATTGAGTTAGATGGAGCCTTGATTAGTACGGGTGTCAGGGGTTATGCGGAGAATGGGGTTGGGAGGGTGAGATAGATCAGCCATGATTGAGTGGCTGATCTGGACTTGATGGGCCGAATGGCCTAATTCTGCTCCTATCACTTATGACCTTATGACCTTCGGTAAATTTCTTACCATATATGTGTGCAATCCCCAATTAAGTACATAATGCGTAGAAACAGCCCACTGAGGCCTTACGCAAGAGCCGCCAGAAATTTGGTGCCATCTTCGCCGCCCGTTGTAGCCGTCGCCTCCATCCAGGACGTCCCGCAAACCGCCTTCCCTCTCCTCGCCCGGCCACCATTCAGCCTTCATGCTCCTGGTGTGCCCCCCGCAGCCGACCTTGAGAGCGCGGGAGGTAAGACCCCAGTTCGCCCTTTGTTCTTGCGTCTGCCATTGTCAACTCCCTCCACCCTCTTCTCCGGGCCTCAGGGATGAGCAGGGGCCGGGCTTGGTGGCTTCTCTCTACAGGCCGGTTCCCGGTTCCGTTGTGGGCAAGCCCGGCTGAGATAGCTCAAAGGATTTCTGCTGCGGCACTGTGCTCTTCTGACCGCGGGGATTATTAACTAAGATAATTAACTTAGATTATTAACGTGGATGATTAACTAACACAAATTAATTGTTCAACAAGACCAACATTTCCCCATTATTAACATTATTCATAAGATCATAAGTGATAGGAGCATAATTAGGCCACTCGGCCCATCAAGTCTGCTTCGCCATTCAATCACAGCTGATTTATCTCTCCCTCCTAACCCCATTCTCCTGCCTTCTCCCCAGTACCTCTGACACCCGTACTAATCAACAATCTCCCTATCTCTGCCTTAAAAATATCCACTGACTTGGCCTCTGCTGCCTTCTGTGGCAAAGAATTCCACAGATTCACCACCCACTGACGAAAGGAATTCCTTCTCATCTCCTTCCTAAAATTAGACCTAATAGCCTAAAATTCTGAGGCTAATTCTAGTCCTAGATTCTCCCACTAGTGAAAACATCCTCTCCACACCCACTTTATCCAAGCCTTTCACTATTCTTTACGTTTCAATGAGGTCCCCTCTCATTCTTCTAAAGTCCAACGAGTACAGGCCCAGTGCTGTCAAATGCAAATTATTAATCCCATTAGTTTTTTTAGGAGTCCATGTTGCACTTGACACACTTTTCAATGTGATATATTTGTGCATTAATCTTGATATCACTTCTGAAGTGATCTGGTTAGCTTTACAGGATCGGGTCAGCATAGGCTTTTTGCTGGCTTATAGATCTACCATACTTTTCAATGAAACAGCAAGTTTATGAATTTATTTATTCAAGGAAAATTCATTTAAATTACCACAGTTGTATTTTAATCAACTCCAGGTGAAGATAGGGAATATTTCTATTTTTAAATACCTGCGCATCTGAACAGCTTGTAGATATGCCTGTATTTCCCTCACAGAGAACAGCTAGTTAACCTTAGCATCTTTCCAGCAGGATGTAACGTCAAGTGCATAACTTCATTATAGAGCGGTGACCAACCTAACATTTACGTAAAGCATCGAGAGAGTTGTGGAATTCTCTGCCGCAGAAGGCAGTGGAGACCAATTCACTGGATGTCTTCAACAGAGAGTTAGATTTAGCTCTTAGGGCTAATGGAGTCAAGGGATATGGGGAGAAAGCAGGAATGGGGTACTGATTTTGGATGATCAACCATTATCATATTGAATGGCAGTGCTAGCTCGAAGGGCCTGCACCTAATGTCTATGTTTCTATGAGTTGGTGGCAGAAGGTTCATTCTTTCTGTTATCTGGGCGCACCATTTGCTGTGCCTGGGTATAGGAGATTGAACGTTACCTGTACAGGCAGTTACAGGTAACGTTCCGTGAACCCTTACACAGGTCCATTTTTACGCAAGTTACCAACCCTGTGTCTGTTTCTGGACACAAAATAACCCATTGAGAGTAGTGACCAAGAGTCAACACTTCTGGGCTAAAGGTCACTGTCTCAGCGACATCTCGGCAGCTGCTGATAACTCCAAACCTCCTCCCAGCACCTGCGGAGGGAATGTACATCCATGTCCTCCAGAGATGCTGCCTGACCCGCTGAGTTACTCTCACACGTTGTGTTTTGCTCAAGCAAGCTTGAAGGTAGACACTAAAAGCTGGTAACTCAGCGGGTCAGGCAGCATCTGTGGAGACAAGTATTTGGTAGCATTTCAGGTCAAGATCCTTCCTCAGACCTTTCTTCAGTCTGCCTCATCAATGGGAAACTTTCTGTGGCGGGTGGCCTTCTAGGTAAACACCACAGCCATTGCTGGCTTGTTTCCAATGTAAACGAGCGATGACAGTGTTGTGGAAACTACAAACTACCTTGATTACACTAGGGACTGAGTACAGAATTGTTTACGTAAGTGCGAGTCTACGTTAAGGGCCTGTCCCACTTGGGCATCATTTGTGTGTCACGCAGGTGGTGCACGAAGATTTTGTGAATCCCAAAATCCTGGGGCACCGTGCGTCACTGTCTACGCAGCCACACACCGTAATGCAGGTCATGCGCACAGCACGTGCGCGTGTTGTGCGTCGTGACGCTAAATTATGTCGCGTAAATGACGTGCAAATGACGCCCAAGTGGGACAGGCCCTTTAGTCGCCTATTATGCAGGCCGGGGAGTGTCTGTAAATGGAACAGTATCAAGCAGAGTGAGTGTTGTGCCCACATTACCCATTCCATAATTTACATGGAGAAAGTCTACGATTGAATTGTTTATAAAACCATATTTTTTCCTTTAGATTGTTCTTCTGGGAGACCACATGCAACTACGTCCCATTATAAGCAACGAGTTCTGTAGACGTCTCGGAATGGAGAAATCATTATTTGAGCGTTATGAGCGCCAATTTAATGTAGGATTGCTTCTTGATGTTCAATACCGGATGGTAAGAGTTATCAATTACTCAATTTCAATGTGCTCATGAATTGAATGTAGATAGGTCATTGATATATTGAATGTTCTACAGTATAATGCACATGGATATGGAAGGATAAGGATCATGCATAGGCAAAGGAGATTAGTTTAACCTGGCATCATGTTCAGCATGGCCATTGTCGACCAAAGGAGCCATGGTTGAATGAATGCATGAATGAAACTTTATTATTACATGTGCCATGTCACAGTAAAATTATTTGCATTCCATGCATAAACCATGCAAAGAGTCACTACATATAGGGTGCGGACAAAGTTACAAAGTGTTCTAAGTAGTCCCAATGGTGCCTTTTTATTCTCAGAACACCCCCCGCCCCCCATCCCGCCAGTTCCCTCTTTATTCTCGGTGACCCCCCCCCCCCCCCCCCTTCGCTGGCCCCACTCTCAAATCGCCTTTGAACTCACAGGGGCCCCATTCCTGTATCATTCCTATGAAACAGGTCTGAAGAAGGGTCTCGACCCGAAACATCTCCCATTCCTTCTCTCCATAGATGCTGCCTCACCCGCTGAGTTTCCCCAGCATTTTGTGACTACCTTCGATTTTACCAGCATCTGCAGTTCTTTCTTACTCATTCCTATCTGCTCACTGCACATTAACGTCCAGCGCTTCATGCACTCAGGTACATTTGAACATCACCAATATTTCTTTTCTCACAATTTAAAATATGCTCTGCTTTTCAATATTTTGTATGAAGATAGAACCTCATGCTTCTCCACTTTATATTTCCACACACCTTGTTCTCGGCATTTATTTATCCTGTTGATGTACCTGGAGCCTCTCCATATCCCACTCCCCTCACAACTCACTTGTTCATCCGGATAATTAAGGGAGTATTTTATTATGTTAAAAAATCTAAATATATTTATGATTTAATATTTCAGCACGTGGAAATCTGCCAGTTTCCTTCCGAGCAGTTTTACGAAGGGAGATTAAAAACTGATGGCAATATTTCACGTCGCCCAAGAAGTGTCCTCTGTCACTCTGGAAAGAACTCTTGCCCGATAATCTTTGGACACTTGGAGGGAAATGAAATTAGTTTGATGGTTTCAACAGAAGAGGGAAATGAGAATTCCAAAGCAAACAAAACAGAGGCAGAAAGAACTGTGAGTAGTGAATCAAAATTACATGGTAAAGGCAGTCTGGTGCAAAGAAACGTTAGACTGAGAATTTGGAGCCTGCATCTGAAACATCAAAAATTATGTTTTTAGGTATTACTGTCAACTGAAAATCTTTCATCCTTGTGTCACCCTATATAGAAGTATATACATGTTGCAATTATAAATATGTTTATTCTTAATATGTTAATTGTAAGCAAAGATATCATATGTAAGTTTAACATGTAATTTAAGAGAATGGCGAAGAATTATTGGGGTACTAATTTTGGATGATCATATTGAATGGCGGTGCTGGCTCGATGGGCCAAATGGCCAACTCTTGTACCTATTTTCTATGTCTCTATGAATCATTCTGTATCTGTAACATAACGTTCCAGCCGCCATACTTGGAATGCTGTACTGTATGTGGTTCTGGAGCCAGGTACTATCACCACCTTAGAAAAAAAGATTTGGACAAATGCATGGATAGGTTAGGTTTAGAGGTATATGGGCCAAATGTAGGCAGGTAGTTGGGGCATGTTGGTCGGCGTGGGCAAGTTGGGCCGAAGAGCCTGTTTCCACGGTGTATGCCTCTTTGAAAGGAGTGAAATATAAAGCCAGAGGGAGGAATAGAGGTGGAGGAGGATTCGGTTGAGGGAGAAATTGGTGCATGCCAGGGTAGGGGTGTGTGGGGGGTGGATCACAGGAAGAGAAAAAAAGAGAAGGGGGGGGGGCGAGGTGTTACTTAAAAATTGAAACATTCGATGTTCATACCATTGAGTTGCAAGCTACCCAAGCAGAATATGAAGTATAGAAACTGAGAACTGTTTATACCAAAGATAGACACAAAATGTTGGAGTAACTCAGAGGGTCAGTCTGCATCCCTGGAGAAATAGGAAAGGCGACTTTTCAGATTGGAACCCTTCTTCAGATTCAATATGAAGTGCTCTTCCTCCAGTTTGCAAAACCCCCTTCACAGATGCCGTCTGACCCCCTGTTATTCCAGCACTTTGTAGTTTACTCAAGATTTACTTAAGATAGGCACACAATGCTGGGGAAACTCAGCGGGACAGGCAGCATCTCTGGAGAGAAGGAATGGGTGGTGTTTCAGGTCGAGACCCTTCTTCAGACTGATTAGGGATAAGGGAAACATAGAAAATAGGTGCATGAGTAGGCCATTCAGCCCTTCGAGCCAGCACCGTCATTCAATATGCTCATGTCTGATCATCCATTCCAGCATCTCTCCAGAGATGCTGCCTGTCCCACTCCAGCATTTTGTGTCTATCTTCAGTTTAAACCAGCATCTGCAGTTCCTTCCGACACAACTCATCCCTCTCATTGCAATTGCTCTGTGCAGTCCAATAAATGCCAATAAGCTTTGAGATTTAAAATTCTGTGCAATTTAATTTTCTTATGAAATTTGAATTAAGAAGGAATGGCTTTAGGGATTGTAATTATATTACACATTTCATATAATGCAAACGGGTTTTTGAGGAAGCTGGCAAAATGACTTAACTGTGATTTTAGAAACATAGAAACATAGAAAATAGGTGCAGTAGGAGGTAATTTGGCCCTTCGAGCCAGCACTGCCATTCATTGTGATCATGGCTGATCATCCACAATCAGTAACCCGTGCCTGCCTTCTCCGCATACCCCTTGATTCCGCTAGCCCCAAGAGCTCTATCTAGCTCTTTTTTAAATGTATCCAGTGAATTGGCCTCCACTGTCTACTGTGGCATATAATTCCACAACTCTCCTCATGAAAAAGTTTTTTCTCATCTCAATTTCAAATGGCCTCCCCTTTATTATTAGACTATGGCCCCTAGTTCTGGACTCTCCCAACATTGGGAACATTTTTCCTGCATCTAGCTTGCCCAGTCCTTTTATAATGTTATATGTTTCTATAAGATCCCCTCTCATCCTTCTAAATTCCATTGAATACATTCCCAGTCTTTCCAATCTTTCCTCATTTGACAGTCCTGCCATCCGGGGCATTAACCTCGTGAACATATGCTGCACTCCCTCAATAGCAAGGATGTCCTTCCTCAAATGAGGTGACCAAAACTGCACACAATACTCCAGATGTGATCTCACCAGGGCCCTGTACAACTGCAGAAGGACCTCTTTACTCCTATATACTCAAATCCTCTCGTTATGAAGGCCAACATGCCATTACTGCCTGCTGTGCCTGCTGTTTACTTTCAGTCATGTTATGAAGGCTAAGGAAAAACGATGAGATACTGCGCTTTTTCTTACTGGTTGAGTTTGTTCAGATGAACATCTATGTCTCAATAACAAGGGAGTAAGCATGAGCAACTATTGTTGATCCTTTATATCAATTGAAGCCCGGGTTGTGGAATATGTATGTTAAGTGAAATTCTCACATATTTGTGGTGGGGGGGGGGGGGTGGGGGAGTCCTCTTGCGGCACAGTGGTGCAGCAGCGCTAGAGTTGCTTCCTTACAGCACCAGAGACCCTGGTTCGATCCAGACTACAGGTGCTGTCTGTACGGAGTTTGTACGTTCTTCCTGTGGCCGTGTGGGTTTTCCCCGGGTGCTCCGGTTTCTTCCCGCACTCCAAAGACGTACAGGTTTGTAGGCTAATTGGCTTCAGTAAAATTGTAACTTTTCCCTAGTGTGTGTAGGATAGTGTTAATGAGGGGGGGGTGGTCATTGTTGGTCGGTGCGGACTAGGTGGGCCGAAGGGCCTATTTCCGCGCTGAATCTCTTAAATTTAAAGTCCAAACTATGAATTTCTCCCAGGAACTGGCAGTGTCGCGTGCATTAATAGCGGAGCATCAGTACTGTCATGACCTTAGTGGGTTGAAGCATGGTGCAAAAGTAATGAAGACATGGGATTGTGAATCATTTTAATGTTGTACACATATCAAGGATGCATATTTATAAATATCAATCTTAGTACTTAGTACTTAAACTTCAATGCTGTCTTAAAAAAAGCATGTGTTTTTATTTTGTGCATGTGTCTCCGATAATATGGACTGAAGGAAGCGTCTGCCACTTGCCCCTGCAATCCCTCTCACTCCATCCCTCCCACACCCGTCGCACTAGCTTCTCGTATTCATCTAACAAACAGCTAACAATGGCCTGTTTCCTTTATCATCGTTTATCCTTTATCATCGTTACTTTTTTGCATATCTTTCATTCATTGTTCTTTATCTCTCTACATCATTGCCTATATCTCTCGTGTTATTGAAACATATACAATTCTTAGAGGATTGGACAGGGTAGATGCAGGAAACATGTTACCAATGTTGAGGGAGTCCAGAACCAGTTTAAGAATAAGGGGTAGGCCATTTAGGACTGAGATGAGGAAAAACTTTTTCAGCCAGGGAGTTGTGAATCTTTGGAGTTCTCTGCCACAGTAGGCAGTGGAGGCCAATTCACTGGATGTTTTCAAGAGAGAGTTAGATTTAACTCTTAGGGCTAACGGAATCAAGGGATATGGGGAAAAAGCAGGAATGGGGTACTGATTCTGGATGATCAGCCATGATCATATTGAATGGCGGTGTTGGCTCGAAGGGCCAAATGGCCTACTCCTGCACCTATTTTCTATGTTTCTACGTTTCCCTTATCCCTAACCAGTCTGAAGAAGGGTCTCGACCCAAAACGTCACCCATTCCTTCTCTCCAGAGATGTTGCCTATCCCGCTGAGTTACTCCAGCTTTTTATGCCTATCTGCAAGTAACTGATATATCCTCACTGTTTCTCTTTTCTACTTGTTGACTAGGTGAGCATTGTGAGCCAGTTAATGAATCACAAAATCCATCCAAAGGATATTGCAGTTTTGACGCCCTACAATGCACAGGTGATGGAGATAAACAAACTGCTCAAGGCCAGAGGAATTACAGAGGTTACGGTTTGCACCATCGTAAAAAGCCAAGGTACTTGTGGACATCAGCTTTATGAATGCATGAATTATACTTTATTGACATTCTTTGGCATAAATAAATGGCAGTCATGTTACTTGCTTCACAAAATACTTTTCTGCAGCTTATGTTTAAGAAAGAACTGCAGTTGCTGGATGCTGCAGATGCTGAAAAAATTGCAGATGCAGGAAAAATTGAAGGTGGACAAAAATGCTGGAGGAACTCAACGGCTGAGGCAGCATCTATGGAGAGAAGGAATAGGCGACGTTTCGGGTCCAGCATTTTTGTCGACTTTCTGTAGCTTATCTTCAGTTGTGATCTGTCTCTGTCATGTTACTGTCTACCTGTTTATGCATTGAGTAGCAGGATGCATAAGCAGGTAGATAATATTGTGGGAGTCTAGCACCATGTGAAGCTAGTGCCTGTTGCTTGCTGTACGCAGTACATTGCAGCTGGAACAGGTGCTGGTTGTCATGCAATAAGTTATTCTAACCAGGGAATGTATAGAATGTGCAAGATGGACAAGAGGGGGCTACAGTTTGTTCAGTTGGCACATGAGAGTCAAATTAACGATGTTGAATTGCCATATGCACTGACAATGTGGAAAGCGATTTACCGGGTCGCATCACAGCATGGCTTAGAAACCGCTCCATCCAAGATTGCCAGAAATTGCAGCAAAATTGTGGACGCAGCCCAGACCATCACACAAACCGACCTCCTTTCCATTGACTCCATTTACACCTGACGCTGCACCGGCAAGGCCAGCAGCATAATCAAGGACGAGTCGCACCCTGACCACTCCCTCTTCTCCCCTCTCCAATCAAACAAGAGATATGGAAGTGTGAAAATGTACACCTCCAGATTCAGGGACTTTCTTGTTATCAGGCAACTGAACCATCCTACCAACAACAAGGGAGCAGGAGCTACTATTTATCTTGTTGGAGACCCTCGGACAAGCTTTGATCAGACTTTACTGGACATTATGTTGCACTAAACGCTATTCACGTTATTCCCTTTATTGTGTATCCGTACTCTGTGGACGGCTCGATTGTAATCATGTATTGTCTTTCTGCTGTCTGGTTAGCACACAACAAAAGCTTTCATTGTACCCGAGTACGCGTGACAATAAACTAAGCTAAACAATAACACCCCTACTTGCAGCAGCACAACAGGCCTGTAAATGCAATACTCGGAGGTAACATCATAAACAAAAAAAAAAGATTTTTTAAAACACAATATTAGTGCACAAAGATTGTCCTTAGTGCAACCAAGACATTTAGTAATTCTCAGTTCTTCTTCTTGCGTTTGAAGCAGCAGAAGTCCGCATCAGGGTGATGCCATCCGGTTCGACATCTGTAGGATCAGTTGACAGGGCCCACCACGGGGAGGTTGATAACATGAGCCCCGTAGTTTAGTTAGTGTTTGTGGTGTTCAAGAGCTTGATGGTTGCTGGAAAGAAGCTGTTCATGAACCTGGAGGTCTGAAGAAGGGTCCCAAATGCGATACATCACCTATCTATGATATCCAGAGATGCTACCTGACCCCGCTGAGTTACTCCAACATTTTGTGTCCTTTTTTTGAAAACCAGCATCTGCAGTTTCATGCTTCTTCTACCAATGCCAATATATTCAGTTCCATGGCTGGGAGAAGTGATAGAAAGGTGAAACTCTATATCAATTCCATCACTACTTGATTTAAATTACTTGATTAACATTCTTGCAGTTTAGAAATCTTTCACACTATCTTCTGCTGGTATGGAATTATTAATTCGAAATGGTGAAAGTAAAACAAAACCAGCTGAAGTAGGGCTATTATATGTGGGAAGGAACTGCATTAGCTGGTTTACACCAAAGATAGACATAAAATGCTGGAGTAACTCAGCAGGTCAGGCAGTATCTCTGAAGAAAAGGAATAGGCGACTTTTCGGGTTTTCAGAGTCTGAAGAGGGGTACCAACCCAAAATGTCCGTTATCCTTTCTCTTCAGAGATGCTGCCTGAACTGCTGATCCACCTGGAGAAATGTTTTGAGCAGTCAGCACTATTTGACACCATAATATCCTGAATGTTCATCAATGTTCTCTTCACATTAACAGGAAGCGAATGGCGTTATGTTATCTTCTCTGTTGTTCGTTCTCTTCCAATGAAAGACATTGAACCACAACCTTCAAAATCCTGGCTGAAGAAATACCTGGGTTTTATCATTGATCCAAACCAAGTGAATGTTGCACTAACAAGAGCCAAGGAAGGCCTCTGTATCTTTGGTGAGTAATATCTCATTTTGGATCTCTGGAGAAGGGTTCGATAAACCTTTTCTCGTGTTTGGTCTTTCACGCACAAATTAAACTTGCAAGTGTTACCTCGGTCCAAGGCAAATGTAGGAGAAGGAGATAAATTTGCTGATGATTCAGGAAATATTTTTATTCAGGAACTTTATTTAACATGTAACAAATACATACAAGGTGGCACAGTGGTAGAGTTGCTGCCTCAGTTCGCAAGAAATCTGGGTTCGATCCTGACCTTGAGTGCGGGCTGTACAAAGTTTGTACGTTTTCCCCGTGGCCACATGGGTTTCCTCCCACATTCCAAATCTTGAATTGGCTTTCTGCAAATTGTTCCTAGTGAGCAGGATAGAACTAGTGTACGGATGATTGCTGGTCGGTGTGAACTTGATGGGCCCCAGGGCCCGTTTCCACGATGTATCTCTAAACTAAATGTGGTAGTAAGCTTCTCACACTGACCACTCACTGGGAAATTACATTTTCTTATGGGTTCTCTGCTCAGTTCCTTATGACAGTCTTATATAGATGGTTCTTAATTTTGCTGTAACCCACACACCGGTCTATGCCTACTCAATCATAATATTTTGGCCCTCTAACAAGGGCCCTCTATATTTCTGATAGAAAATTGATACAAGCATTTCATCCGTTTCTGATGGGTATTGAACTGGCTATTTTGGTGTTACCTAAAGATATAGGCAATTGAAATATTTTGTTTGGTGATCAGGTACGATATTTTCTGTAGCTTGTTCATTTTGTATAAATCAGTGGAAATCTGTAGGGGAAATCCATTTCAAAGGAACATCCACAAATGGCAAAGAAACAACATGTAGTGTAGACTCTACACTTTCTTTGTAATGCACCTTAAAGATATGCAGTCTGAGACGAAGGGGGGATGGTAAATTGATCGCTAGATTTGTATTACCACTAAATAACAGTATTTCGTTAGAGGTAATGTTTAGAGCAAAACCGACTAAAATTCTCACTAGAATCTGGTCACGGAAACAATCAGGTCTTTTTAATATGTTTAAGAAGGAACTGCAGATGCTGGAAAAATTGAAAGTAGACAAAAAATGCTGGAGAAAGTCAGCGGGTGAGGCAGCATCCATGGAGAAAAGGAGTAGGCGACGTTTCGGGTCGAGATCCTTCTTCAGAGTGATGTCGGGGTGGGGGAGGGGGTGGAAAAAAGAAAGGAAGAGGCGGAGACAGTAGGTTGTGGGAGAGTAGGGAAGGGGGAGGAGAAGGAGGGAGAAAGCAATGACTACCTGAAATTAGAGACGCTGGACACCTTCTCTACATCGGCGAGACCAAGCGTAGGCTCGGCGACCACTTCGCCGAACACCTCTGCTCAGTCCGTACTAACCAACCTGATCTCCCGGTGGCCCAGCCCTTCAACTCCCCCTCCCATTCTGAATCTGTCCTTTCTGTCCTGGGCCTCCTCCATTTCCAGAGTGAGGCCCAGCGCAAATTGGAGGAACAACACCTTATATTTCGCTTGGGTAGTTTACACCCCAGCGGTATGAACATTGACTTCTCTAATTTTAGGTAGTCCTTGCTTTCTCCCTCCTTCCCCTCACCTGCTCCCCCACATAGCCTACTGTCTCCGCCTTTTCCTTTTTTCTCCATTCCCCCCCCCTCCCCCCCCCGACATCAGTCTGAAGAAGGGTCGCGACCCGAAACATCGCCTACTCCTTTTCTCCATAGATGCTGCCTCACCTGCTAAGTTTCTCCAGCATTTTTTTGTCTAGGTCTATTTAGTAGGTACCTAGTGCCATCTAAAGGGAAAAATAGGTTTTGCACAAAAGGAACATTTAAAAATGTTGGCTGATTTTGTTCATTAATGGCAAACATTAAATCGGTCGAAATGCAAATGAGTTAAGACAGTCTACCAGTGAATAGTTTAGTTTAGAGATACAGCGCGGAAACAGGCCCTTCGGCCCACCGAGTCCACGCCGACCAGCGATCCCCGCACATTATTCTTATCCTACATATACTAGGGACAATTTACATTTATACCAAGCCAATTAACCTACAAACCTGTACGTCTTTGGAGTGTGGGAGGGAATCGAAGATCACAGAGAAAACCCACGAGTCATGGGGAGAACGTACAAACTCCATACAGACAGCACTTGTAGTCAGGATTGAGCCCGGGTGTCTGGCACTGTAAGGCAGTAGTTCTACCGCCATGCCACCATGCCGCCCTACATTAGACATAGGAGCATTCAGCCCATTGAGTCTGTTCTGCCATTTGATAATGTCTGATCTGTTTTTATCTCTCAACCCCATTCTCCGGCCTTCTCCCCGTAACCTTTTCTAATCAAGAACCTATCAATCACCGCTTTAAAAACACCCAATGACTTGGTCGTCTGGGGGTGCCGTCCAGTTGGGTATGGCTGCCCAGCCTGCAGCTGTCTTTTAACTGCTTTCTTTTAGTGTGTAAAAAGTGTTTTGTTTGGAGTTTATTCTTATTTATGTGAGGGGTGGGGGGGGTGGGGAGGGGGGGAAGGGGGAAACTACTTTTCAGGGTCTCTACCTGGTCAGAGAGGCAGCTTTTCTCCGGGCTGCATCTTCGACCCGTCCTTGCGGCCTACCAGCGGGTCTGGAGCAGCGTTTCCTGATGGGACCAGCTGGAACCTCGGCTTCGGAGGCGGCGCAGCGTTGGAGCGCCTTCGCGGAGCGGGCGATGCCTTGCCCGGGTCGCCGCGCTGGAACTCCAGCGAGCTGAAGACCGCCGATGAAACATCGCAGAGCTGCGGGATTGTGGAGCGGCCGCGCTGACTTTAACATCGGGAGCCTCCATCCCAGTGGTGGAGCTCCGTCCAGCGCGGCCTGTCGGCTTCCGAAGCCGTGGACTCCATTAAGGAAGCGGCCGTTCAGGTGTCCCAAGCCACTGAGAGGGTTCTCCCGGCGCCAGAGCACCATCACCCGGCGAGAAAGGCCTGGAACATCGGGCCGTCGTAGCGGCGTCTGCAAAGGCCTCAATAGGCCCGACTATGGGTGGACATGGGGATGGGGACTGGACTTTGTGCCTTCCCTCACAGTGGGAACCATTGTGGGGGGATGTTTTTATGTTTATTGTTAAATTGTTTAATGTTGTGTCTTGTCTTTATTTGTGTGCTGCATGGCAAGTCAAATTACACTACACCAATTGGTGTATCTGACAATAAATGTCCTTTGTACCTTTTGTCTCCACTGCCACCTGTGACAAAAAATTCCACAGATTTCCCACCTTCTGGTTAAAGAAATTCCTCCTCATCTCCATTCTAAAGGGACTGTCCCACTTGGCGATTTTTTCGGTGACTGCCGGCATCATTGAGTGACGTATCAGGTCACCGAAAAACTTGCGGCGTGACGCGGCGTGATGACGTATTGAACCGCTGTGTTTTTTCAAGTGTTGCAACTTTTTTTTTGTCTCCGCTGACGACCCTGATATGACGCCGGCAGTTGCCGAAAAACTCGCTAAGTGGGACTGGCCCTAAAAGGAGGGGGGGGGGGGGGTATATTCGATAGTGTCATTTAAGATGCTTTTAACAATATTCTTTTACCTTGACAACTATTCCTAGTTTTCTGACCTCACCCACACTGGGACAGCTATGTCATAGAGTGATACAGTGTGGAAACAGGCCCAACATGCCCACACCGGCCAACATGTCCCTCCTGCCCTCGTTTGCTCCATATCCCTCCAAACCTGTTCAATCCATGTACCTGTCTAACTGTTTAGTTAGGTACGGAAACATAGAAAGATGCAAAATCGGTGCAGGAGGAGGCCATTCAACCCTTCGAGCCAGCACCGCCATTCATTGTGATCATGGCTGATCGTCTCCTATCAATAACCCATGCCTGCCTTCTCCCCATATTCCTTGACTCCACTAGCCCCTGGAGCTCTATCTAACTCTCTATGCTGGGATGTGTTGGGATAGCTCCTGCCTCAACTACCTCCCCCTGGCAGCTCGTTCCTTACACCCACCACCCTTTGTGTGAAAAAGTTAACCCTCAGATTCCTATTAAATCTTTTCCCCTTCACCTTAAAACAATGTCCTCTGGTCCTCGATTCAGCTACTATGGGCAAGCGACTCTGTGCATCCACCTGATCTATTCCTCTCATGACGAATACTTACGGAATCTTTTCCTGTCATTTAGGAAATGAGCATTTACTGAGCACAAGTCTTCTCTGGAAAGAACTGCTGGAACATTATAGGAAGAACAGGAGTTTGGTGAAGGCAGAAGATATTGTTGTGAGGAGCAATACTGGCTTAACATCCTGACAGGGAATCCAATATCTTTCAGATATGGTGAGATGTTAAAAAGTGCACAACTCAGCTTATTGATTACTTTAGCGACAAGCTTTATTTTATTTCATTTTATTTCTACATTACGAGTGAAAGTGATTCTTCACTTAAAAGGTTACTCGATCATTATCTTATGTTGTATTGGTGCACATGTGAAGGAAATTAAATTTATTAAGATTTGAATGTACTTGTCGTAAGGTCATAAGTGATAGGAGCAGAATTCAGCCATTCAGCCCATCAAGTCTACGCCATTCAATGATGGCTGATCTATCTCTTCCCCCTAACCCCATTCTCCTGCCTTCTCCCCATAAGCCCTGACCCAACGTACTAATCACGAATCTACCTCGGGGGTGGGGAACCTGTGGCCTTCTAGGCCACTACGTGCGGCCTTTTGAATGAATCCAAATTTTGTAGAACAAATCCTTTTATTTTTATTAATATGTTTTTGGTCGTCTTTTATTATTTTTATTTCAATCTTAAAATGAACATATTTTAAATACCAAAGAGTAAAAGAAGATTCAACAAAATAATTCTCCCCGACTGACGGCCACAATTAAAACATTAGTAAGTCATGAGGGCTGTTTTAACACCTGTTATGCTCATGATTTAGTTTTAATGCGACTCTGGAATGTATCTTAATTTTGACATGCACGAAAAATGCTTTTTGCTTTTCAAGCACTTATTGCTGCGTATCTACATTCTCCCACCTAACCCAAATCAAGACGCCCTTAAGGTCACAAATGACAGATACCCATCTAGAAGATCAGCTGAAACTGCGCACCTCCATGTTGCAACCAAATATTGAAATGCTTTCCCACAAAAAGCAGTCACAACAAAGTCATTAAAAGGTTAATTAACTTTAGAATCAACCATTTTTTTTCATTTCTTGTAATACATAAAATCATAGTCGATTTTTACAAAATAACATACATTTTGAAGGATATCTAATTGAAGTTTCTTGGATGCGGCCTTGTTAGATTACAACTAACTTAAGGCAGTCCAACATGAAAAGGTTCCCCACACCCTGGTCTACCTTCTCTGCCTTAACAATATCCATTGACTTGGCCTCCACAGTCTACTGTAGCAAAGAATTCCACTGATTCACCAACCTTTGTCTAAAGACATTCCTCCTCATCTCCTTCCTAAAGGAACATGAATGTGTTTATTGCAGACTGTACAAAAATGAGAGTATTGTATAATTTAGATGTGCATTTATAAACAAAACATAATTTAGATTTAAAAATTAAATTGTATATTGTGCAATATTTTTTTAATTCAGAAGCATATTCAGCACATTTTGCTTTGATTTTAATGCGATCTCTAATGTTTGAATAGAATGACAATGTTCCTAGATTATTATTATTTTTTAAATGTGTTCACATTTATATGTGCGAATAAAATATGTGATGATTAGAAATTAAGTATATTTTAACTAGGTCTGTTTAATAACACTTTTCTTTTTACTCTTTTAAAGAATGTTATTTCTACTTAAGAATGTAAGATTATATTTTTCAAATGAAATTATCATCTTGCCTTACACATTTTACATTTTACTTTCATTGTATCATGTGCATTTTCAGTT
The DNA here is from genome assembly GCA_963514005.1 of Raja brachyura. The sequence continues at coordinate 9,544,498 of OY740802.1, forward strand.
CGTTAGTAACATTCCAATTTAACATGATATAGTTTATGGATATCATTAGAAGTGAAATAATTAGTACTGGTTTAAAATAAAACCACATTATCATGTTCTGAGCTGTGGGAAACGAGACAGTGGACGCGCTGATTGAGCACCTAATGGTGTAAGAATTTTCTTCTGTAAATCCCGACCTGGTGATATAATATTACAATAATGACCTTGGACTATAAGAGATGTTCAAACAACAAAGTGGTCCATGGAAATGTTCAAAATCATCAGTAGGTTCGACAGCATATAGGTTGCCATTCATCAAAGCTACAAAATAACATTAGCTTTATGATAATAATAATATATTTTATTGTCATTGCACAGATCTACAACGAGATTTGGTATGCAGCTTCCATCCGATGTAATAATTTAATTAGTCTCAGTCTTAATCTTAATTTGATTTTAATCTTAATCTTAGTCTTAATTAGATTTTATGAACGTTGACCCTAAATTAGTTGTCATTTAAGTTAACAGAATTGGCACTTGTTCTGCGAGGTTTTTCCAGTATTTTTTGCTTCCACTCCAAATTTCCAGTAATGTAGCACTTTGATTCTCATTATGTAGCAATAGAAATAATTATTAATATGTAAAAACTACTGGCAACTACTGTCTACTTCATCTGTTCATCTGACCTTTTCTCCATTCCCAGCCATTCCTTTTGCCCAGAGAAATGTCAGAAATGTGTAACTATTCATGATTTGATGCATTTGTCTTTACATGTAAATAGTGAACATTTGTCTTTCCCTATTAATTGACATCTGAGACCTCATCTGACATTTGAAAAAGGCTAGATGGATAATTCTTTGGACAAAGTCATTTATTCTTAAAGCTTTCTGTTGAACTAACATGTATAATGAAACATTCTCTACATAGAAACATAGAAACATAGAAATTAGGTGCAGGAGTAGGCCATTCGGCCCTTCGAGCCTGCATCGCCATTCAATATGATCATGGCTGATCATCCAACTCAGTATCCCGTACCTGCCTTCTCTCCATACCCCCTGATCCCTTTAGCCACAAGAGCCACATCCAACTCCCTCTTGGATATAGCCAATGAACTGGCCTCAACGACCTTCTGTGGCAGAGCATTCCAGAGACTCACCACTCACTGTGTAACGAATGTTTTCCTCATCTCGGTCCTAAAGGAATTCCCCCTTATCCTTAGACTGTGACCCCTCATCATTGTCAGTAATGGGTAACACACTCCCTCCATCTAAATATACTCAGCATAATACAATATTAACACAACTTTCAACTCAACACAATTCAAGAGCAGCACAGTGGTAGAGCTGCTGCTTTACAGATCAGGTTTGATCCTGACCACGGGTGCTCCCTGTGTGGAGTTTGCATGTTCCCCCTGTGACTGCGTGGGTGACTTCTCCATGCTAGAGGCAATTTACAGAGGGTCAATTAACTTACAAACCCACACGTCATTGGCATGTGGGAGGAAACCGGAGCACCTAGTGGAAGCCATGTGGTCACAGGGAGAATGTGCAAACTCCACGCAGACAGACCCACAGTCTGGTTTGAACCCGGGTCCCTGATGCCAAGAGGCAGCAGCTCTACCAGTGCGCCACTGTGCTGCCCTTGTTAACCCATTTGATTTAAGTTTAAAACGTTAACCTATTTAATTTAAATTTAAATGTTTAGGCAAATGCATCACAAATAATTTTGTGACTTTGCATTTTTGAATCACAATTAGAGTTAACAGCCTACCTTTAGTTGTGAATTCTTCACAACCTCCTGACTTTGTAGTGCATTGAACTAACTGAACGTTAGAATGAAGGAATCAGAAAAAAAAACACCTTGACCATTCCATAAGCCAAGTCTTGTTTCAGAACCAAAGTTTATCATTATTCGTTCATACCATCAGCACAAATACACAATCAACATTTGATTCTAACCTCTTTGTTACAATAATTGATACAGACACCATGTCCTAGCTAGAGGTGTGAGCGTGAAGGCAGTCCGAATTCAATTCATTCTCTACATTTCTAAAACTCAGATATTCCGTTTCAGTTCTAGATTTCTCCCGAATACCTCTCCATAATTGGCTAAGCACTTTAAAAGCATGATACAATAAAAGGATCCAAATTTTTATGAAGTTTTTATCTTGGAACAGACCTGAGACCTAGCGACGCACCAATGATATTTTTCTGATGTGAGAGCTTGTCCAGACTTGCCTTTGCTCTGGAGATTTTACTGAGTGTTGGCTTGTTCTGTTCCAAATTATACTGGGCACTGAGCAAAAAGAGTTTATTTTTAAATGCAAATATAATCTATTGAGATTTAAAACAAAAGGGTTAAGTGCATTATGGTTATCTGAGACCAAAATATATTTTATGTTATGTTTTATGTTTCTTTGGTAATTTAATGTTTTAAAAGTGCCTATTGGGTGAAAAAATATATTGTCTATCCAAACTATAGTTTATGAATTGTTGTAATTTGAAGTTTGTTTTTAAATTTTGTATCTTATTCATAATTTGTTAACATAAATTGTGATGTATATTATGCTTTTTATGTAAAGAAATATTGTTTAAACATTGGTGCAATATGCAATCCTGCAAGAATATCATTTTAAGTCTTAGTAAATATTTTTCAGATTTTCATATTATAATTTCAATGTTATTCTTTGTTATTAGATTCCGCTATATTTTACTTTAAATGTAATAATAATAGAAACAATGTTTTATCCAAAGCAGATTCTTGCTAAACTAAAATAATTTGGGGTTTTTTTTGTAAACATTTAATAAAGAATAAATTAACAGGAAGGTGGATTCAGATGCATTTCTTTTAGACATTGCAGTGCCTCCTTTCATCTTTTCTTGCTATGTTTATTTGTTTGAAAAATCTATTATTCAAAATTTACCTATGATTGACTCCACAATAAGATGAATAAATGTAAAAACCTCACAATGATGGAGAAAGTTGATCATGAAGTTTTGGATAACAGTAGTAGATAGACACAACAAGCTGGAGTAACTCAGTGGGTCAGGCAGCATCTGTGGAGAGAAGGAATAGGTGACATTTTGGGTCGAGACCCTTCTTCCTTCCTTCTCTCCTGAGAGGCTGCCTGACCCGTTGAGTTACTCCAGCTTTTTGTGTTTATCTTCGGCATAAACCAGCATCTGCAGTTCCTTCCTACACAGAGAGTAGTAGAGAATGGGAGGGATTACACCCAATACACCCACGGCAAATTTTCCCTCAAGGGTAATGTTCCATTGTGTTTCTGACTTTGATGATGGTTGGATCTTTTGAGCAGTGAGTCATTTTATTACATTTTCCGTGTCGGAGGGAACTGCAGATAGACGCACAATGCTGGAGTAACTCAGCGGGACAGGCAGCATCTCTGGAGAGAGGAATGGGTGATGTTTTTCGGGTTGAGACCTTTCTTTGAGTTCAGCATTCTTTCTCTCCATTGATGCTGCCTGGCCCACTGAGTTACTCCAGCATTTTGTGTCTTCGATTTAAACTTGCATCTGCAGTTCCTTCCTACACAAGGCACTGCAGACACTGGTTTAAACCGAAGATAGACTCAAAATGCTGGAGTAACTCAGTGGGCCAGGCAGCATCAATGGAGAGAAAGAATGGGTGATGTTTGGGTCGAGACCTTATCACTGGACATTAACTTAGGATGTCTGGAAATCATTGTTGAAGTTAAACATAGAACATTTAAATAGCATGGTACGGGAACCGAGCCTTTGGCGCACAATGTCCATACCGAACATGATGTCAGGTTAAATTAATCTCCTCAGTTCATTTGATGCCTTTTCTTCTTACTCTAATTTTTTTTGTAATGTATTCCTTTGTGGATTTTAAATCCATAGAATAAAGTGTAAAGATTTATCTTTATTCACTTACTGCGATCTGGCGACAGCAGTTATTGCTTCCTAATTGCCTTTGCGAACATAGTGGTTTGACACCTGGAGCCACGGCAGTCATTCCAGTGCATCAGTCTTAGATTTAGTCTTAAGGGCCTGTCCCACTTGGGCGTTATTTGCACATCATTTACGCGTCACGACGCACGACGTAACATCATTCATGCGTGCACGTGACGCGCGTGGTGAGACATGGTGGCATAGGCAGTGACCCGCGGTCACACGCTGCGCCCCAGGATTTTGGGATTCACAAAATCTTCACGTGCCATCTGCGTGACGTACAAATTATGCCCAAGTGGGACAAGCCCTTTAGCGCTACAGACTTGTGTTCAATCATGACCTCGGATGCTACCTGTGTGGAATTTGTGCATTTTCCCTGTGACTGTGTGGGTTTCCTCTGGCTTTGGTTTCTTCCCCCTACCCAAATATGTGTGGATTTGTAGATTAATTGGCCTCTATAAATAGCCCTTTATTGTGTAGGGAGTGGACGAGAAAGTGGAAGAACATAGAGCTAGTGTGAATGGGTGATTGAGGGTCAGCAGGTACTCTGTGGGCTGAAGGGTCTGTTTCTATTCTGTATCTTTCAATCAATCATTCAAAACACTGAATGGTGTTAGAAACACCATTCTCCGTGGTAATAGTGGGAGTTGTGTACAGGCCACCTAACAGTAGTAGTGAAGTTGGGGATGGTATCAAACAGGAAATTAGAAATGCGTGCGACAAAGGCAAAACAGTTATAATGGGTGACTTCAATCTACATATAGATTGGGTGAATCAAATTGGCAGGGGCGCTGAGGAAGAGGATTTTTTGGAAAGTATGCGGGATAGTTATCTAAATCAACATGTAGAGGAACCAACGAGAGAGCAGGCTATTTTAGACTGGGTATTGAGTAATGAGGAAGGGTTAGTTAGCAGTCTTATTGTGCGTGCCCCCTTGGGCAAGAATGACCATAATATGGTCGACTTCTTCATTAGGATGGAGAGTGACATTGTTAATTCAGAAACAATGGTTCTGAACTTAAGGAAAGGTAACTTTGAGGGTATGAGACGTGAATTGGCCAAGATTGACTGGCAATCAATTCTAAAAGAGTTGACGGTGGATACGCAATGGAAGACATTTAAAGACTGCATGGATGAACTACAAAAATTGTTCATCCCAGTTTGGCAAAAGAATAGATCAGGGAAGGTAGTGCATCCATGGATAACAAGGGAAATCAGGGATAGTATCAAAGCAAAGGATGATGCGTACAAAGTAGCCAGAAAAAGCAGCATACCAGAGGACTGGGAGAAATTCAGAGACCAGCAGAGGAGGACAAAGGGCTTGATTAGGAAAGGAAAAATAGATTATGAAATAAAACTGGCAGGGAACATAAAAACTGACTGCAAAAGTTTTTATAGATATGTGAAGAGAAAGAAATTAGTTAAAACAAATGTAGGTCCCTTGCAGTCAGAAACAGGTGAGTTGATTATGGGGTACAAGGATATGGCGGACCAATTGAATAACTACTTTGGTTCAGATTCAGATTCAATTTTTAATTGTCATTGTCAGTGTACAGTACAGAGACAACAAAATGCATTTAGCATCTCCCTGGAAGAGCGACACAGCAAATGATTTGAATAAATAATAATAAGTGTCCGGGGGGGGGGGGGGGGTGATTGGCAGTCACCGAGGTACGTTGTTGAGTAGCGTGACAGCCGCCGGAAAGAAGCTGTTCCTGGACCTGCTGGTTCGGCAACGGAGAGACCTGTAGCGCCTCCCGGATGGTAGGAGGGTAAACAGTCCATGGTTGGGGTGAGAGAGGTCCTTGGCGATGCTGAGCGCCCTCCGCAGACAACGCTTGCTTTGGACAGACTCAATGGAGGGGAGCGAGGAACCGGTGATGCGTTGGGCAATTTTCACCACCCTCTGCAATGCCTTCCGGTCGGAGACAGAGCAGTTGCCATACCAAACTGTGATGCAGTTGGTAAGGATGCTCTCGATGGTGCAGCGGTAGAAGTTCACCAGGATCTGAGGAGACAGATGGACCTTCTTCAGTCTCCTCAGGAAGAAGAGACGCTGGTGAGCCTTCTTGATCAGAGTTGAGGTATTGTGGGTCCAAGAGAGGTCGTCGGAGAGGTTGACTCCCAGGAACCTGAAGCTAGAAACACGTTCCACCTCCGTACCGTTAATGTGGATGGGGGTGTGCGTGCCGCCCCTGGACTTCCTGAAGTCTACAATGAGCTCCTTGGTCTTCTTGGAGTTAAGGGCCAGGTTGTTGTCAGCGCACCATGCTGCTAAGTGCTGGACCTCCTCCCTGTAGGCCGACTCATCGTTGTTGCTGATGAGGCCAATCACCGTTGTATCATCTGCATACTTGATGATGGTGTTAGTACCATGTACAGGTGTGCAGTCATAGGTGAAGAGGGAGTAGAGGAGGGGGCTCAGCACACAGCCCTGTGGAACGCCGGTGTTCAGGGTGAGGGTTGAAGAGGTGTGCTTGTCTAACCTAACAGACTGGGGTCTGTTGGTTAGAAAGTCCAGTATCCAGTTGCAGAGGGAAGGAGCGATGCACAGGTTACCGAGTTTGGTGATCAATTTTGATGGTATAATGGTGTTGAATGCTGAGCTGTAATCGATTACGTAAGAATTGATTATGGGGAACAAGGATATGGCGGACCAATTGAATAACTACTTTGGTTCAGATTCAGATTCAATTTTTAATTTTAATTGTCATTGTCAGTGTACAGTACAGAGACAACAAAATGCATTTAGCATCTCCCTGGAAGAGCGACACAGCAAATGATTTGAATAAATAATAATAAGTGTCCGGGCGGGGGGGGGGGGGGGGTGATTGGCAGTCACCGAGGTACGTTGTTGAGTAGCGTGACAGCCACCGGAAAGAAGCTGTTCCTGGACCTGCTGGTTCGGCAACGGAGAGACCTGTAGCGCCTCCCGGATGGTAGGAGGGTAAACAGTCCATGGTTGGGGTGAGAGAGGTCCTTGGCGATGCTGAGCGCCCTCCGCAGACAACGCTTGCTTTGGACAGACTCAATGGAGGGGAGCGAGGAACCAGTGATGCGTGATCGATTCTCAATCAGCATTCTTACGTAAGTGTCTCTGTTGTCGAGGTGGGAGAGGGCGGAGTGAAGTGCCGTTGAGATGGCATCCTCCGTACTCCTGTTCTTGCGGTAGGCAAACTGATAGGGATCCAGTGTGGGGGGTAGGCAGCTTTTGAGGTGTGCCAGGACCAGCCTCTCGAAGCACTTGGTGATGATGGGGGTAAGTGCAACTGGGCGGAAGTCGTTGACGCTTGCCGCAGTGGAGTGTTTTGGCACTGGCACGATGGAGGTGGTTTTAAGGCACGTGGGGACAACTGCCTGGGCAAGTGACAGGTTGAAGATATCAGTCCAGACGTCTGCCAGCTGCGCCGCACAGACCCTGAGCACGCGCCCGGGGATGCCGTCAGGGCCAGTCCTGTCTTCACTAAGGAAGACATAAATAATCTGCCGGAAATAGCAGGGGACCGCGGGTCAAAGGAGGACTTGAGTGAAATCCAGGTTAGTCGGGAAGTGTTGTTGGGTAAATTGAATGGATTAAAGGCCGATAAATCCCCTGGACCAGATAGGCTGCATCCCAGAGTACTTAAGGAAGTAGCTCCGGAAATAGTGGATGCATTAGTGATAATCTTTCAAAACTCTTTAGATTCTGGAGTAGTTCCTGAGGATTGGTGGGTAGCAAACGTAACCCCTCTTTTTAAGAAGGGGGGAGCAAGAAAACGGGGAATTACAGACCAGTTAGTCTAACATCGGTAGTGGAGAAACTGCTAGAGTCAGTTATTAAAGATGGGATAGCAGCACATTTGGAAAGTGGTGAAATCATTGGACAAAGTCAGCATGGATTTACGAAAGGTAAATCATGTTTGACGAATCTTGTGGAATTTTTCGAGGATGTAACTAGTAGCGTGGATAGGGGAGAACCAGTGGATGTGGTGTATCTGGACTTCCAGAAGGCTTTCGACAAGGTCCCACATAAGAGATTAGTATATAAACTTAAAGCATATGGCATTGGGGGTTCAGTATTGATGTGGATAGAGAACTGGCTGGCAAACAGGAAGCAAAGAGTAGGAGCAAACGGGTCGTTTTCACAATGGCAGGCAGTGACTAGTGGGGTACCGCAAAGCTCAGTGCTGGGACCCCAGCTATTTACAATATACATTAATGATCTGGATGAGGGAATTGAAGGCAATATCTCCAAGTTTGCGGATGACACTAAACTGGGGGGCAGTGTTAGCTGTGAGGAGGATGCTAGGAGACTGCAAGGTGACTTGGATAGGCTGGGTGAGTGGGCAAATGTTTGGCAGATGCAGTATAATGTGGATAAATGTGAGGTTATCCACTTTGGTGGCAAAAATAGGAAAAAAGACTATTATCTAAATGGAGGCCGATTAGGAAAAGGGGAGATGCAGAGCAACCTGGGTGTCATGGTACACCAATCGTTGAAAGTAGGCATACAGGTGCAGCAGGCAGTGAAGAAAGCAGATGGTATGTTAGCTTTCATAGCAAAACGATTTGAGTATAGGAGCAGGGAGGTTCTACTTCAGTTGTATAGGGTCTTGGTGAGACCACACCTGGAGTATTGCGTACAGTTCTGGTCTCCAAATCTGAGGAAGGACATTATTGCCATAGAGGGAGTGCAGAGAAGGTTCACCAGACTGATTCCTGGGATGTCAGGACTGTCTTATGAACAAAGACTGCATAGACTCGGTTTATACTCTCTAGAATTTAGGAGATTGAGAGGGGATCTTATAGAAACTTACAAAATTCTTAAGGGGTTGGACAGGCTAGATGCAGGAAGATTGTTCCCGATGTTGGGGAGGTCCAGGACAAGGGGTCACAGCTTAAGGATAAGGGGGAAATCCTTTAGGACCGAGATGAGAAGGACTTTTTTCACACAGAGAGTAGTGGGTCTCTGGAACTCTCTGCCACAGAGGGTAGTTGAGGCCAGTTCATTGGCTATATTTAAGAGGGAGTTGGATGTGGCCCTTGTGGCTAAGGGGATCAGAGGGTATGGAGAGAAGGCAGGTACGGGATACTGAGTTGGATGATCAGCCATGATCATATTGAATGGTGGTGCAGGCTCGAAGGGCCGAATGGCCTACTCCTGCACCTAATTTCTATGTTTCTATGTTTCTAAACAAGGCCCTTCAGACTCATGTTTACACAAAAGGACACAAAGTGCTGGAGTAACTCAGCGGGTCAAGCAACATCTCTGGAGAACATGGACAGGTGACATTTCGGGTCGGGGCCCTTCAGATTCAAGGTCCTAACACCAAATATTATTCTCCAGAGATACCGCTTGAGCCACTGAGTTACTCCAGCACTTTGTGTCCTTTAATGAATGGTGCCATCACTAAGTCAGGGCCTCATGCAACTTGGAATGGAACCTGCAGGTGGCAATATTTTCTTACACCTGTTTGCCTGGTCGCATTTTTGGTGGACGACGTTATGGGCTTGTGAACGTTGTTGGAATAGCCCAGGCAATGAACTACGGTGCAATTTGCAGATTCTATACCCTGCAGGAACATGATACCATAGGTGGTGGAAAGGCTTTGGGGGTGTCAGTAGTTGAGGCATTAACTGCAGGATATCCAGTATCTGACCTGCTCTCATAGCCACAGTAAGTATGTGACTGTTTCTGTTGATATTTTGGATGGTTGTGACCCTGATAATGTTACGTTTGAGGATGGCAACGGCAGTGAATATCATATTGGCGATGGTTATTGCGTACCGATTTTACGGTATGGTTGCTACTTGCCACCTATCAGTCCAAGCCTGAATGTTGTCCACACATGGACTACTTCATTCACTGAGGAGATGTGAAGAGAATTGGCCATTGTTTGAAGATCTATAACCCTTCAAACAACTGCTTATGTCTTAAGTGATAGGTGCAGAATTAGGTCATTAGACCCATCAAGTCTACACCATTCAATCATGGTTGATCTACCTCTCCCTCCTAACCCCATTCTCCCACCTTCTCCCCGTAACCCCTGCATATGGAATGAAGGTTAATGATGAAGCTGCTGAAGTTGGTTGGATCTAAGACATGGGCCTGTGAACCATCCTGGACTGGGATAACTAACCTCCAACAGCAGTACTATCTTTCCCTATCTTCCCTTGGACCATTAGAGAGCCAGAATGGACAGCTATCTGCAGAGCCAAAAGAGATGGGGGAGATATTGAACAATTTATTTTCTTCGGTATTCACCAAGGAGAAGGATATTGAACTCTGTGAGGTAAGGGAAAAAAGTAGAGTAGCTATGGAAACAATGAGATTCAAAGAGGAGGAAGTACTGACACTTTTGAAAAATATAAAAGTGGATAAGTCTCCAGGTCCTGGCAGGATAATCCCTAGGACATTGAGGGAAGGTAGTGTAGAAATAGCAGGGGCTATGACAGAAATATTTCAAATGTCATTAGAAATGGGAATAGTGCCGGAGGATTGGCGAACCCGCATGTTGTTCCATTGTTTAAAAAGGGTTCAAAGAGTAAACCTAGCAATTATAGACCTGTTAGTTTGACGTCAGTGGTGGGCAAATTAATGGAAAGGATACTTAGAGATAATATATATAAGCATCTGGATAAACAGGGTCTGATCAAGAACAGTCAACATGGATTTGTGCCTGGAAGGTCATGTTTGACAAACCTTCTTGAATTTTTTGAAGGGGTTAATTGATGAGGGTAAAGCAGTGGATGTTGTCTATATGGATTTCAGTAAGGCCTTTGACAAGGTTCCTCATGCAAGGTTGGTTAAGAAGGTTCAATCTTTGGATGTTAATGGCGGAGTAACAAGATGGATTCAACAGTGGCTGAATGGGAGATGCCAGAGAGTAATGGTGGATGGCTGTTTGTCAGGTTGGAAGCCGGTGACCAATGGGGTGCCTCAGGGATCTGTGTTGGGTCCACTGTTGTTTGTCATGTACATCAATGATCTAGATGATGGGGTGGAAAATTGGATAAGAAAGTATGCAGACGATACTAAGATAGGTGGTGCTGTGGATAATGAGGTAGATTTTCAAAGTCTACAGGGAGATTTGGGCCATTTGGAAGAGTGGGCTGAAAGATGGCAGATGGAGTTTAATGCTGATAAGTGTGAGGTGCTACATCTTGGCAGGACAAATCAAAATAGGACATACATGGTAAATGGTAGGGAATTGAGGAATGCTGTGGAACAGAGGGATCTAGGAATAACTGTGCATAGTTCCCTGAAGGTGGAATTGCATGTAGATAGGGTGGTAAAGAAAGCTTTTGGTGTGCTGGCCTTTATAAATCAGAGCATTGAATATAGGAGTAGGGAAGTAATGTTAAAATTGTACAAGGCATTGGTGAGACCAATTCTGGAGTATGGTGTACAATTTTGGTCACCTAATTATAGGAAGGATGTCAACAAAATAGAGAGAGTACAGAGGAGGTTTACTAGAATGTTGCCAGGTTACAACAGGTTACAACTAAGTTACAGAGAAAGGTTGAACAAGTTGGGTCTTTATTCTTTGGAGCGCTGAAGGTTAAGGGGGGACTTGATTGAGGTCTTTAAAATGATGAAAGGGATAGACAGAGTTGACGTGGATAAGCTTTTCCCATTGAGGGTAGGGAAGATTCAAACGAGGGCATGACATGAGAATTAAGGGACAGACGTTTAGGGGTAACATGAGGGGGAACTTCTTTACTCAGAGAGTGGTGGCTGTATGGAATGATCTTCCAGCAGAAGTGGTGTAGGCAGAATCGATTGTAACATTTAAAAGTCAAGTGGATAGGTATATGGACGGGAATTGAGGGGTATGGTCTGAGTGCCGGTAGATGAGACTAGGGTAAAATAAATGGTCGGCACGGACTGGAAGGGCTGAGAAGGCCTGTTTCCGTGCTGTAATTGTTATATGGTATGATTCCAACCATTTGAGTATTTTTCATTTAAATAAAATAGTAACTTCCTAGTGGGGCAGCACAGTGGCACAGCAGTAGAGTTGCTGCCTTGTAGCTCCAGAGAGCCGGGTTCCATTCTGACCATTGGTGCTCTCTGTAAGGAGTTTGTACGCTCTCCCTGTGACCGTTTTCTCCAGGTGCTCTGATTTCCTCCCACATTCCAAAGACATGCAGGCTTGTAGGTTGACAAAAGTGCTGGAGAAACCCAGCGCGTGCGGCAGCATCTATGGAGCGAAGGAAATAGACAACGTTTCGGGCCGAAACCCTTCTTCAGACTGATGTAGGGTGGGGGGGGGGGAAGGGAAGAAGAAAGGAAGAGGCGGGGCCAGAGGGCTGAGGGAGAGCTGAGAAGGGGAGGAGACAATAAGGCTACCAGAAATTGGAGACTTCAATGTTCATGCCGCTGGGGTATAAACTGCCCAAGCGGAATATAAGGTGCTGCTCTTCCAATTTCCAGTGTGCTCACTTTGGCCATGGAGGAGGCCCAGGACAGAAAGGTCGGATTCGGAATGGGAGGGGGAGTTGAAGTGCTGAGCCACCGGGAGATCAGATAGGTTATTGCAGACCAATCAGAGGTGTTCGGCGAAATGATTGCCAAGCCTACGCTTGCCAAGTGGTTAATTAGTAGGTTAATTAGGTTAATTGAGCTAGTAGGTTAGTTAGCACAAGGTTAATTAGTTTCTGCAAATTGTCCCTGATGTGTAGGATAGAACTATTGTGTGGGTGAATACTGGTCAGCGCGGACTCGGTGGGCCAAAGGGCCTGCTTCCATACTGTATCTCTAACCTAAACTAGTGTACAAATATAGATTAAAAATGTTGGAGAAACTCAGCGGGTGAGGCAGCATCTATGGAGCGAAGGAAATAGGTGACGTTTCGGGTCAAGACCCTTCTTCAGACTGATGTCGGGGGGGAGAAAGGAAGAGGTGGAGACAGTAGGCTGTGGGAGAGCTGCGAAGGGGAGGGGAAGGAGGGAGAAAGCAAGGACTACCTGAAATTGGAGAAGTCAATGTTCATACCGCTGGGGTGTAAACTACTCAAGCGAAATATGAGGTGCTGCTCCTCCAATTTGCGGTGAGACTCACTCTGGCCATGGGGGAGGCCCAGGACAGAAAGGTCGGATTTGGAATGGGAGGGGGAGTTGAAGTGCTGAGCCACTGGGAGTTGGTTGGTGCTATATAACAGATAGCAAATGATATTAATTCATTATGATGAATGCTAGAAAAACTTTTCTTAACAATGTTCAATAATTCAATCGATCAGTTCATAAATCTGCAATCAAGTGCTGATATGTAAAAGCTAAATCCTCTCATTCAACTCTACTTTGAAATATTTGGGTTTCCATTTGAAATGCAAGCGTATTTACAAAATAAATCTGAATATGTATTATATATATCTATTATAAAATATGAACCACAAACTGAGTTAATAGTCTGCTTAATTATAGCTCACACAATGCTTTAGAATTACTAGTACATCCTTTACCTGTGTTAGTATTGACTTGATAATACAAAATACTTGTGGTCCATTGTATCTGCTATAAAGGTGATCCATTGCAAACCAGATAAAAGAGGATTTAGCTTCTTGGTGTGTTGAACAAGGGTAGCTCTAGAATTGTTTTAATAGAGATTTTTCTTGTAACAGAATATTACCTTAGGATTTATTATAAAATATGTTTTTTTTATTGGTTCTGTTTTCCTCTTGCATTCAACGTTTTGGGTAATGCGTGGGTTGGCAATCAAAGAAAATCATTTTATGGCAGCTGGATTTCTTTTGCCAAGGACATCAGTAATGCAAATAGGACTTGATGTTTCAATCCCTTTACAGGGATTTACAGTCCTATTAGCTCTACTGGTGTCCTTTTACAGAGGAACCATTAGGATTCTAATGTGTACTTTGTAACGTTGTTGGATCCAGATACTTTGTCCACTTTGTGTATTGTATACAAAAACAAAGAATTCCACTGTAGCTACGTACATGTGACAAATAAGTATAATTGAACCATTGAGTTGATTCATCCTTACCTGGACTAATCAATATACAACACAATCCAACATCTGGCAGTTGATTCTTCAGAACCTTGGTGTAATTAGTAAATGGTAATCTATACTAACCTGTCATTATTATTATTAATAACCTGAAGAAATTGTAATTGTGATTGTGCCTTTGCTATGTTATGTGTCGAGCAAACTTAGGAAAGATTGGCGGTCGAGAACAAAAGTGCTTTCACTGACACTCACTTGTCACCTGTGGTTTTAGACACTTCTTGGGTCGATAAGGATTCTTCATTCCAATTGAAGAGTCACAAATCACAAACTCCCATTATCAGTAAGTTGTCGTTCAAAAGCTTGACGAAAGCTTCTGGAAGGCCTGAGTGGTGAAGGGTGAGTTCTGTTGGTTTATGACTTAAAAATCTCGCACAATGTCTTTTGATGCAACTACCTTGGTTAGAGGAGCAGTAACACAAAACGTTTAAAGAGGGATGGCATGGTGGCAGTGCGGTAGAGTTGCTACATTACAGCACCAGAGACCCGGGTTCAATCCGGACTATGGGTGCTGTCTGTATAGAGTCTGTAAGTTCTCCCCGTAACCTGCGTGGGTTTTCACCAGGATCTCCGGTTTCCTCCCACACTCCAAAGACGTGCAGGTTTGTAGATTAATTGGCTTTGGTAAAATTGTAAATTGTCCCTGTGCGTGTAGGATAGTGTTCGTGTGCGGGGTGATCGCTGCCTGGTGTGGGCTCTGTGGGCCGAAGGGCCTGTTTCTGCGCTGTATCTCGAAACTAAACTAAAAAAGAGATGCTTGTAACATCAAAACTTGTACTTTACAAATGCCAGAAATTCTTCTGAAAGTGGGATACCTAATTAATTAATTATTGGGAAAGCTGCTACCAAAGCTGATACATAACTAAAATTCCAAGGGCAGTTATTCAAATGCAAACAATTGCATTGGATTCAAAAAATCTTGTTCATTTTAAAGGCACAATATCTTTAGGAAAGTTAATTGCACGAATGACAACTGAAGATGCTGGAAGCCAGTCTGACAAAGAACATACTGAGTTTGTGAATCTGTGGAATTCATTGCCGTAGACAGCTGTGGAGACCAAGTCAATGGATATTTTCAAGGCAGCAATTGGCAGATTTTTGATTACTAAGTGTGTCGGGGGTTATTGGGTGAAGGCAGGAGAATTGGGTTGAGAGGGAAAGATAGATCAGCCATGATTGAATGGCAGAGTAGACTTGATGGGCCGAGTGGCCTAATCCTGCTCCTATAACTTGTAAACGTATGAGTTTCTCCTTCCACATGTGCTGCCTGACTTGCTGAGTATATTTAGTTCTTTGTTTTCAAATCTGTTGCTAGCCTTGCTATAAAAAGATCACTATGTTTTTTTTTAAAATTCTAAGCACGACAATGCAAAAATACAAATTCACATTACTGAGTACATTTTTCTCCATGTTTTTACCTTAGTGCAAAAAAATATAAACACAATGTAACTTGAAATGCTGCATAACTCGGCACAGTTCGTTGGGGTGTTCAGAATGGGTAATTCTAGGCTGTCAAAAGAAACTAAATATAGTGATATCAACTTCGTGAGTAGATTATTGCCATATGGGTTAAAGAACATGGAACCCCAGCTCAGGGTTCAATATCCATCTTAAATAACAGCACAGAAAATAAATTGAGCACGCCAGATTTCCTTTGCATTTTAGCCATAGAAATTCCTTATTTTATTAAACCACACTTACATGAAAGATCAACTTGAACATCGAGACACGCGCCATAACAGGAGGCAAACAGAAATGAGTTGCTGTGCGGTCCAGGGACCGTTTTTTATTAGATTCACATAAACTATGACCACAGAAAACAAGAATCAATTTGCTTCACTGCTATTTTAGCCAGCCCAATGTAAGCATAATAGCAAAAATATTTGTGCGTTCAAGCAATACATTTAGAGTTTAAATACTGCATGTACCTTGGCAGTCTACATTTTCACATCAAGACTCAAATGCCTTTGGCTGTTTTATAAGTCTGAAACTTCTTCAGTGTAATCATTAGATTTGCCATCATCTGATCTCACCGAGACCCGAAAATTGCGTCTCAGGAAGCCGCCGTATCGTTTTTGGTTATCCCACTTATATCTCGGTCTGCCAATTCTTCTCATGAAGCCTCCGTATCTTTTCTGCAGCTCCACATTTGGATAGTCCTCGTCCGTCAGCTCCGCGCTTCTTTTGTAGCCATATCCCTTCATGAATCCTCCGTAGCGCTTCAGTTCTGCTGCCGGAGGACCATCCTCGTTTTCTGCCAGCAGGTTCTCCGTCGAAGTCACAAGCTCCTCCTGGGAGCTCCTCTCTAAATCAGACGCATCCCTCTCACCAAACTTCTGCAGAAAGCCTCCGTGTTTAAGGTCTTGGCCCTTGCCGTAATCATTTTCTCCGGCCAGTTCTCGGCCATTCACTCTGGTCTTGTAAACTTTTTTCATAAATCCTCCATAACGTTTTGCAGGACCGTGGGGCTGGTTTCCAGCGAATGACTCGACACTTTTAGCTTCATCTTCATCAGGGACCGGGGCACCAAGAACTTTGTCTACAAAGCCCAAAGGGTCAGGGTTGTACAACCAAAGTGCCTTGTCACATCTTTCCCACTCACCAACGGTCAGCACCACCCCTTCACACTCTAAAGTGCACGTCTGAAAGACAGCAGTCAAATGACAGATTATGTTTAGTGTCGAATTGAACTTGCATTCGGCATATAACCTGCTACAGATAGACACAAAAAGCTGGAGTAATGCCCCTGTCCCACTTAGGAAACCTGAATGGAAACCTCTGGAGACTTTGCGCCCCACCCAAGGTTTCCGAGCGGTTCCCTGAGGTTTATGTCAGTCTCTCTAATGGTCGAAAGTGGTTTCCGCTTCTTCTATGTTCCAGCGAAGAAGCGGAAACCACTTTCGACCATTAGGGAGACTGACAAAAACCTCCGGGAACCTCCGAAAAATGCACAAAAACTTTGGGTGGGGCACAAAGTCTCCAGAGGTTTCCGTTCAGGTTTCCTAAGTGGGACAGGGGCATAACTCAATGGGTCAGACAGTATCTACTGAGAAAAGGGTCGATGTTCTTCTTCAGACTGAGAGTCAGGGGAAAGGGAACCGAGAGATATAGATGGTGATGTAGAGAGATATAGAACAAATGAATGAAATATATGCAAAAAAGCAACGATGATAAAGGAAATAGGTTATAACATGTTATAACTGGTAGATACAGAGTGAAAGTCATTCGAAAAAAGATGCTGACTCCCGAAGCCAAAAAGAAGGGCTGCATTTGAGTCATAACAATGATATTGACGAAAAATTATTACTATACATTGTTTGGCTATGATTCATTCAATTCTGTCATGTAGTCCATAACAAGAAGGGTCCCAAACCAAAATGTTTCCCATCCATTCCCTCCACAGATGCTGCCTGACCCACTGCGTACTCCAGCACTTTGTGCTTGGCTCAAGGATAGTGACTTAATCCAGTAATATCATTCTAGAAGATAGACACAAAATGCTGGGGTAACTCAGTAGGTCAGGCAACATCTCTGGAGAAAAGGAATAGGTGACATTTTGGGTCGAGACCCTTCTCCAGACTGAGAGGCGGGGGAGAGGGAACCCAGAGATATGAAAAGGTACAAAGAACAAATGAATGAAAGATATGAAAAAGAACAAATCAAAGCCAGCACCGATGATGAAGGAAAGATGGAGCCCACAATGGTCCATTGTTGGCTGTGGAAAGATGACAATGAGTGGATAGTGAAACTAAGCAGGATGGCAGCGAAACTAGCAGGATGACTAGGGTGGGGGAGGGACAGAGAGAGAGGGAATGCAAGGGTTAATTGAAATTAGCCACACTGTGAAATATCATTCTACAAATTGACAGAAAACATGAAAATTCAATTAAAAATGATTATAAATGTGTAACACTTAAATTGCTAACACAATTGAATCTGATAACAAATTAATTTTGTCTTGACTACATTCTTAGGTTGATTAGTAAAGGAGAAAGATATGTAAAAGATTAAAGCTAACCAAAATGAATCGGGAATAGCATTTCACACACAAGGTAACAATTTAATCTAGAAATATGTAACTGTGGAAGGGTTTTGTTTAATTTATTGTCACTTGAACTGAGGTACAGTGAAAAGATTATGTTGCATGCTAACCAGCCAGTCGAAAGACAATACATGATTACAATTGCATCGTACTGCATATGATGTGTCGGAAGGAACTGCAGATGTTGGTTTCAACTGGAGATAGACACAAAAAGCTGGAGTAGCTCAGCGGGACATAAAGATAATCATAAAGATAACCTACATAAAGATGATCATGCAGGACATGTTTATGATATATTCAAAGTTCTAGTCCGGATGTTCAGTGTGTCCTTTAAACACGTCAAAACCCCTCAGAACACCTCTGAACCCCTATAGACACCTCTAAACCCCTCTAAACCCCTGAATGTGTTCTCACCTAGGGTCTGCTACTGCAGCCAAAAGGGACTAGAGGGTAGGAAGTAAATTCCTATTGTTGAACCTTTAAATCCCCTCTTTTTAAGATTGCCACAATGTATTTAATATATTTTCTAAATACCCACAAACAATCCTGATAACCACTCACTGTCAGCACTCTACATACTTTGAGCAAACGTGTGCACTTAGAAAAATGCCACTCCAAAAATGTTTGGTATTCATCTATAATTACCACATTTACAATTCAGTAGCACACAAAGTGCTGGAGTAAATCAGCAGACCAGGAAGCGTGACGATAGACACAAAAAGCTGGAGTAACTCAGCGGGACAGGCAGCATCTCTGGTGAGAAGGAATGGCTGGCGTTTCGGGTCAAGACCTTTTTTTGTGTCTATCATCGTTTTGAACCAGCATCCGCAGTTCCTTCTTGCACAGGTCAGGAAGCCTCCATGGAGAACATGGATAAAGGTTACACAAGATGCTGGAGTAAGTCAGCAGGGCAGGCTGCATCTCTGAATAGAAGGAATGGGTGATGTTTCGGGTCAAGACCCTTCTTTTGATTCAGTCTGAAGAAGGATCTCGACCCGAAACATCACCCATTCCTTCTCTCCACAGATGCTGCCTGTCCTGCTGCATTACTCCAGCATTTTGTGTCTATCTTCGGTTTAAACCAGCATCTGCAGTTCCTCCCTGCAACATGGATAAGGGTTATTTATCCATGTTCATACTATAGTGATGTCTTGACCCAAAAGATCACCTATCCATGTTCTCCAGGGATGCTGCCTCACCCACTGAGTTACTCCAGCACTTTGGGTCTTTTTGTGCATTAACCAGCATCTGCATTTCTTTGTTTCCACATTACAATTCACTGCTTCATCTTGTGGTCAGTCTTCGTTCCATCAGCGTTCAGCGTACTAACTCCCCCACTAGTCCAGATTTGTTTCTCTTTGTTCTGTTCTGTAACTACTAGTAGGAAACTACAGGTGTGCTTTACACACTGCATTTGCAATTTAATGCCCTGTGCTTATTGTGGTCACAAGTAATGAATAACTAATCCATCACAAATGCAGACAAAATCAGCGTTATCCCCGCCTATGAAATGGATTGCTGCCCTGGCACTAGATATATATTTGGATGTGATCACTTTGCAGAGCAGAGAGTTATTTATTGATCCGAGTGCATACAAGGGTTAACACGGGGAGAAGGCGGGAGAATGAGGTTGAGAGGAGAAATAGATCAGCCATGGCGGACTAGACTCTAAGGGCTGAATGGCCCGTCTGCTTCACTGTCTTATGGACAGATTAGAATACTATATATTCACTATTTGACGTGTATATTTGTGTTTACTTTCCAGATAAGATAAGAGTTGCAGATAAGACGTTCTCCCTCTTTGCATGACATTACACAACAGGGCACAAGAAGCAACTGGTTGGTTTTTAACTATATTTGGCAAGTTAATCTAGTTAAACTTTTGAGTGAAGATTATCTTCCATGGTTAACCCGTGGAGTTTGATTTACTCTTCCGTGGGGCGGCGATGGAGTTGCTGCCTCGCAGCGCCAGAGACCCGGGTTCGACCCTGACCTCGGGTGCTGTCTGTGTGGAGTTTGCATGTTCTCCCTGTGACCGCGTGAGTTTCGGCCGTGTGCCCCAGTTTCCTCCCGCACCCCAAACACTTGCGGGTTTACAGGTTAATTGACCTTCTGTAAAATTGTCCCTAGTGTGTAGAAAGTGGGACAACATAGAACCAGTGTGATCGATGGTTGGCAGGGACTCTGTGGGCCGAAGGGCCTATTTCTATTGTTGTATCTTTTAACTAAAAAAAAACCTAAAAAACTTGCTGATTTATATTGAGATCGGTTTCCACTTGGAGTCGGTTTATGCAGTTGGCTACAGTTTGGATTCCAGTAACGCCGTGTAATGGTCTACTCCCCCTAGCAAGCGAACATAGCGATCAGTCTGAAGAAGGGTTTCGGCCCGAAACGTTGCCTATCTCCTTCGCTCCATAGATGCTGCTGCACCCGCTGAGTTTTGTGTAACCTCGATTTTCCAGCATCTGCAGTTCCTTCTTTAACAACATAACGGCGAGTTATATCTGGTTTCGGGTAGAGTTATCTTACCAGTGACTTGACGGAGCTGTCCAGCACCGAATTACACACCGAACACCATTTGGCGCAGTCTGCGTGGACGGTGCACAGTGAGCCAAGCGACAACGCCAGGACAAAGATACCCCACTCCATCTTCAACCCCTAGTGTGAGAAGAAGAGTGTGAGGAGAGAAAACAAACAATCTCTGCAGCGAATTCGCAGACAAATCTTTGAGGAACTGGGGGGGGGAAATCTTTCAACAATGTGAACAAGCAGGAAACGGGAAACTGATAAGATTACATTTCTTTCCAGTTTCCCCGATGGTGCTTCGCCGAGTCCCCGTGTTCGCGTGTATTAAGAACCGGTGTGATATTTTCTCTCATCTATCGTTTATTTCATACTGGATTTTGTTTTAGTCTCCAAGACTCGGCCACTTTACAATATTTTATTGAGAAAGAACTCCACGTATTAAGAGTTAGGGTCATCAAATTGTAAAAGAGGTTCTGAAGAAGGGTTCCGACCCAAAACGACATCTATCCACGTTCTCCAGAGATGCTGCCTGTCCCGTTGAGTTACTCCAGCATTTTATGTTCATCTACTGTATTAATCGGCATCTATAGTTCTTTGTTCCTACTCTTGTCAACACGTTTTTTTAAGTGTTTATCATCAGAGCCCAGAATGATACTCGCACGGATAACCATTTAAATGAAGAGATTTCTAGTACAGAGATTAAATTTTTATATGATTCCTCTGCCTTGCACAAAAGGCGTAGCACTTAGCAAAAGGGACAAATAATGTAGAACAAATATATTGCCGGGCGGTGCAGCCGCACACCAAATTTCAGTGCAAAGATTCAAATTTTAGAAAAAATCATGAAGCAAGATAAAGGGAAGCGCAGTTCAAATATATTTCTGATACATTTCAGAAAGAACTGCAGATGCTGGTGAAATCGAAGGTAGACAAAAATGCTGGTGAAACTCAACAGGTGAGGCAGCATCTATGGAGGGAAGGAAATAGGCGACGTTTCCTATTCCTTCGCTCTATAGATGCTGCCTCATCCGCTGAGTTTCTCCAGCATTTCTGTCTACCTCTGATACATTTCAGATACCCGATGAAAGTTGCCGCAGTGATTCCTGATTTTGATTCCTGCATTTGAATCTGATGTCAACAAAAGTCTAACATGAACACATTTTCACCATATTTTCTTTTCAGAGGCAGCGCCGGCCCAAATCCTGGAGATTTCAGACAAATATAATTCTAAACATTTTAAACATGGAAAATAGGCGGAGGAGTGGGCCATTCGGCCCTTCGAGCCAGCACCGCCATTCAATATGATCACGGCTGATCATCCAAAATCAGTACCCCGTTCCTGCTTTTTTTTCTCCCCCCTTTCCCTAGATTCTTTTAGCCTTAAGAGCTAAATCTAACTACCTCTTGAAAATGTGCTTGCTTAAATGTAGAAATAAGGAACTGCAGATGTTGGTTTATGCCAAAGTGTTGGAGTAACTCAGCGGATCGGGCAGCATCTCTGGAGAAAAAAGGACGGGTGATTCTGAAAAAAGGATTTCGACCCGAAATGTCACCTATTCCTTTTTCTCCAGAGACGTTGCCTGACCAGTTGAGTTACTCCAGCACTTTGCGTCTATGTTTTGTTTACTAATATAACTTCTCTACTTAAATCGCCGTAGTCTAGTAAGAATAGGTTCATAGCCGTGAGCAACCGATTGGTACTTGTTGTAGGAAGGAACTGCAGATGTTGGTTTAAACCGAAGGTAGATACAAAGTGCTGGAGTAACTAAGTGAGACAGGCATCATCTCTGGATAGAAGGAATGAGCGAGGTTTCGGGTCGAGACCCTTCTTCAGACCTCTTCATTTTGCTTCTATCTTTGGAACATTGACAATCTTTTTAATCATACATTGATGACAGGAACTGATATTACATAGTCAGATACAAGCAACTAACTGCAGATGGTGATTCACTAAACAAAATACACAAAGTGCTGGAGTAACTCAGCGGGTCAGGCAGCATAAATAGTCAAGCCTGTAAGATTGGTCTGATGTAGACTCTCAACATGCATTATTCTATTCAAGCGATCCGTAGGAACAAAGACCATTGTTTTGTCGAGTTACCTGGCTATTCTGGAGTAGAAGAGGTCGTGATCTTTGCAGTTTGTGTGCGGATTCCCCCCCCCTGGGAAGGATAACGCGGCGTGCAGTCGATTCACTGCCCTGACTTCGTGCCTCTCTCTCCCTCTCTGTGTCTGTCCACCTTTGAGAAGTCGGGCTGGGATCCAGGATTTCTAACCTGCAGCCTCCCGCGCCGGCTATTTATTTGTCGCCGGCGTTGTTCTGACATTTGCGACGTTGGCTATGCGTCCCTTTGAGCCAATGACTACACGCATTGGATCATTATGAAGCAGCAATTTCCTCGAATACTATCAACATGTTTCATTGCACATCCGTCGTGATCCGCAGAAGTGTTTCAAAGACCTGGGCAATTCGCGTGCTAAAAATACCCAGCGTTTTTTTAAACGAAACGTTAATTACCTTTAGTTAATGCCACTTGCACTGGTGACCTTTTCATATTTTGAGATTCAATTTCTTTTTTTTGGTACCCTGGAATGATTCCAACTTCATTAGTCCCATTTCCCCTGATTGTCAATTAGACAAACTATCAACATCCATCCCTGCACCGGATAGGTGTTGTTATTGTTTCTGAGTCGACGATTGAAAGTTAAAGTCCTTTCTGATTGAATCCAACATTTACAGTTGAATTTATTTTCCGCCTTCCCCACTTCTTATTGCGGGGCGTTAGATCGAACGATTGTCAAGTGTTCGTGTACGTTTAATGGTCTCCAAAATCATCCGGCCGCATGTTGTTTCACCCGGTTTAATGCGGCTGCCAGTTAAACTTTTGTGCTGCATTCGAGTAGATATCGACATGACTGAAAATATAAACAGAACGAACGCTCAGAATAGCAAGTGACAAACCACACCGCAGAGATTTGCTGAATACACGTAGATTGCAGCAACAGCTCAGTTGAAACACATCGCAATGCTTCTGTAAATAGATGTACATCTTTCTTTTTCAATACCGAGCTGATTTTTTTTTTAAGCATTTCTCTTTTTTATTTCACGGGCACATATGATTTATTTGGTGTTTGTGTTCTGCTTCCATTGACTCGTGCGAGCAACGCGGAGAGAAAGGAAGAGAGAAACCGTTCCCCGGTACAGAGATAAAAAAAATAATATCTTTATCTCACTGGAAATAAAGATATTGGTGACCGTAAAAGCAAGTTGAGTGGGTTGTTAGTTAATAAGTGGAATTACGAAGGCAAACCTAGCAAACAGCCCCCTAGTGTAATCAGTTTACAGCTAGTTGACATGACTAATAGTCTAATTCGGGGAAGTCATTGAATCCATTGAATGTCCAAGCAATTCTAATAATGTTATCAATGGGAATTATAATTGTGGTAAGCTAATCAATGTCACAAGTCACCTGGAGCATGTATGCGGGAGAAAGAGTTTTACAAAATGATGCTATTATTTAATGTGTAGCAAGGAACTGCAGATGCTGGTTTAGACTGAGGGTCGGGGAGGGAAAGGTAATGGTGAGGTGTGAAAACGACGGATCAAAGGGGAAATAGATCAAGGAAAATGTAAAATAGGACAGGTTTGGAGGGTTATGGACCAAGCGCAGGCAAGTGGGACTAGGGTAGCTGGGACATTGTTGGCCGGTGTGGGAGAGTTGGGCCGAAGGGCCTGTTTCCACACTGTATCACTCTATGACTATGAGATCATAGTTAGCTGGGGGAATGGTTTGTCATATTTTGAAATCATTGAATACTCGCCTCCATGCTGGTTTAGGGGTTAAACATGCCACTGAGGGAACTGCAGACTTGCACAGATGGAGCAGGAGATGGTGAATATGGAGGGTGGGTGAGTAAATTGTGTTCTTTTTGTGCTTTTGCAGTGTTTCTGTGCGATCATCACCATAACATTGAGATTCTCAATACCTCCGATACCATCTCAAATGTGTCCTTTCTCCATTTTGAGTCGTCATGGACCAGACGTTCCCAAGATCGTGCGTCCATGTTGCACTTCTTCAAGATGCTCTGAGCAGTTGCTGGGATCTATTCTCCTCGTGTGGCAGAGCTCAGAAAGGAATGGTTATTTGGGGACAGACACCGATTGCTGGAGTAACTCAATGAGACAGGCAGCATCTCTGGAGAGAAGGAATGGGTGACGTTTCGGGTCGAGACCCTTCTTCAGACTGAGTTTCAGGGGAGCAGGAAAGTGGAGGTAGACATTTTCATGTCTCTAGTTTCCCTCTCCCTTGATTCACACATAGGCTTGTGGGTATATGGAACGAGTCAGGGAGAGGGAGCATAGCCGGGGCCTCTTAGTCGACATGGAGAAGGGGCAGTTTTGTGCTGAATGACTGTCTCAATCTTGAGGCTTTGGTTTCTGGAGATTGTGCTCCCTCTGTCATGGTCTTGTGGCCTTCAGTTGCCATTGCAGTTTTCCTTATGACCTGTATTTGAGGGTCAGGTGTCAGGTATATGAATGGCATTGTCTGCCCAACATGGCCTTCCGGATCTCTACTCCGGGCCTCAGAGAGGACACTGAAGTTGGTTGACATATCCTTCTAGTTCATTTGGAGGATTTTTCTCAGACAGTATTGCTCATATTCTTTCACTGCCTGAGAGCCCTGAGGTGGTAATTCAGGTTGAAATACACATTGAGGTAATATCACTGCTGTCGAATAGACCATGTGTTTTCTGCCAGGTTTGAGGTTGATAACTTCAAATACTCTCATCCACAATCGACCCTAGTGTGTACAGGTGCATCGAAGACCGTGGTGGACTTCATCATCTATGTTTAGTGTAGAGATCCCCTACAGCCCCTTTCCAAGTCCATGCCGACCATCGTTCGTTCACCTGTAGACGTTAGTTCCATGTTATCCAACTTTCCCATCCACTCCCAACACACTAGGAAACAATTTACAGAGGCCAATGAACCTACAAACCAGCCGTCTTTGGATGTGGGAGGAAACTGGAGCACCTGGAGGAAACCCACATGGTCACAGGGAGAACGTGCAAACTCCACATGGGCAGCATAGGAGGATAGGATTGAATCCAGATCTCTTGTGTTTTGAGGCAGCAGCTCCACCAGATACCCCACTATGCCAGATGGCTCAGTGGTATTAAGTACTTTTTAAAGTGACCACATACTCAAAAACTGACACAGATTTTGCCGTTGGGGTGACAAAAGGTCTTTCTTCCTCACATCACCTGAAATTACAGTGTAATTGAAATCTCACGTCACAGAATAAACAGCTGTGAATATTCCCTGAAGGATACTGGCTCTGATAACCAATCTGGCCTGTACACATCCCAACCTCATTAGAATTAACTCAAGTTATTTTTGGGTGGAACAGTGGCACAGCAGTGGAGTAGCTGCCTTACAGCGCCAGGGTCCCGGGTTTGATCATGACCTTGAGTGCTGTCTGTATGGAGTTTGAACGTTCTCCCTGTGACCGTGTGGGTTTTCTCCGGGTGCACTTGTTTCCTCCTACACTCTAAAGATGTAGCGGTTTGTAGGTTAATTGGCTTTGGTAAAATTGTAGATTGTCCCTTGTGTGTATGATAGTGTTAGCGTATGGGGTGATCGCTGGTTGGCATAGACTCAGTGGGCCAAAGGGCCTGTTTCCGCGCTGTATCTCTGAAGTCAGGTATTCTGGGAATCAAAAACTATCATTTCTCCACCCACAAATTGACATGTTCTATTTCAGTACATGTAATCTGGAGATTGCTACCATTTAGGCCCTGCGTTTTTAACCGCTACCCCAACTCCTTAAATTCTGCCTGCAGGACTTCATCCTCATGTCCAATAAATTTAGATCCTGACAGGTTTTTCTTGTTGTGAAAGAAACCGTGGTAATATTACATGTCCAATTTAAGTGAGATTTTTATTAGTATGCAAACCATCATCATTGCCTTAAAAAATAATTTTATCTGTGTGTGTTGACATTACTATGGGATGGGAGATTGCAACCTTCATGTGGTCCACCTTGTTTCGACTAATGCAATCAACCTGATGTGCGCAAACAAGATCAAATAGAACAAGTTAACCCATAACTTTAGGATGTGCACGCCATACGCAGAAAGAAGAAGACATTACTATGGATAAATATAATCCATATATTACAAAAAATGTAGGTCTGTGTCTTCTTATCTTATCTTCAGGTTAGTGAAGAAACCATCAAGGTTCATGTACAAACTACTATTCTCTGGGCACACAGTCAATGCCATCCAATACCTTTAAGGGTACAGGGGTCCACATACCAAGCTGTTAGAGAATTGCAAATGGCAGCAAGTGTTAGCGACAGTGGTCCATCTGGGTCGGGTAGCTGCGAGGCTTTTTCATCCAGTGTAGTTCAAAAGTTCATAAGATCGAGGAGCAGAGTTAGGCCATTTGGTCCATCCAGGCTCCTCCACCGTTCAATCATGGCTGATCTATCTTTCCCTCTCAACCCCATTCTCCTGCATTCTCCCCATAACCCTTGCACCCATACTGTTCACGAATACCTCAATCTCTGCCTTAAAAATATTGTCGGACAGGATGAAATTATTTTCAGACTGACATTGCACTCATTATTTATATGTATTTCCTTGAAGTCAGAAACTGATTGCAGAGCACCATCCAAATATATATAAACCGTTCCCCCATCTTCTTCCTTCATCCTCATAATGATCAGACCTTGAGCCGACTCCATCAGACGTTTGTGGTTCATCTCTTCTGTTTACAAGAGATGAATTTATGCCTCAGTCCCTGAAACATGATTTAGATACGATATGATGTAATACGATATAACTTTATCTATCCCAGGAGGGAAATTGGTCTGCCAACAGTCGGAAAGCACAAGATACACGAAACATGAAGTTAAAGTGACGAGTGGAAAGGATTGGGGATGTGGAAATATTGGGGGGGGGGGGGGGGGGGGGGGGGGGGGGGAGTTGGTCTACAGAAGGAGGAAGAGTTGTATAATTTGATAGCCACAGGGAAAAAGGATCTGTAGGGAAAAGGATGTGGCGTTCTGTATTGCATCTTGGTGGAACCAGTCTGTTTCTGAAGCTACTCATCAGGTTGTCCCGTGTGTCATGGAGGGGGTAAAGCTGTATTGTCCGAGATGCTCGTCGGTTTGAGGAGCAATATTCCTACATAATAGGAATAGACCTTTTTGCATCTGGTTATAAAAAAACTCATTTTGTTTGTACTGAATTATTCACAATGTACCTGTTAAGAATAAGAGTGACATTTGTATAGTTGTATTTAGAGTTTGTTTATTGTTTATTGCATAAGCAGATTTAGGTACCTACAAAGATATCAACACTAAGATCATGTACATCTGCCTCAAGAAAAGTCACGTCGAGTTTATTGTCATATGCACACATACAGTGAGATACAGCACAACAAAACTCTTGATTGTAGCAGCATCACAGGCACTTAGACATGAACAACAATCAACACATAAATGATACTTGATGCATTCCATGAATGATATGATGGTAGGTGATAGGAGTAGAATTCAGCCATTTTGCCCATTAAGTCTACTCAGCCATTCAATCATGGCTGGTTTATCTCTCCCTCCTAACCCCATTCTCCTGCCTTCTCCCCATAACCTCTGACACCCGTGATGATCATCATTTTCATGAAATAAGGACAATTAACTTTTCACCAGAATCTACATACCAGTACATTTAGCGTGTGACCCTTTAGGAGGGCTGGGATCAAAAGTCAATTGGTCTTTTTTTGATTGATTTCTTTTATATGCTGATAACTCCAAAACTTAGTGTTAATGCTTCTTAACTGAATTTTTTAAGAAATTCCCTCCAGGGTGCGTTCCAGGCACCCACCACCCTTTGTGTAAAACAAACTTGCCCCCCCACACATCACCTTAAAACTTTATCTTGGGCTTTGAAGCCATGCCCTCTAGTATTCACCATTTCCATCCTGGGAAAAAGATTATCAGTGTCCAACCTCTTAATAATATCTCATAATTTTATGAAATTTGATCAGACTTCCTCTCACCCACCAACACACAAGAGAAAACAGTGCAAATTTGTCCAGCTCCTCCTTATAGCTCATACTCCCGGATCTATGACGCACTGTATTCTGGTAAACCCCTTCTGCACATCCTTCCAGTGATGGGGCGACCTATGATAGGACGTGTGGAATAAAAAGGAACTGCAGGTGCTGATTTGCAAGATAGACACAAAGTGCTGGAGTAACTCAGCAGGCGAGGCAGCATCTCTGGAGAAAATAGATAGGTGATGTTTCAGGTCGGGACACTTTGATGGAATTTGAAACCTTATTGGAGTGTGCATTTTCTAGAACAGCCCAAAAAGTGAAATTTTGTTCTCGGCTATCTGAACAACAAGGTCTTGTTTCACAACGCACATTACAAGTATTATGAATAATTTCTATAAAATATACGTGGGCAAAATAGCTCGATAAAAACAAGCTGCCAGAGGAACTCAACCAAGTCAATCAGCAACTGTGGAGGAAAATGGACAGGTGATGCTTTGGGTTGGGACTTTTCTTCAGATTCACTAGTTTTATAATAATGAAGTGTGTGAGTGTGAGTGCCAAATCCTGAAATGTTATGAACATATAATGTAATATAATTAATTTTGTGATAACCAAATATTCATAATTTGAGATGTGTATCATGTGCGCCAATCACATAATTCTTAAAGATAATAATTTAATCTCAAATATCATCTGATCAGGTATTGTTGAAAGAAACTGATTGGCCTTCCTAATTCTCTGCCGTGAGTGATTTGTGTTCAAGGACATACAGGAACCTTTATAAATCAGTTTGAAATGATGAATTGGATAAGCTCACATTTTCCCACATTGTATTTCATCTGCCATTCTGTTGGCCACTCACTCAGTTTGTACATGTTCCCTTGCAGCCTTTGTATCCTCATCCATTGAATACTTGGTATTGATTCACCATGTGTGTCATTTTCTCTTGCTTCTTACAGCTTTTTGCTTTACCTATTGCATTTAGTTTAGTTTATATTAGAGGTACAGCATGGAAACAGGCCCTTCAGCCCAATGAGTCCATGCCGACCAGCCATCCCCGCACACTAACACTATCCGATACACACTGGGGATAATTTAGAATTTTATCGAAGCTAATCAACCTACAAACCTGTAGATCTTTGGAGTGTAAGAGGAAACCAGAGTTCCCAGAGTGAACCTGTGCAGGTCACGGGGAGAACGTACAAACTCCATATAGCTGGCCCCCATAATCAGGATCGAAGCCGGGTCTCTGGCGCAGTAAGGCAGCAACTATACCGCCGCCCCACCCCGCTGCCTGCCACTTGAGCTTGGCTTGATTATATTCATGTTTCGTTTCATCTGATTTGATGGGAGAGCACGCAAAATAAAACGTTTTACAGTCCCTAGGACCACGTGGCAATAATTTCAGCAGACAATAGACAATAATCAATAGGTGCAGGAGGAGGCCATTCGGTCCTTCGAGCCAGCACCGCCATTCATTGTGATCATGGCTGATCATCCACAATCAGTATCCTGTTCCTGCCTTCTCCCCATATCCTCGTGACTCCGCTATCTTTAAGAGCCCTATCGAGCTCTCTCTTGAAAGCAGATATCTCGAAAGACAATTAAATATATTGTTTTCTTGCCATGGTTCAATTGTTTTTCTGCCTCGAAAAACGTTGCTTTCATATGTTATTTATGATCAGGCATTATGGCTGGAGTCTGTGCAGCTTTACTTGGTTAGTGGATGGACAAGGCACTAGGTGGAGCAGCAGTCTACAGCAGTGGTCAGATGATCCGGTAGGGTGCCTGCTGTAAGTCAGTCATTGAGTATGCTTGCGTAATAAAGGACGTGGTCTTGACTGTTAGCTTTTCCCACTCTATTAAGGAGAATGGAGAACTGTGATTCAGCAAGCATTGATAAACAACTCACTTCAAGGGCATCACAACCATCTTTCAAAGCAGTTCTTTTTGAAAATTCTGTGTGTGTGTGTGTGTGTGTGTGTGTGTGTGTGTGTGTGTGTGTGTGTGTGTGTGTGTGTGTGTGTGTGTGTGTGTGTGTGTGTGTGTGTGTGTGTGTGTGTGTGTGTGTGTGTGTGTGTGTGTGTGTGTGTGTGTGTGTGTGTGTGTGTGTGTGTGTGTGTGTGTGTGTGTGTGTGTGCTTTTGCTGGACACAAGAATGGGTGTTTTTTTTTAAAGATTTGCCTATCACACTCACATTTTATTTATCTATTTTCTACTAAAGACATTGATATAATAAATAAGAGATTGGAAAACATGCAAAGCTATATTACAAAATCATCTTTTCTCTCAGGTACACTAATTTTGCAGCCTTGAGATTTTGTTTTGTCAGAAGAGATACAGAAATACAATGGGAGAACTTCTAAGCAGCGGCAGGCTTTCAGCTTTATTCCCTGAGCTTCACGATAAAATGCAGAAGAGACACAATTATTTTCTATCCCTCCAATCTGTTCCTCTGTTACAGCTAAATTAATGTGTTGGCTTGGTTTCAGGGATATATTAAAAAATGTAGCATTTAATTTGTAACTAAGATTATATGAAAAATATTAATATGCATTTGTGGGGATATGAACACTATGGCCAGGCTAGTATTGTTTAGCCAACTATCATTGCTTCGTGAAGGGGATGATAACCCACCTTGGAGTGGGTTGACACAGTTCCTGTGGTGAAGAATCACTCATAAACCCATTACGGTTGGGATTCTGACAAGTTATGGTCAACCAGAAATAATGTTGGAACACTGAGGTAATTCTGCATCAGAATGACGAATGACATAGAGGATAAAACAAAGGTGGTGACATTCCACCTGCTTTGTTCCTGGAGGTGGAGGTTCTTGGAGCAGGTGAGAAGGTCATGATCAGTTGTTGTACTATGTCATATAATTTGTATCTAGATAATTATCTCTTACACTGCAGCTTCTGTAAGCGAGTGTTTAAGGTGATGATGGGATGGTGATCAAACAGGCTGACCTATGTTGAGTCAATGGAGAGTGACTTGGTACATCTGTTTTCCCTTTATAACAAATTGAATCACTTTGGGAGTCAGGGACTTTAGATTCACCGGTGTGACGTTTACTGAGGTAAAGTGAAAAGTTTCGTTTTAAGTGCTGTCCGACCGAATAATATCACGTTAATACAAGCAAGTCAAACTCAAGTACAGCAGATAGAGCAAAAGGGACAATACAGAGTCCAGAATATATTTCTCAGCATTGCATCTGATCAGTTTCATAGACAAAGTCCAATGTCCGCAATGGGGTAGAGGTGAATCAGTGAGACACTCTTTTGCAAGCACCTACTTTTGACTTGTTCCTCAAGCTACATGACTTATATATCTTGTTCAGTGCATTTTCAGGTCAATACAGAATCTCATGCTCTTTGGTCAATTCCCAGTGGCAAGGCTATTGGATATGAAGAAGAATGAATCGCAGAGGCACACAACATAAAAACAGCCTACTATGTCCATGTTAACCATTGTGTAGTAAACCCATTGGTATATGATACGACACGGTGGCGCAGCGGTAGAGTTGCTACCTTACAGCGCTTGCATTTTCACGACGGACGATGACAGCGATGTCAACATTTGAAACATGGAAGATGGACACGAACGAAGAAGCGCAAGAGACTCGGGTTTGATCCCGACTATGGGAGCCGTCTGTACGGAGTTTGTACGTTCTCCCCGTGACTGCGTGGGTTTTTCCGAGATCTTTGGTTTCCTCCCACACTCCAAAGAAGTACAACAGGTTTGTAGGATAATTGGCTCGGTATACGTGTAAATTGTCCCCAGTGTGTGTAGGATAGTGTTCATGTGCGGGGATCGCTGGTCGCTGTGGATTCGGTGGGCCGAAGGGCCTGTTTCCGCTCTGTATCTCAAAAAAATGTTTTACTGACATTGGTGCATGGCCTTTTATGCTTTAGTTTGTCCTAATGCTTCTTAAATATGTGAGAATGTCTGCCTCCACCACC
Organism: Raja brachyura; assembly: GCA_963514005.1. The sequence continues at coordinate 9,577,004 of OY740802.1, forward strand.
TCCTCTGTCTTGAATCCATACACACTGTGTATGAAAAAAATCCCCTCTAATCCATGCTCAACACCCTACCTCTTAGCTAATAACTATACTCTCTTGTTTCAGATAGCCTCACCATGGGGGAAAGATTCTTCATATCTCTCCCTATCATTGCGTTGAGTCTGGAATCACTTACAGGCCAGGAAGCACATCTCACTCAGCAAAGGAGATGGTTTAAAACAATCCGATGTTTCCACAGTCACCTGTTCCGGTCATAATTTCAGATTTGTTTATTTAATAAATTAAGCTTCATAAACTATGACGGTGACGTTTGCATTCCTAAAATAGAGAGACATTAGCCACTACAAATAACTGAAATAATATTACTCACATTCACATTCACGCTGAACTGGAAACCTTGATAATTATTCAAACAAGACAATCCCCGGGCGCAGTCCCTGACAACATCCTCAGGGCTTTAACGATGAGGTGTTCACAAACATCTTTAAACTCTCACTACTCCATTCTGAAGTCCCAACCTGCTTCAAAAGGCCACTACCAACCCAGTTTAGTTTAGTTTAGAGGTACAGCGTGGAAATAGGCCCTTCGGCCCACCGAGTCCGCACTGAGCAGCGATCCCTGCAAATTAACACTATCCTACACTCATTAGGGACAATCTTTTAAACATTTTTATACCTAGCCGATTAACCTACAAACTTGTACGTCTCTGGAGTGTGGGAGAAAACTTAAGATCTCGGAGAAAAACCATGCGGTCACAGGGAGTACGTACAAACTCCTTTCAGACAGCACCCGTAGTCGGGATCGAACCCGGGTCTCTGGCCCTGTAAGCACTGTAAAGCAGCACCTCTACCACTGAGCCACCGTGTCACCTGGTATCAAAGAAAAGTAAGGAAGCGTGCTTTAATGATTATGACCAGTGAATCTAATATCCACCATCATGAAGTGATTCGAGGGACACATTAACTCCAACCTTCTAGCCACACATGATCCAGTCCAGTTTGCTTCCCATCAAAAAATGTCCACAGCAGACATCATCTCCCTGGCTCTAAACCCATCTCTAGAACACCTAGACACCAAGCACTCCCACGTTACTCTCCTGGAGTAACTGGGAGCTGGAGAAATCAGTCGCGAGGAGCAAGGGCCAGAAGGAGGGTGAATTGGGGTAATGCCTCCAGTGCCTTCATGTTAGGCTGCAGGAGGCAGCCCCGGGTAAAGAGAGGAGGGGAAGGTCAGTTCACGGGAACTACTCCAGTACATCAAGCACCTGCGCCGACCGAACATTGGGCTTTGAATAATGGTGTCAAAAATGGTGGTGCCTGCATGTGTAATATCTATATCTTACTAAAACTCTCATCTGTTTATTTCTACGTGTGCACACGTGCCTGTGATCTCTGATTCGGTGATGTCCTCAAATTACACCAAAATGGTACATGATAGTACGACAATTTTTGGACCATCTTACTCACAATTGTCATGCAGTGGTTTGGATCAAGTTTCGTTCAGATTGATGGTATATTTTACAAGTTATTCACATTTCTTACTATAAAAAATCCCACTTGGAAAAAAAATTCTTCCATTTGCACACTGGCACTTACAGCTATGATGTCACATTGGGATCCAAATCCTTGCTGGCCCTCCCTGCAACAATGTTGCAATCACAGAACACTGAGTCCTACCAGCAAGTTTTTAAAGTTTAAAAACAGAGAAGCTGAATAGGAGGGGGAAGGAGTGCTGGGGGAGGCAGGGGAAGTGCAATTGATTCTTTTTTAAAGTCCTGGCAGTGTGCAATTGGCAGGCTGAAGAGGAGGGGGAGGGAGCGCTGGGGAATAAGGGGAAATGAGCCGCCTCTGCGCAGTTGGGGGATATGGGTGAGTGGTAGATAATAGCGTTGGGGGAATGGATGAGTGGTGGAATATTGCGGTTGGGGAACAGGTTGCGTTGTGGGGTACCAGGCCTCCTGTGTGACAGGGACCCAACGGATCCCGCTTGGTCTAGTATGCAATATGAATTTCACTGTGCAGTTGCATATGTGATAAATAAAGCACTATTGAACTATTTATATACTGTAGCTCTGCCTTCAACATCATAAATCCATCCAAACTTCTTAAAAATTCCTAGCCCTGGGAATAAATTGACAAAAAAAAAAGTATTCGTACCAGCGAATGAGTTGCCAACTAGAGAGGGAGTTTTTCACAAAAGAATGCAATTCTTAGAAGAAGAAGTATGCTTTGATAGGTTTCTTTTTTGTGTGAGGCTGGTGGATTATTATGTGCCTTAGAAGTAGCAGTGGAGTAAAATAATTAATAGGCATTGGTATGGCTTTATTATTGCCATCTGCACAAACATAAAATTTTATTTGGGATTATAAGAGCCATAGAATAAATAAGAAACATCTATGTAAAGCAAAAATAAGTGGAGGTTTAGCGTTGCCTAATTTTATGTTTTACTATTGGGCAGTATATGAATTTTTGGTTGGAAGAATTAGATATGCAGCCGAATTGGTTAAAATTGGAAAAGGAAGACTGCCTACCTTTTGAAATTAGCTCGATTATATTTGCTAATACCAAATTACATTAAAAAACTTATAGAGGAAACCCAATAATAGAAAATGGGATACGTATTTGGAAACAATTAAAAAAATCTTTAAAATTGGAATGTATACCACTGGATCTTCATATTGCAAATAATATCACTTTTAAACCCTCTAGGATGGATAAAGGTTTTTCACAATGGAAAAATTATGGAATTAATAAGATACGGGATCTCTATAGGGAAAACCTTTTTCTTTCATTTCAAGAATTACAACAAAAATATGGACTACACTCAAAAGAATATTTTAGATATTTACAAATTAGAGATTATGTTAAATCAAATACACAAGAATTTAGAAATAAAGACAGAAATTCTAGATGAATGTTTAAATAAACATCCGAACACAGAAAAATTAATATCATATATTTATAATATTTTATTGGAAAATGATGCACCACCGTCGGAAATATATAGGCAAGCATGGGAAAGTGAATGAGGACAATCAATTAGTTTAGAAGTATGGGAGGAAAGTTTACAACATATACACTACTGCTCATTAAATGCCAGACACTCTCTGATACAATTTAAAATTTTACATAGATTACATCTCTCAAAGTCCAAATTAAATAGAATTTTTCCAAATGTTTCTGCTATATGTGACAAATGTCAACACCTAGAAGCCAACCTAACGCATTCATTTACCAAATGTATTAAAATTACTAATCTTTGGTCAGAAATTTTTAAGATAATTTCAAAGATAGTTAATACAAATCTATATCCAGATTCCAAATTAATTATATTAGGTATATTAGAAACTGATCAATCACTAACAACAAAACAACAATTTTTTATCGATTATAGTTTAATAATTGGTAAAAAATTAATACTAAAATTTTGGAAAGGTCCTACCAACCCCACTATTAAAATGTGGATTACAGAAATGTCGGAGACACTTCATTTGGAAAGATTAAGACTTGTCCTCTCGGACAGGCTAGATCAGTTTAGAGGAACATGGTCTCCATTTATTGATTATCTAAAGGGACAAATGGGCTCGGTTTGAGGGCCTGACTGAAACCTGGACGGGGAATGGATGAAGAATTATATATAATAGATCACTGATATATCTCCAATGTAGAATAGAATGTTTAGAACTCCACTCATATTATTGATTTTCTATTTTTATTATTATTTTAATTTCTTTTATTATTTCTTTCTATTAATTTCCTTCTTTATTAAAAATAATTTAAAAAAATGTAGAAGTATAAACAAGAATGACTGTAAATTTTATAAATATTAAGAATGTATGAGATGAATAGTAAATTCTTTTGTTTCTCTTTTTTTTCTTACATTTTAAATTGTCTTAATATGTATCAATATGCATTAACTTCTAATAAAAAATATAATTTAAAAAAAAAAGAAAAACTTTCCAGGCAAATCGTACCATACACGAGTTCATCAGATAGTGATCATCAATGTGATCAGGCATGATCACATTGAATGGCGGTGCTGGCTCAAAGGGCCGAATGGCCTACTCCTGAACCTATTGTCTATTGCAAAGAGAAGTTAACCAGAGCGCAGAATATTGGGTTCGAAATGTTATCTGATGCATAATTGAAAATAAAGTATTTGGAAAGATATGAACTTCTTCAGAAGGATGGTTTAATTGCAGTAAGCTGAATATACTTCAGTATTATACAACTGTGGAATCCTTTAATTTATAATAAGGTTTATTGACTGAAATAGTTTCAGCACTGAAGTATTTTGGAGGCAGAATATGTCTGAGGAATTTCAGTGCTAATGTTTCTAGTTGTGCGTTTACCAGAATTTGTACAGATCATCATAATGGATTAATTTTAAATTGTTAATTGAATCAGTCTTCAGCAAAATTTACATAGCTTCCTGTGTGATGTTCTGTGAGATGGCTAGAATCTTGTATTTCAGTTTGATGTTGGCTTCTCTTTCCTCAAATTCCTGCTCTGACACACAAGACTAATGTAATTACATCAAGCTACTGTTGCTAAGTTACTCTTCTTTGGATAAACAATTCCCATGTCATTTATGATCACTGGTTTTTAAACTAGGACACTTGCTTCAATTAAAATAATGGAAATAGAAGGAGATGCAACGAGGCGATGTTGGCATGTTTCTACTCCCTGTCCATCCATCTGACTGATATCATCTAAACTGCTCCATCTTTGGCTTTCAAAGTTTATGCTTTTTAGTCCCTGATTGATATAAAATGGAATTAAGACAAATATGGTTGTTGGCCATTTAATCTTTTAAACATGTTCCACCATTTTATGAGTTCATAGTTGATCTGTGCTATAACAAGCATTTATCAACTCTAAAACTAAAATTTACCTAACATCAATTGCCATTTGCAGATAACATATTCAGATTTCTACCATCTTGTGCTTGTAGAAGAGCTTCTTAACCACTTCTGAAGAAGGGTTTCCAACCAAAAGGTCACATATTCCTTTTTTCCAGGGAAGCTGCCTGACCCGCTGAGCTACTCCAGCATTTTGTGTTTATCTTCACTTCTCAAATGCCTGGCCCTAAGTATCCGCTTCCTAGTCAAGTGCACCAACAAGTAGAAATATTTTTTTTCTGTGTACCCTCTCCGTTTTTGACATTGATAACATCGCCAGACCAAGCCCTACAACAATGACCCACTGTCACTGCCAGGACAACAGGCCTCTGTGGCCAAGATAAGGACTCAATATTTTGAAGAACGATACTTGAAGATTACAAGTTGGCGCCGGAAACATGGCGACTCTTTGTGCACTGGCTCAGTGAAGTCACTATTCTTACACTCCAATCATTGCACGTTGAATTAATATTTGATTGTCACATGTGACAAGTCACAGTGAAATTCTTTGTTTTGCATGTCCAACGTATGCAAAGAGTCGCCACAGAAGGGGCGGCGACAAAGTTACAAAGTATCCCGCGCGGGGTCCTCCTTTGTTCTCCCCTCCCCCATGGCGGTTCCCCCACTTTGTTGTCCCCCGTCACGGATGTTCCCCCCAACGCTGGGTCCTCATTTGTTGTCCCCCGTCGCAGACGTCCCTCCACGCCGGGTCCTCCTTTGTTCCCGGTGGCGCCTCCTCCGAGTCTCACGTGGCCCGTCCTCGACCATCGGCGCCATCAACCACAATCACCCTTTGTACTTACGCATGATTGTGTTTGCGTACTGTAGGATTTTACTGAATTGTATGTGACACAAATAATTTCACTGTATCGATGTACGTGTGACAATAAAGCACCATCGAACCATTGATTTTTTTTATATATGTTTAAAACGTCAAACAAATCACTATATAACCACCTGCATTCTAAAGGATGCAAGCCTGATTTATTGTGTAATTAATTTTTATTATTTAACCTGTGGAGCCCAGATATCATTCTGGCAAATGTACATTGCCCTCCGTCCAAGACCATTCCATTCTTCCTAACGTGCTGCTGGAACTGTTTCTTGCGTGCCGAGGGAGAGGTGAACAGGCTTTGGATAGCAACAGCGTAAATTCCCACTTTCTTATGTTCCAGAATTTTAGATATAAAAACTAGCATTCAATTGAAGACATAAAGTGATGGAGTAACTCAGTAACTGATTGTGATGGGAGGGTGTGGGGGGGGAGAATAACGCTGGAAGAAAGGGGGGAGCAGGACAATGTTTTCCAGAATCCTCCCCCGTTCCTCCCCACCACAATCATTATGAAGAAGGGTCCCAACCCAAAATGTCATCTATCTATTTTCTCCAGAGATGCTGCCTGACCCGCTTGGTTACTTCAGCACTTTGTGTCTTTCTTTTGTAAACCAACATCTGTAGTTCCTTGGGTCTTTTGTCTAGCATTCAATTAATGCTCTTTTCTATGCATGTTAATAACATACTAAAATAATTTATATATCGGAATGCTTTCCAGGTTTCCTTGAAGCGTGACTGCTTCTACTGTTTTAATATTTAAAAAACTACTTTGTTCTGTCTTTGGTGGCCCAAAGGTGATGCTCTGCCTACTTAGAAATCAATTTGACATAATTTTATATTTCACTTACTGACACTATTATCATTGTCTTAAATCGCATTTGTTATTATTCTCATGTTCTTACCACTTTGAGTGAGCGTGTCTGATGTTATATGTTTCACTGTCATCAAATGCTCCGAGTTTGCTGTGGTATCCAGGATACCATATAACCCACACAAAAGTGCTGCAATTCATAATGGAAGAGGGTCATTTGACAATGTCAAGGGCAATGCCTGACAAACTATGTCTTATAATACAGCCTTGATAATGGTGATAGATAAAAGACGGAGGAACTGAAAAATGTAAGGTTATTCTTTTACTTTAATTATGGGCAGCACGGTGGTGCAACAGTACAGTTGCGGCTTTACAGCGCCAGAGACCCAGGTTTGATCCTGACTACGGGTGCTTTATGTACAAAGTTTGTACCTTCTCTCCATGACCTGCGTGGGTTTTCTCCTGGTGCTCCGGTTTCCTCCCACACACCAAAGATGTACAGGTTTGTAGGCTAATTGGCTTTGGTTAAAAAAAAGGTAAATTTTCCCTAGTGTGTAGAATAGTGATAGTGTGCAGGGATCGCAAGTTGGCACATACTCGATGGGCTGAAGGGCCTGTTTCCGAGCTGCATCTCTGAATTCTAAAAATGAATTTTATGTCCTCTGTTGTATCCAAGTAAAATAAGTATAGTTAGCCACTTTCCTCAAGCAATTGAACGAAATCAGTCCTGCATTCATTATCCAGTATCTTCTTCATTATTTACTTTTTATCTTGGGGTTCAGTATTTTTATTCACTGCACTTAAAAGACCAACTTTAAAAAAATATATACATGGTTGTACAGAAATATATATTAAAATAAACATGGAATTAATAGTAAGATTAAACGAGAACTTACCAGTTTGAAGTTTGATCTTTATTTTATTAGGAGTTACGATGAGGGATTACGTGAAGACCCCGCCAGCACGCATGCGCGACATTCTTCAAAGCAGTGGTGTGAAATCACAGATAGTCACGTAGACTAACATAGTAAGATAAGAGAGAACTTTCATACCAGTTGATCTTTATAATAGAGGGTTGGGAGCGGAGGGCACGTAATCCCTCATCGTAACTCCTCATAAAATAAAGATCAAACTTCAAACTGGTAAGTTCTCGTTTAATCTTACTATTTTACTTCGGAGTCACGTGAGTGACTACGTGAAGATTTCAAAGCTCTGTGATTTCATGCCCTGGAAGCTCCATGCTCACACACCGCTATGCTGGGATAAGAGGATGAACGTAATTCAGACATGACACTGGCTGAAAAACAAAAATAGGTATTTATTCATACCAAAACAAATATATATATATATATCCCATAAGGGTAAATTATTTGGCAGAACTCAAAATCCTTCCTGCATAAGAGTCAGGAGAGGCCACGGGTTTATTGTAGAAGCGATGAAATGTCTTCTCATTACTCCAACCCGCTGTGGCCAGGATGTGGTCCAAGGGTACTTCCATCATCCTAGCCGCCGAGGTGGATGCCGCCCTGGTGGAGTGGGATTTGAATATATTAGTGTCCACCCCCGCCGCATCCAGTACCACCCTTAATCATCTAGAAATGGTTTGCACCATGACTTTGTGATGGGGCTTTTTGTGACTTATAAGCAATGCTGTCTCCGTGCCCCTGAGACTTTTGGTGACTGAAATATATCGTGAAATCAACGTGACGATGCAAAGTCGAGTATCTGCTGGATATGCCAGAAACTCCAAAGTATGTCCAGACGCTCCGGGTCGATCTTGTTTTAACAGTCCCTGCACATAACAAGTGATTTTGTCATTGGTGATAGTCATGGCATCCAGATTAGGTTTGTGCAGGGACTGGACCCGTTGTGCCGTGATTAGTGCCATGATCATTACCATTTTGTAGGTGAGCTTTGCCAAAGTGAGCCCCGAGTTAGGTGTCCATCCTCGCAGCATAGTTAAAACTATGCTGATATCCCACGTATGGTTGTATCTGGGCCTGGGGGGATTGGAATTAAATATTCCTCTCATTAGTTTAGATACCAATGGATGTGATCCAATGCCCAATTGGTCACTCCCCTGGCCCAAGTAGGACGATAGGGCACTCCTGGCACTGTTTATGGCACTGTAGCTCAGTCCCTCATCAAGTGAAGGGCAGCCAAGAATTCCAGCACTTCTGTAATAGTAGCGGATTCATATGTAGTGTTGGTAGTAGCGCAGAATTCTTCCCACTTCCTGATGTAGGTCAGGTACTGCTTCCTGGTGGACTCCCTGCATGCTGCTGAGATGGTGTCTATGGTTCTGCTGGTGAGTCCGTATCTCAGAAGAGGCCGTTTTAGAATCTTCAAATTAACAGGTCCATGCGGTCATGACATGGGTGGTGTTGTCCTGTGACAGGATGTATGAGCAGACTAGGTCGTTTATTGACCCGAATGCAAGGTTCTGTGGCCATCTTCTGTACCGCTGGGAACCATGGTTGGGTAGGCCAGTCGGGCACAACCAAAATACCCGAAGCGGAGTCTTGTTTGATTTTCTGCAAGACCCGACTGATGAGGCAGAAGGGGGGGGAATGCATAACAGAACAAATCCCCCCAATGTAGCGTGAAAGCGTCCATCGCTACTGCCCCTGGGTCTGGTTCCCAAGCAACATATGTTGGTAGTTGGTGATTTAATCTGGACGCAAATAGGTCGATATCCGGTGTCCCATAACGTTCTACAATATCTGTGAACACTTTTCGATCCAACATCCATTCTATGTTGTCGTTAAATTTGCGTGACCTGGTGTCTGCCACCGTATTTAGCTTACCTGGGAGGTAAGTGGCTGAAATCCAAATTTCCCTTTGCAGACACCAGTGCCAGATATTGTTGGCCAATTCATCACACGATATCGACTTTATTCCGCCCATGTGGTTAATATAAGCCACCACCGTGGTATTGTCAATTTGTATCCTAACATGTACTTTGTGCATGTCTGTGCAGTATGCCCTTAGGCCGTGAAATGCTGCCAGCATTTCTGAATAGTTAATCCCCAAAGTTTTGAATAGGGTTAACTCTTGTGCACTCCATCTACCTCCACAACTAGTAGTAGTATTAGTTGCTCCCCAACCTTTGGCACTGGCATCCGTTTGTAAGATGATCGAGGGATTGATGATAGTGATGGGTTTGGAGCAATATTGGGCATTAACCATCCACCAATTTAATTCGGCTTTAGCCTTCTCTGGTATTTTCATAGGCCTATCGAAATGGCCTGCATGACTTTTGAGAGCTATAATTTTAGCTCTTTGTAGGTTTTGATAATGTAAAGGCCCAAATTGTGCTGCGGGAAAAGCAGCCACTATCTTCCCAATCACCCTGGCCACCTGTCGAATGGATGGGTCCTTGATGCCAGTAAGGCTCCTGCAAGCCTCTATCAAGTCCACCACCTTGTTTGGTGGCAACGTGATAGACATTTGCACTGAGTCGATAAAAAACCCCAAGTAGTTCATGGTGGTAGAGGGTTCTAATTTTGATTTATCTGGATGTATAATGAACCCCAGCTTCTGAAAAAGATATTTCGTGGCTGAAACTGCCAATGTAGCCGTTTCCAAACTCTCCCCAACAATGAGGATATCATCAAGATAGGCCATTACAGTATGATTCTATTTTCTTAAGTAGGCCAAGGCTGGTTTTAATATCTTGGTAAACAATCTGGGTGCTGATGATAACCCATTAGGCAAGGCTTTGTATTGCCATAACTGTCCCATCCAGATAAATTTTAAGTATTTCCTATGATCCTTGTGTATTGGTACTGAATAGTATGCATCTTTGAGGTCAATGCATGCCATGTAGTACCCATTAGCTATTAACTGTATAGCAGTGTCAAAGGTGTCCATTTTGAAATGAACATACTGAACAGAAGTATTCAGTTCGGTCAGATCTATGATAATGCGGCAACCGCCATCTTTTTTATTTTTGGTGAATATATTAGATACGAACTCCTGAGGTTCTCTGATGGTTTTCTCAATTACCCCTTTTTCAATTAACCTGTATAGTTCAGCATGCCCTGCTGCCTTCTCTTTATGAGAGAGGATGAATTTTCGGCTAGGTGAATGCTGGACCGGGGTAGGGAGTTCGTGAATAAATTCAATTTTGTAGCCCTGAATACTTCTGAGTATGAAAGGATCAGAGGTAAAAGTGCGCCAATTTTCATAGAACATGTGCAACCGGCCCCCTACATAAAGTGAATTTAGGCAAGATGTGTTCCTGGGGAAGCCAGACCCACCTACCTCCATGGTTAATGCCGGTGTTGCGGTCTCTGTCCTTGTTTCTTCTGTTGGTTCGACGTGTTGTAGGAGTGGCGCATCTTCCAAGAAGGCCGGGCTGGGCCATGGCCTAAAAAAGACCGCTGTGCAGGTTGGCCGGCCTTCGAGCTTTCACCACCGGCAGATCTGTAATGATATCTCTGTCCGGTGGGTGTGTAGGGGTGCTGTCGCTGAGGATAATGAGTTTTCGTAGAGCCGGGTACCTTGATCAGGCCCAAGGCCTTGGCCTCTTCGTCAAGGTCTTTTACCTGCTTGGGAAGGTTATCCCCGAACAGCAGGTTTGGAGGCTGAGTGTTCCCAGGCTTGCACAAACCCGCAAACTTGGGGTTGAGTGCCGGCTTAATGATGCTCTTCCTGAAGTTGTTTATCTCATACTGTGTATTACACAGTAGAGCCAGGGCATCTTGCAGTTCTTCCGGCAACTCTATCCCCACTGCAGTTCTGGCCACTGCTGTGATCCCGGCGGTTAAGAGCTTCAGGATCCTCTGTAGTTTAATTTCTTGCCCTCTGCTCATGGGGCTCATGTTCCCCCAAATAGGGTTGTTCACCGCGGGGACATTCAGCGACTTGCAATTCTCAGGAGCCATATATTTATCGGCTGTAGAATTAATAGCCTGCTCCTGTAGCTGGTTAGTAGCCATGTAATTAATGCTGGCTGCCAGCTTAGGGTGGATTGGTAGGCCTTTCTGTATAGGCACTGCATGTTTATTTACCATATCCAGGTATTCTTCACACACCCCTGACACTGATGGTTGTTCAGCCAGCTCCCCTTCTTCTGGGTCAGCCCAGTTCTGACCCTCAATGCTCCCCTGCGAAGAGGGCGAGACATTAGGCAGTCCATGGTAGGAACCTGCCGTGGGCCTGCGAAGAGGCCCACTGTGACTCTGCCCCTGCATTAGCAGGTCACGTTGGAGCAACTGCTCCATCATCCGCTCCATGCGGGCTAGACGACCTCCGTCGCTATCTGCGAACGGGGTGTCCTCGGGTCCGGACCCAGCTGAGTCGGCGGCCCCGTCCGACTTCCGGGTGGATTTGCCGCCCGACCGTGGTGTACCAACGGCCCTCATGGGCGAGAAGTCGGGAGCTGCAGGTAAAACCTGTAACTCGGGAGAAGCGGCACGCTGCCGGCTGCTCTCCATAGCAGCTGCTCTCGCCGCTGCTCTCTTTGATTTCCGTGATTCCATGATCCTACGTCGACGCTCACTCCTTCGGTGAGACTTACCTGGCGTAAGCTTTTTAACTTACGCTGGAGGAGCCCCGCTCCCCCCGACTGTCGCTTCCGCATGCGAACGACGATATGTCGCGCATGCGTGCTGGCGGGGTCTTCAAGTAGTCACTCACGTGACTCCGAAGTAAAATCATGTTTAAATATTAGAACATAGAGCACAGGAATAGGCCCTTCGCCCCAAAATGTCCGTGCCGAACATGATGCCAAAAATAAACTAATCTCATCTATCAGCCCATGCTCCACATCCCTCCATTCCCTGCACATGCATGTCCTATCTAAAAGCCTCAAACACTACTATCATATCTGCCTCCGCCACCACCTCTGGCAGTGCATTCCAAGCACCCACCACCTTCTGTGTAAAATACATGCTCCCCACATGTCCTTTAGAGTTATCCCCTCTCATCTTACAGCTATGCCCTCCAGTTTTTGATATTTCCACCCTGGGAAGGAGGTTCTGACTGTTTACCTTATCCAACACATAATTTTATCCGCTTCTAACAGGTCTCACCTCAACTTGCAATTCAACTTAGCCCACCTGATAGTACCAACTCAAATTCTTATCTAGAATAAAGAGATCAATCAGGAGGAAATCAAAAGGCAAATATCATTAAGGATTTGACAACTGTTGCCAGTAGTTGAATGCAGTAAGTACTTACCTCTCAGCAAATACATTTTCTCTGCAATAAATACTGGATACAGCTTAGAGCAACCAAACTATTGTCACGTCGACCCTGTTCAATGTTTTAACCAGTGCTGACCAAATTTCAGGGTCAGATGGTACTTCACTATTGTCCTTCCCCAGATGCTGCCTGACCCACTGAGGTGCTCCTGCACTTTGTGTTTTGCTCATCATTTCAGCATCTTCAGTTTCTCGTGTCTTAATATGAATGTGAACCGTTTTAGAGAATATTATGTAGAGTGTAAATTGATTTTCTGTACAAAATTCTTATCAGCCATGTTTATTGACTAGAGAGCGGTCCTGAACTATTATCTACCTTGTTGGTGATGCTCAGACGATCCGGACTTTGTTGGCTTTACATTGTACTAAACGTTATTCCCTTATCATGTATCTATACACTGTAAATGGCTCAATATTGTTTTGTGACCGACTGGATAGCACACAACAAAAGCTTTTCACTGTACCTCGGTGCACGTGACAATAAACTAAGTGAAATTGACTAAGTTTTACCCGGGAGGGGAGTATTGCAGTAACAGGCTCTTGCTGATTTGAGATTTTCATTCTCTGTCAGAAGACGGCTATGCAGCAGGATGATAATCATCTGCATAGCCGTCTTCTGACAGAGATGAATGATAATCATCCTGCAGTTTTTTAATGGCAGGGATGAAATAATCATACTTATTTTTGTATTTTTACTGAGAGCTATGATTCATTAATTAGTGGAACTTCAATGATGCTTTGCTGCCCCATTCAGCAGTCACTGCGTCAAAACCCACCTTCCCGTGTGGCTTCAGAATGGAGAGTTACATTAATTTGCATTGAGTTGGCGGAAAGACTCACTATTGAGTATTTTCAATGACGTTGTTTGAACATGTGGTGTAAATTTCACAATAGCTTTCACTTGAAGCTTAATCCTGAGAAATATCGCATGTGTATTATACCAAAGATAGACGCAAAGTACTGGAGTAACTCAGCGGGTCAGGCAGCATCTCAGGAGAAAAAGGATAGGTGAAATTTCGGGTCGGGACCCTTTCTCAAAGTGAGTGCGGGAGGGGGAGAACTCAAGGCGAGTAAAGCCACTTTCCCTCTACATTCAGCCTGGAGAAGAGTCCTGGTCCAAAACGTCATCTGTTCTTTCTGCGCAGAGATGCTGCCTTACCCGCTGAGTTATTCCAGCACTTTGTGTCAACCAGCATCTGCAGTTCCTTCCTATCACGTGGATTATCCTGTTTCACTGAGTGTGGGATACAGTAACATAATGGTTAACCTACTGGATCAGTAAAACTATGACTATTAAACTGTAAAACTGTTATTTAAACTATTCCTCTGAGGACACGTCTTAAAATTCTACATTTATAGCATGGGTGAATTAATATGTAAATAATTACATCAATCTGGAATGTAAAAAATATTACTAATGCTAACAATGAGACTCATGGATGGTCATTAAAATAACTTGGTTCATCAAAGTCTCTGCCTAGTTTGGTCTGTATTTTGAAGGCACTTGATTACTCTTAACAAGCCCATGAAAACGTACAGGGGGTAATTAGGAATGGATAATAAAAGCTGGTCTTACTGTTAATATTTGCATCCCATTAATGAATAACCAAAAAAAAAAGCTTTAATATTAAAGTCTGAAGAAGGGTCTCGAACCCGAAACGCCACCCAGCCCTTCCATCCAGAGATGCTGCCTGAGTTACTCAAGCATTTTGTGTCTAACTTAATCTCCAAGCAGTTGAGAGGTCTAGTTGACTCAGAAACCCAGGATTATGGAATTGTTGACAAGTTTTGGCTGGATGTTGGTAAGATGGAAATACATGCTTTTCAGCTAGAAAGGTGCAGAGAACATTTATGAAGACGTTGCCAAGACTCTAAGGCCTGGGTTATAGGGAGAGGGTGCGCAGGCTGGGACTTTATTCCTTTGAGCGCCGGATGAAGAAGCGGTGATCTTATAGAGGTGTATTAGATCATGAGAGGAATACTAGTGTGGATGCGGCATGTTGGTCGGCATGGGCAAGTTGGGCCAAAGGGCCCGATTCCATGCTATCTGACTCCTTGACTCTGTGGATGTTGCTGACAGATTTGGCTCTCTTGTAGGCAAAGAATGTTGGTGGAGAGAAGATGAAGTGAAGTGGGGGGGGGGGGTGATGCGGGGGGGTGGATATGCGAGGTACAGAATCCTGCAGGATTGTAGGGTGATTGCATGAGGTCACAGATAGATTGAGGAAACAATAGGTAGATAATCACAGAGAAGATAATGCAATTACTGATGGGGAAAGCCAAATAGCTGGTGGGACAACCCTCTGTTCCTTCTCACTCGAGTAATGGTGGAAAGGACACTTGCCTCTTTCCCAAATATTCCATTGTTCTTCTCTTTGGCTAACATTTCCCAAAGCCAGGAAAACATTTCTAGCTAAGGTTTAGTTAAGAATGACAGACACACCCTTATTAAAAAAATTGAATGGTCCAGCTTCAAGATATCAATTGACTGGCCAAGGACGGCCAAGGGGAGGCTGCAATCAAGAAATGGGAATTCAAAGTTTTACATTCCTCCACACCTGAACTCATCCACTTTTACACGTTTAAAATCTCCTTCAACAATATTGAGCTGGAGTCTTTATAATGCTACATTGTACAAATGATTTTCTATTATGGTGAGTACACAAAAATGGTGGAGAAACTCAACGGGTGAGGCAGCATCTATGGAGCGAAGGAATAGGTGACATTTTAAGTCTAGACCCTTCTTCAGACTGATGTTGGGGGGGGGGGGGGGAGAAAAAAGGAAGAGGCGGAGACAGTAGGCTGTGGGAGAGCTGGGAAGGGGCGGGCAAAGAAGGAGAAAGCATGGACTACCTAAAATTGTAGAAGTCAATGTTCATACCGCTGGGGTGTAAACTAGCCAAGCGAAATATGAGGTGCTACTCCTCGAATTTACGGTGAGCCTCACTCTGGCCATGGAGGAGGCCCAGGACAAAAAGGTCGGATTCGAAATGGGAGGGGGAGTTGAAGTGCTGAGCCACCAGGAGATCAGGTTGGTTATTGCGAACCCAGCGGAGGTTTTGGGCGAAGCGATCGCCAAGCCTACGCTTGGTCTCAGTGATGTAGAGCAGCTGACCCACCTAGAATAGCGGATGCAATAGATGAGGTTGGAGGAGGTGCAGGTGAACCTCTGCCGCACCTGGAAAGACTGCTTGGGTCCTTGGATGGAGTCGAGGGGGGAGGTAAAGCGACAAGTGTAGCATTTCCTGCAGTTGCAAGGGAAAATGCCAGGAGAGGTGGTGGTTTGGATAGGAAGGGACGAATGGACCAGGGAGTTACAGAGGGAGCGGTCTCTGCGGAAAGCCGAAAGGGGAGGAGATGGGAAGATGTGGCCAGTGGTGGGATCCCGTTGGAGGTGGCAAAAATGTCGGAGGATTATTTGTTGTATGTGACAGCTGGTAGGTTGGAAGGTGAGGACAAGGGGGACTCTTCCCTTGTTACGTGTGGGGGGATGGGTAGTGAGAGTAGAGTTACGGGGTATAGAAGAGACCCTAGTGAGAGCCTCATCTATAGTAGAAGAGGGGAACCCCCGTTCCCTAAAGAATGAGGACATCTCCGATGCCCTGGTTTGGAACACCTCACCCTGGGAGCAGATGCGGCGTAGACGGAGGAATTGAGAGTAGGGGATGGAGTCCTTACAGGAAGCAGCGTGGGAAGAAGTGTAGTCCAGATAGCCATGGGAGTCAGTGGATTATAGTGGATGTCGGCCAGTAATCTGTCACCTGCGATGGAGATGGTGATGTCTAGAAACGGTAGGGAGATGTCAGAAATGGTCCAGGTGCAATATTACATGTATTTTTTTTTTAATATATATTTTTATTAGAAGCAATGTACTGACAATGCAATGTAATTACATGTATTGACATGTAATATTATTACACAAGATCAAATCATGATATTTCTTTCCCATAAATTGAAATACATAATTAGCCGAGTTCATAGGAAAAAAGGACCAGAATTAGGCCATTCGGCCCACCGAGTCTGCTCCAATCATGGGCAATCTATCTTTCCCTCTCAACCCCATTTACCTGCCTTTTCTCTTTAACCTTTGATGCCCTTACTAATCAAGAACCTATCAATACCCAATGACTTGGCCTCTACAGCTGTCTGTGACAATTAATTCCACAGGTTCGCCACCCTCTGGCTAAAGAAATTACTTCTCAGTGTTGGATGATAGAAAATAATATTTAATGGATCTAATCAATGATTATTATTTTGAGTCTGGAGAAGGGTCCTGACCTGAAACATCACTTATCCATGTCCTCCAGAGGTGCTGCTTGACGTGCTGAGTTACTCCAGCACTTTGTTACCTATGTTAGATTCCAGCATCTTAATTCCTTGTGTCTCCATTATTCTTTACCTAGCTGACCACAGACCGTGCCCTCATCATGTGGAAAACCAGCGATTTTGTAGCGTGAAATGTGATGGCAGAAATGGAGAAAATGTGCTAAGTGATTACTGAGATACATGAAAATATATTTGTAGCCAAGTAGGTGCAGTTTTCAGTTTTATTAAATAAAAATTAAATATATCCGAGTTACTTATTTATAAGGTGTTTGTAAAATCGTGTTCGAACAGTTTGAGTACGACCACGGATATATATCTTGTTACGGTGTTTTAAACAAGCGTTGATGGGAATAACTGATCTATCCAACAGTGTTTATCTAGGCTCAAACGGAACTAATTTCGATACTCTTAATCCATGTAACCATGGAAACCTATAAGGAGATTTAACCTTAAATCCCTAGCTTCTAAAAAAAAAAGTGAAACGGTAGATTCTCATTAAATTTGTATGTATATTAATGACTCTCAGCATCACACAGCAGGGAAACAGGCTCTTCAGCCCAACCTGTCCCTGCTGACCCATGACCCACTAAGCTAGTTTAATTTGCACACATTTGGTCCATTTTCCTCTAAACATTTCCTATTCATAGACCTGCCTCAACTACCTCCTCTGGCAGTGCGTTCCATATACCCACCTCAGAGTGAAAAAGTTACCCACCAGATATGTAATAAATCTTGTTCCTCTCACTCTTATTTCCCTTATTATGGGTACAAGGCTCTGTGCATTCACGCTATATATAATAAGATAATAAGACTTTAGATAATAAAGATTGGAGTTTTATGAAAACCAATGAATACCACGTTAGTGCTTCCCCTTTGAAGAAAAATAGACTTTAGACTTTAGAGATGCAGCGTGGAAACAGACCCAGGGTAAACAGATTTACTGTGAAAACATTACAATGATATCGGGCAGCATAATCCTCTTCTGATACTTGAGCTGACATCTCAGTCACTGGTTGTTGTGAACCAGGAAAAAATTTCAGTACTTCTCTAGTTTCTATTAAAAGGTAGTAATAATAAAAGGAGTGTTTAGTGCTGTTTATATTTAATTTACAGAATTTGTGTATCGCCAGCAAGGCCAAGATTCATCGTCCCTCTCTAATGGGCTTTAAAATGTGGTGGAGAGCAATTGTCAAATCATGCACTCCTTTTGTGAAGGTAATGTTTGGTGGGAAATTCCAGGATTTAGATTGCTCGAAGATAAATTTCCAATAAATATAACTCGTAGCCGCTTTTTAAAATGAGGATAGTGTGTCTATATATCTCCCCTATGCACAGACAGAACAAGGATAGAGTTCCCCTGGTCTTCACCTTTCATGCCACCAGCTATCCCCTTATGCACAGACAGAAGAAAGATACTTTCTCTGGTCCTCACCTTTCACTCGACCTCTGGATCAACACATCATTCTCTGACATTTCTGCCACCTACTGATCCCATCAATAGTCACATCTTCATATCCCCACCACTGCTTGTAGGATGTGCACAAGAGGGAGATGGGTCGGTCACTAGCTGGATCATCAGCTGAACCTGTTCAGCCCAGAGAGCAAGCTGGCTTTAGACCTGGTGGAAGCTGCGCAGATCAAGTCCTTGCCCTCACTACCAATATAGAGCCTGGCTTCCAACGTGCCCTGAAAACTGGTGTTGCTCTCATCGATCTGTCATCAGCTTATGGCACCGTGTGGAGACATGGTCTGTTGCTGGAAGCTTCAGGAATCTTGAAGTGCCAAACCACATGCGTGCCCTCTCATCCATCCTCAGCAACCATAGATTTAGGGTCTCGCTTGGGAACCAGACCAGCTCTGTCAGGACCCTGAATGATGGTCTCCCCCTGGGCTCTGTCCTAGCTCCCCTACTCTTCAACATTTATGTGAGTGAAATGCCAACTGCCTCATCCAAGAAGTTTGCATATGCAGATGACCTTGCTCTTGCCTACCAGGGAGCTGCCCTTGAGGATATCAGTAGAGTGCTAACCCAAGACGTGAAGGTTATGGAGGAGTACTTCACCTTCTGGCGACTTTGCCCTAACCCATCTAAGACTACTGTCACTGCCTTTCGCCTCAGTAATCGGCTCGCCAATGCAAAGCTCCGAGTGTCCTATTGCGGTAAGCCGGTGAAGAATGAAGAATTCCCCAAGTACCTCGGAGTCACCCTGGATCGCACCCTCACCTATCGTGAACACCTGAAGAGGGTGGCTGATAAACTGAAAGCAAGTGTCAACATCATCAGGAAACCTGCAGGCAACAGCTGGGGATCCAATGCACACACCCTCCGTCCCACAAGCTTTGCCCTAGTCTACTCAACAGCCGTGTTTTTGCTCAACAGCTAGGGCTAATAGCTGCCACACCAAAGGAGTTGACACTGTCCTTAACGCTGCAATGCGGGTCATCACAGGGACACTTAAGTCAACACCTTTATAGTGGCTCCCTGTCCTCTCTCATATCGCCCCTCCCAGCATACGCAGAAGGGAGAGGATGGTGTAAGATTGGTGCACCATCGAGGCTAACCCTGAACTTCCGATCCATGCTGACTTGAACAATCTGCCCAACATGCGCCTGAAGTCCCGCAACCCCTTCTGGTCTTCCGTTAAATCCCCGGATGACTCAAAGACTGAGTAGCGCAGACCCTGGAAAGATGCCAACACCAACAACGGAGAGGTCATCACAGGCCCCACAGTGAAACCACTGGGTTTTGACCTCCATCGCAAGCAATGGCTAACCCTGAACAGAAGCCGCACCCTCCATGCAAGAACATCCCATCACCTGCATAAGTGGGGGATGACAGACAGCCCTGCTTGCGACTGCAGACATCCAGACCAGATCATCCCACACATCGTGAATGACTGCCCACTGAGGCTTGTCCCTAGTGGCATCAAAGCCATCCACCCAGTAACTGATGCTGTCCTGGCCTGAATGTCTACCCTTGACCTACAACTTTATGCTGTGCACGCCATACACAAGAAGATCCCCACCACTTTCTGATTTCCATAGAGACCGTTCCTTCTGTACGTTTCCGCATGTAAGGTACATTAATTAACTATTAAATATAATTTACAGCAGGGATGAGGGCTATCATGGACCTTTTAGCAACAGATTTCCTCTATTTCATCAGAGGTTCTGTCGCCTCTCAGTTCACCCTGCCGGGCTCTTGGATCTTTCATCCAGTACGATTGGCCATCCCTATCTGCAGTAGTGAAGTAAATATCTCTGGATTGTAGCGTTCTGCAACGCCCATTTGAACAATATTCATTTGCGGTGGCACAGTTGTAGAGTTTCTGCCTTAGACCCTGGTTCGATTTGGCTACTGGTGATGTCCTGGAGAATTTGTGCATTCTCCCCGTGACCTGCTTGTGTTTTTTTCTGAGGTCTCTGATTTCTTCCCACACTCCAAAGACATACAGGTTTGTAGGCTAATTTGGTAAAATTGTAAATTGTCCCCATTGTGTGTAGGATAGTGTTAGTGTGCATGGATCTCTGGTCGAAGTGGACCCGGTGGACTGAAGGGCTTATTTCCACGCTGTATCTCTAAACTAAATAAAACTAAAATTCACCTTTTCTAAATTTCCCCCTGAAGTAAGTCTCACCCATCCCCATATTATCTGTACTTTCGTCCACTTACTTAACCTAACAATATCCTTTTGCAAACTCTGCATGTTCTCCTCACAGCTTGCATCTCCATTTATCGTCATCAAAACTGGCTACAACACACTAATCTTTAAATCTAAATCATTAATTTGCGTTGTAAATAGATAAGAGCCTAGTACTTATCCCAGTGGCGTCCAGTCAGTTACAGTTGCCTATTTATCCTGGCACTGTATATTGGATAAATTATTCAATATGGTACAATTGGTACAAATGTTGCCTTACAACATTAGGGGTCATAGCATTAAGGGCCTGTCCTACCAGCATCCGACTCCATGCGATGAGCGAGATCAAACTAGAAGCGGGGGCCGCGCGGAGGTCGGGTGATCCCCTGTACAGGGCCGTTCCCACCAGCATGCGTCTGCATGCGGCAAGCGCGACCAAACCGGCAGCGAGGGCCGCGGGAGGTTGGGTGAGTGGCACAACGCGGCGCAAAGTGAGGCGAACTTGGAGAGGGGCACAAAGACACACACACAGAGGGCCACGGAGCCACACACATAGAGGGTCACGGAGGCACCTACAGATGGGTTCACGGAGGCACGATGTCGAGGCGGTGTGTAATGCATCGAGGCGACTGTGAGCCGACAAGCCGTTGCCGCGCGGAATTTTTGAACATAGTCAGTTTTTCGGAGCCCCACACGATGTCGGGACGAACTCCGAACAATTCCGCACGGCTCCAGCGATCAAAGTGGGACCGGCCCCACGGACGGCTCAAGCGACCACGTTAGGTCGCGCTCATCGCATGGAGTTGCATGCTTGTAGGACAGGCCCTTTAGGGTTAATGTAGGTGTGGGGGGGAAAGAAGATTTGAGAAACCCAGGTCTGTAAGCATAAATCACAAAGATAACATGGGATAAACAAAAAAATGAATAAATAACCATAGGACCAGTGCAGAAAAACCACATCTTTGACAGGCAATCCATTGAAGTTCATAGTTGTGGTTAGCGTTGTGTGCTGTTCAAAAGCCTCATGGTTGTCAGGAAGAAGCTATTCTTGAACCTGGTGTTTGTGGTTTTCAGACTCCTGTACCTTCTTCTTGATGGTAGGAGTGAAATGAGAGCATGGCCAGGGTTATGTGGGTCTTTGATGATACATACTACTAATCCATATAGATTCATATTATGGATGCATTTTATAGAGAGTCTCGTACATTTCTGAATAGATTGCCGCACATCAGGTGCTCTAAACTCCAATTGGGAAACTGTACAATAACATAATTAACGTAGAAATAGTGGAAAATTGGTCCCAGGACAACTACAAATATTCTGCCAGTCCACTAGAGGGTGCTGAGTTTGGATCCTGAAAATGGACAAGGTTGCTGAAGAATTGTGGATATTCTCTGCATGAATTAATTGTGCAGCCAGTTCTGCTGTAATGGCCATTCTGCTTAAGTCATGCAATTTTTTTCTGAAGTGTTGTCCAGTAGACCACGAATTTTATTGTTCCGTGTGACAATGGACATATGACAAAAAAAATACTCCTCACCCTCTCATGGAATGAGATCCTTATATGCAATGAGATCCTGATATGCAATTCCTCATTTAACTAAGGGGCGATGAGGGGCGATCGTACAGAGGTGGATAAGGTAATCAGAGGAATAGACGGAGTAAACGCACAGAGTCTTTCACCCAGAGGAGGCGAATCGACAACTAGAGGACGTAGGTTTAAGGTGAGGGGGGGGGAAAGATTTAATAGGTACCTGAGGAGCAACCTTTTTTTACGCAAAAGGTGGAAGATATATGGAACCAACTGTTTGAGGAGGTGGTTGAAACCGGTGCTATTACAATGTTTAAGAAACATTTAGACTGGTGCATATATAGGATAGGTTGAGAAGGACATGGGCAAAAATGCAAGCAGGTGGGACGCGTGTAGATGGGGCATGTTGATCAATGTGGGCAAGTTGGTCAAAGGGCCTGTTTCCACGCTGTATGAGCCTATGACTCTAAGTACCCTATATTTCCCAACATCATATTGTGAATCTTTATCATCAGTAGAGGACTATTTCCCAGTACATTCCCTATTTCCCTTAATTTCCGTGATGCCTAAAAATATATCAAACGCTGTTTTGAGTGCAGATAATCACCAAGCTTCCACATCTGTCGGGGAAAGAAAAATGTCCTCAAATAAGTCCCAGAGAGTGTACCATATTCTCAAATAGAACCTAATGGTCCTTGACTCCTCAGTTGAGGGAAGCATCTTTTCTGCATTTGGCCAGTTAAATCTTTCACGAATTTTGTGAACTTTTGTAAACTCAGATATGTTGTCAGAACCAATTGCACATCATTCACGTTTAATCCAAGCATGTGTATTCTCTGTTCCTTCATTTAGTCAAGTCCAGTCTATTACTGTTTATTTTGCACATTGCTACATTTCTAAAGCACTTTCATGCATATCTACTTCGATTATATCTCCTTGCTGTGAGCCACACAAAGTTTGGAACTGTAGATGTAAGAGGTCTTTATGCAGCATGACAAGCAGGTATTATGGATAAATCTTCACACTGAGTTACAAGTACTGTGACGTTTTATATTCCTTACGCACAAATATAACAGCAGGTGCTTCAATGCAGTTTCAGCTTCAACATTTTAGATGGGGGTAAATGGCTCTGTAAAAGTGCATATTTACAATAGGAGGCATATCGCAAATGAACAAGAGCACCTCTGTCGATTCAGACCCCTTTGTGGTCAATTTAAACATGCCAAACCATCTTCTTTTGCCACAGGTGTAATACAAATGAACTGCAGGTGCTTGTTTATACCAAAGATAGGCACAAAATGCCGGAGTAACACAGCGGGTCAGGCAGCATCTCTGTTGAAAATGGCTTGGTGACATTTCAGGTCAGGGCCCTTCTTCAGACCCTGAAGAAGCATCCCGACCTGAAACATCACCCATCCTTTTTCTCCAGAGATGCAGCCTGTCCCGCTGAGTTACTCCAGCTTTTTGTGTCTATGTGCAGTTCTTTGTTTCTACCACTGGTATGCAGCTGGATTCTGACACAACAATATAGAGCGTTAATGAGCAACTAAAAATGATTTGCTTAGAACCAAATGTCTTACACTTAATGCCAAGTTGTTGGATCTCCGTGCACCTCTGTGAAAACCTGAACTCCTCTGTGAAGAATATAATTGAAATGATCTATTTCAACACAAACATGATTTGGGAGCGTTTTGAAAACACTAAAACACAATTAAGAGATGAGCTTCGGTCTTTTATAACCAGTCATTAAAAATCTATAAAATAAAAAGTTCTGGCACAGTTGACAACTAGAAAATGGGTGAATTGACATTTAAAATGTTTAGATTGCATCTCTGCCCTGGAGCCAGAAGCTGACTGTTACCAACGTGTGTCACTGTATGACTCAACAAGAGACAAGGACTACTTGCAAAAAGTTATTTATGCACGTCTGATATGAATTGCCTTGGGACTGACCTGCCATTTTCCTACCAGATAAAGTTGTTTCCGACAATGTCCATCATGGTAGGCTGATCCAGAAGATGAAGGCACATGGGATTCATGGAGACTTAACAGATTCAAATTTGGTTTGGCTTCAGAAGACAAAGGATTGCAGTGGAGGGGGGGTTATTTTGACTGGAGGTCTGTGACTAATGGTGCTGGGACCTCTCTGTTTTTTTGTGATTATATATAAATGGTTTGGATGTAACTGCGGATGGTACATTTGCAGATGACACAGAAATTGATGAAGTTGAGGATAGTGAGGAACGCTGTCAAAGGATTCGGCAGTATGTAGTCTGAGGAAGGGTCTCGACCCGAAACATCACCCATTCCTTCTCTCCAGAGATGCTGCCTGCCCTGCTGAGTTACTTCAGCTTTTTGCATCTATCTTCAGGATATAAACTTGTTGGAAATGTGGGCAGAGCAATGGCAGACGGAATTTAATCTGGACTAGTGTGAGGTATTGCACATTAGGAGGTGAAATGTAAGGTGAAAATATACAATATATGGCTAGACCCTTTGGAGAATTGAAGTACAAAAGTATCTTAGAATGCAAATCCATAGCTCCCTGAAAGTGGTAACACAAGTTGATAGGGTGGTAAATTAGGGTATGCTATACTTGCCTTCATCAGTTGGTATGCTGAGTATAAAATTGAGAAGTCATGTTACAGCTATATAAAACTCAGGGTTTTTTGGTTTCATTGAAAGAAACATTTTTGCCATGGATACTGAGGAATAGGCAGATAAATGTGAGAGCAAAGCACAAAGCACTGGAGGAACTCAGCAGGTCTGGCAGCACCTGCGGAGAGAATGGACAGATGATGTTTCGACTCAGAAGTCCTGACTTAAACGTAACTTGTCCAATTCCTCCACAGATCTGCCTGACCCACTGAGTTCTTTGTGTTTTGCTCAGGATTCCTGCATCTGCAATTCCTTGTGTCTGGATGAAAAGGAGATGTAGTATCATTTCTGCTTTGCTTCAATCTTGCATGGGATACCTCCCATTAGCTATTTTATCAAGCGCTGATAGGAAAAGTACTGCCACATGGTGCTGTATTATGTTTAGTTTTTTACTTTAGAGATTGGGAAACAAGTCTTTCGGCCCACTGAGTCCGCGCCGACAAATGATCATACATACATTAGTTCTATGTTGTCCCAGTTCCGCATCCTACACACTAGGGGCAACTTGTACAAACCAATTAACCTCCAACCTGTACGTCTTTGGAATGTGGGAGGAAACCGGAGCCGCCGGAGAAAACCCAAGTGGTCACGGAGAACGTTCAAACACTGTACAGACAGCACCCGTAGTTGTGCTGGGGGCCTGATGACAGCTGACGTTCCCTTGCTTTTTGTTTTCTCTCTCAGTTACTGAGAGACACCTGGTCTTGCAGGAAGAGGGACAATGAGTTAGCATGTGGTTCTTGCGATTAATTATACAAGTGTGGGAGGTTGTTTCCTCTCGCGTGCATTTCGGGAAGGTACATTTTAGGCATGATAAGGAAGTGGTGTAATGTAATAAAGTGGTTCCTACGTGAAATGTAAGAGCAACTAAAAAAAGAAAGTTTTTCTTGTGTTTGTTTTTAACCCATATCTTGTTTGAACCAGTTGTGAGGGCAAAGGCTGCAATTGCGTAAGCTTAGACTGAGAAGAAGATTGATGCAGCGTGCTTCAATGAATAAAGGAAAGACATGTGAAGAAGGGGAAGTATAGTAGCTGGGTCGTATGAAAAAAAAATCACATCTTTTCTCCGTTATTTAACTTTTTGCGGCATTGCATTCATGTTTTGAGGATGATAATAATGACATTGACGGTTTAAAACAGTACAGTACCGAAATGGGCCCTTTGTTTGTGCTGAACATGATGCCAAGTTACACTGATCTGATCTGCCTGTACGTGACCCATATCCCTCTATTCCCTGCACTTCCATGTGCCCATCTAAAACCCCCTTAAACACCGCTGTTGTATCTGCCTCCACAACCAGCCCTGGTATGTCAATGCATACCAGGTCCCCATTACCCTCAATGTAAAATACATGCCCACACATCTCCATTGAACGTTTCCCCTCTCACCTTGCAGCCATGTCCTTTAGTGTTGGACATTTCCACTCTGGTAAAACGGTTCTGTCTACCCTATTCATGCCTCTCATCATTTTATATACTTCTATCAAGTATCCCCTCAACTTCTGTTTCTGTCACATCTTTCCAGACCTAATGAAGGATTGTTGACCTGCAACATTAACTCTCTTTCTCTCACCATGAAGAGTGGAACGCTGAATATTTCTAACACCTGCTGCTTTCATTTGTGTGTTGCTGCAACTACCTGGAAAGGAAGACATTTCACACTGAGCTAAATTGAATCACTGCACTGTGCAGCTCCGCCAAATCTGTATTTTTAAACAAATTCCAAAACGGCACAAATAAATTGAGCAGATTTAAAGCACGACGCTCTATGAGGTAGAAACGCATGATAATTAGGCATCAGCCCTGTGGAAATTACATCCTGCAAATCGATGATCAGTGAATCAAGACAGATAAGCATATGCTGCTCGCTTCTGATTTTCAAAGTAATGACCATCTATTAAACTGGTTTGGGCACGTCACTGATTATATAAGCTCTTGGCTTGATTGTTGTTTTCATTTTGTGTCACACACTAATTTGTGCAGCATGCAAAATAAACTGATGGAGCGGTACAGCATCTTAAGATGCCAAGCCACATAATTTATGCCTTTCAACACCATTTAACTGTTGGATTTATGTTTTATTTTGGAAACAAATTTATCTCTTAACACATTTGAACTGACAGGATATTCTTTTCCTGAGGCAAAGGTATTCTGCTGCAAAACCAGCTTGTCATCTCAAAGCATGTCTAAATTGTTTCACTATAACTTGACATGTCCTGACAGTATAATTTAAGCAACAACTTCCACTTACAAAGCACCTTTGACGCACCAAAAAGGTGCAAAGACTCTTTTGGAAACATTTATCAAATGAAACAAAGTGCGACGTCAAGCCACATATGGCGATATTAGGGCAGATGAACAAAAACTCGGCAAAGAGTAGGTTTAAAGTACTAAGGCAGCGAGGTTTAGCGATGGGATTTCAGAGCTTAGAGCCTTAGCATACAGTCTCGAATGGAGAAGCAATATTATCTCTGAATGAGAAGAATAGCCAATATTGAAGTGCTCATTTCAGACGGTTACAAGGCTGGGGAAGATATTTGACTGAGTGAGATAAAGCCATGGATAGAGGCCATCGACATTTCAATTGTTATCTCTTCAAAAATAAATTTATTTTTAATTATTCAAGACTTTTCTGTCAGTTGAGGAAGTAGTCATTAAGAAATAACTGTCTAGAAATTCTTTCACTTTGGTGCGTTTTTTTGTGCCTTATGCAAAGAAGTGTAATCTTAAACCTTAAGTACACCTGTGGCACTGTGGAGCAGCAGTAGAACTGCTGACTTATAGCACCAGACACCCGGGTTCGATCCTGACCTCAGGTGCTGTCTGTACGGAGTTTGTACGTTCTCCCTGTGACCGTGTAGGTTTTCAAAAGATCTAGGAGCAGAATTACGCCATTCGGCTCATCAAGTCTACTCCGCCATTCAATCATGGCTGATCTATTTTCGACGGGTGTTCCCGTTCGAGACACTCCTCACTCCTGCTCTTGTTTCATATATTCTTTCACATGTTCTCCTGAATTGCCTTCAGACCATTTACTGTATTAAAAGCACCGCTTTGATCAAAGTAGTGTTTGAGATGAGGAGACTAAATTATCATTCACATTTAGAATTTTTCGAAGTTACTCTCATAAAATTAAATCTAGTGTACAATCCCTTCTTCTCTTCACTGTGGTGCAGCAGTAGAGTTGCTGCCTTACAGTTAATGCAGTGCTAGAGACCCGGGTTTGATCCCGAATAAGGGTGCTGTCTGTACATAGTTTGTACGTTCTCCCCGTGACCTTCATGGGTTTTCTCTGAGATCTTCGGTGTCCTCCCGTACCGACGTACAGGTTTGTAGGTTAATTGTCTTGGTAAATGTAAAAATTGTCCCTAGCGGGTGTAGGATAGTGTTAATGTGCGTGGATCGCTGGTCGGCGCAGACCCGGTGCGCCGAAGGGCCTGTTTCCGCGCTGTATCTCTAGAACTAAAAACTAAAACCTTCACTCCTTTCGGTTGGTCACTTGAACAGAATGGTCCTTCCTTCCAAAGACAGACACAAAATGCTGGAGTAACTCAGTGGGGCAGGCAGCATCTCTGGAGAGAAGCAACAGGTGACATTTCGGGGTCGAGACCCTTCTTCTTACATTCCCATTGAATGTAGCGTATTGCGCATCTTCCATCTGTTTCTCATTTCTGAGTTGTTTTTCCATAAGTATTAGTTTTTCTAATGACAATAACCTCAAGACCTCTTTTTATTGCGGTAATATCCTCTTTCCTGTATTAAGATTGCATGCCTTCATCAAATACTCTAAGAGATGAGTGAGGAATTTTAAATGCTTTGGATAGAGTTGAGTTAGGAAAGAACTGGCTGACAAGAGGGGAAGTCTCTAAGTACGAGAGCCAAGCATAATATCTATACTGAAATAACCTTTTTTTAATTCTGTCAGTATGACTTGGTTCTAAGTTTTTTCTTACTTGTATCTCATAAAAATACAAGCTACAGTGCAACCAGCTACAGTGTTAGTGTGATTACCTCTCATTATTGGGGAAGAATACCAAATAGCAGTGTAGTGTCAGGGGAATTCTGCTCTAGGTGTCTTTACCCAAGAAATTACTGATAGGTTAGTGTTGTCCCTAACCTAATTTCATGGATAAACACATCCAGAGCAGAATTCCTACATCAAATGTACCTCATCATTAGAAATTAGACGGCAGTGCAAAAATTATAAGGAAGCAAGAGATGCACACACACACTTAAAAGTTAGAAATGAACATTGTTTCTTGTGCACTTCAAAAGAGTGCAGTGATCTATAAAAGTGACAATGCTTATTCAGAGTAGAGACAACATACTGGAGTAACTCAGCGATACAGGCAGCATCTCTGGAGAGAAGGAATGGGCGTCTGAAGGGTCTCGACCCAAAACGTCACCCATTCGTTCTCTCCAGAGATGCTGGCTTACTCCAGCATTTTGTGTCTATCTTCGGTGTAAACCAGCATCTGCAGTTTCTTTCCACACATGCTTATTCAGGGGACAGAATAACTTTTTGTTTGTCCCATTACTCTCTATAGGACACCAGGTCTATGATCACTGCTACACGCATGGTCATTATTGGATGTTTTTTGGGAGAAGCATGGAATTACACGACTATTGACAAGGGCCGGAGAGAACATCCAGAAGGGGAAAGGGAAATCCATTTTGGAATTTGGCTTCATCATACTATTTTTGGTGTAATATAACCTGATTTGAGGTTTGGTGATGAAGTAAATCCAGCTCTCTTATTGTACTATGGATATGCAATTCAAACATACATTTAATTAATACTCTATTTGTGCTCGGACATATTAACAGCAGGCTACATTAGATATCTTTAGAGATGCAAGCAACTGCAGAGTGAAACACAAAGTTCAGGAGCAACTCAGTAGGTCGGGTAGCATCTTTAGAGGACATGGATGTGACGTTTCATGTCAAGACCCTTCTTCAAAAATTTCTCCATGACCTTATGCGCATGCATATACTTTGTCTTCCAGTTAACAGAAATACAACTTACCCATACTGAATTGACTTCCAAGTACTACTAATCAATTCACTGGCAAGTCTCATCAAACTCACTATATTGCTTAGTTATCTATTCAGACTTGATCAACATCCATATCATCCAAATACCTGCTTGTTTAAATTAAGTTTTTAATTTACACTAATACAAATCAAGGATCCCCACACACAGTGTCTGTGAGTAGCAATTTGTCCCAGCCAGGTTTCGTACAATAAACAGCATCACCAATGCAGATTAAATAGTCATTCACTACATTGTTTTTGTATTGTCATGTACGAATTATTTGCCTACATACAAAGCAGTGACTATGCTTCAAAGTTAATTTACTGTGAAATAATCTGGAGCATTTAAAGCTTTTAAAAAGATATGGATAATATTTCTATATCAGTAAGTACCAGTGTCTCTCTTTTTTGTGTTTGCTAATATTTCATCAATTTCCCAGGTTTCAATCATTTAGAATTACATAGAAATTTTAGTTTGAAGATAAAGACAAACTTGTCTGGAAATTTGCTAAAATTATTACCTTTTGAAAAGAAATTTATAAAGACTCAGAGAGAGTGGTGATAATCTGCAGGGAAAATGGAATTCAGCAATTTGCAAAATTTAACCATTCTTTCAACTCTGAAACATAAATTGAAAATGGTTTTCTGAAGATGACCTGAAATGTCATCTATCAATTTTCTCCAGAGATGCTGCCTGACCCAGAGTTATTCCAGCATTCTGTGTCTATCTTTGGTATAAACTAGCATCTACAGGTCCTTGTTATTACATTAGTTAGCTCTTGTCTCTACTCCAAACACCCTTGCCAGTCAGTGTCACTACCAGTGTCTCTCATTTATGTATTTACAAATACTGCATCTATTTCCAAGGCTTCGATTATTTTGGACTACACAGAAGCATTTGTTTGAGAGATGAAAGACAAGCTCCCATTGGCCATTTCCTTTAATGATTCACTTTTAGAAAGAAAAAAAAAAAATATGCAGGCAACCTGCAGTGAATACAAAAATATACATTTCACAAAACGTAATCATTCTGTCAAGTCAGAAACAAAAATTAAAAATTATTTTTTTATTAAAAAAAATGTATACAGAATAAAAAATATATACAAAATAAAAACTGTGCAAAAATCCTTGATGTCTACATATTCAATACTGGACTAAGTGAACCCGTTGGGATCCATGTTCACACGGGAGGTCGGGTCCCCCAACGCAATATTCCACCTCTTCACCAATTCCAATATTGGTGGCCAGTTTGGGGGGGGGGGGGGGGGGTGCTTTCAGGAGCGCTAGTATGGGTGTTGTGGGCCTAAGGGACTGGTTTCCTGAGGGCTAGTACGGACATTGTGGGCCAAATGGATTCTTGGGCTGGCGGCCAGTCACTCAGGCCTGATGGGCTGGCAGCTCAGTCACTCAGGTCTGGTAGGCTGGCAGCTCAGTTACTCAGGCCTGGTGGGCTGGCAGCTCAGTCACTCAAGCCTGGTGGGCTGGCAGATCAGTCACTCAGGCCTGGTGGGCTGGCAGATCAGTCACTCAGGGCTGGTGCGCTGGCGAATCAATCACTCAGGGCTGGTGGGCTGGTAGTTCACTAACAGCTATTCCTTGAAATTCCATTTCAAACAGAGTGCAGGCCACCAGACTCAATTTCACAGCATTTCAGGCAGAGTGCAGGCCACCACTCAATTTCACAGCATTTTAGGCAGAATGCAGGCCACCAGACTCAATTTCAATTGCATTTCAGGCAAAGTGGAGGCCACCAAACTCAATTTCACAGCATTTCAGGCATAGTGCAGGCCACCAGATTCAATTTCACAGCATTTCAGGCAGAGTGCAGGCCACCAGACTCAATTTCACAGCATTTCAGGCAGAGTGCAGGCCACCAGACTCAATTTCACAGCATTTCAGGCCGAGTGCAGGCCACCAAACTCCATTTCACAGCATTTCAGGCAGAGTGCAGGCCACCAGACTCCATTTCACAGCATTTCAGGCAGAGTGCAGGCCACCAGACTCCATTTCACAGCATTTCAGGCAGAGTGCAGGCCACCACTCAATTTCACAGCATTTCAGGCAGAGTGCAGGCCACCAGATTCAATTTCACAGTGTTTCAGGCCACCAAACTCAATTTCACAGCATTTCAGGCAGCGTGCGGGCCACCAGACTCAATTTCACTGCATTTCAGGCAGAGTGCAGGCTACCAAATCACCAAACAACTCATTGCATTGTTATTAAGGGCTAACAACTCATTTATTGCAAGTACATTGCAGACTCACAGTTCAGTTGATTCACATCTTAGAATCACAGTTGTGGACTCTCCCTCGCGATCTTCCAGAGTGACTGACTCATGTCCAGGGATCCGGGGTTTTATTGTCCTGACCCCCCCCCCCCCCCACCCCACCGTAAGGGGCGTTACCTTCATTGTGGTTATTGACAGGCGAGAGGACCAATCAGCTGATCTCAAGATTTTTTAAACACTCATAACATTTTTATATCTCATCAATCGGAAAAATCCTCGGGGCTGCGTCAGCGGAGGAGGACTGTGAGTAAGATGGCCAAAAATCATAGCAATATATGGTAGCGGTTTTTCTAAAATCAATATACGGCGCAGACAGGAAGTGGGCAAGATGAGACTTTTAGTTATATAATATATAATATATGATATATAAGATATATATAAGATATATAAGATAAGAGTGATAGATATTGAGTGTATATATAACTTTTTTTGTTATTATGCGTTTTAAGGGTGCTATGTTTACATATATGTATATATATATATTGGTATATATTGATATTGAGTATCAATATCAATAATTGTCAATATTGCAAATGATGATTTAAACAAGACAGACTCAGCCTACCCCGCTGAGTTACACCAACATTGTGTATTGTGTACACCAACTTTTATATTGAGTATATATAAACAACATAAAAGTTCAGTACACACTGAACGATATACACAGTGAACATTTTTGTTGTTTATTATATATTTACACTGAACTTTTGTTGCTGTTTATTATGGGTTTTACAGAACACTATGTTGTGCTGCTGCAAGTAAGAATGCCACTGTTCTGTTTTGGGACATATGACAATAAAACACTCTTGACTCAGACCCCCCCGCCCAAGTTTCCAGTCTATGGGATGCAAAGCCCAGACTATGTGTAGTTATGTTACAAAACTTACCTTCAACGGAGCTGCAGTTCTGCCACTGGCCGTGTGCGCGTCTTTGGCGCCTTTGAGAGGGGTGCGGGTTTAAAATGTGTTTTTTCTTCAGCCTGTTCAAATCGATCTCACATAGGGGACAAGGCAAGGTACACCGTTTATTTTTTCATATAATCTTGATTCTTAGGATGCCTTTAATCAAAATATCACGTTGCGAAAAGGTGACTTAGGACACATACAAACCGGCAGTATTTTTCCTGCCGATATGGGGTTCAAATTCACCGCAACCGCAACGATCCAAACGATTACGTTCCACAAAATCCCACTCGCAAGATGATTAAAAGGCCATTAATTTACGGGAATTCAACATTAAATTCTAATGTTTAAATTTGGCCTATTCATGACAATGAGATTTAAAAATCATGTTATATTGTGAATTCTTGTGTGAATGTTATTTGGACACAGGCTTTTAAAAAATGTTAACCTTTTCTGAAGAAATGGATAGATGTTTAGATCTAGTAATTGAATTTTGTAATTAGTTACAATTAGGTAACTAACTAATTATATGCTTTAATTTCCGGTCATCCAAGTAAGATTGTTTCATATTTGTTTCAGAATGCTTCAATCTATAATAACTGAACATTTCATCCAGTTCTTTTAATTTTGAAGAAAGTTATGGGCTTTTGACTGTCTTTGATCACAGCTTTTGTGTTAAGTCAATGGAAAAGCAATAGGGAACAAGATGCTAATTTCTGAGTATGAAAATGGTCATAACTAATGGTCTGAAGAAGGGTCTCGACCCGAAACGTCGCCTATCTCCTTCGCTCCTTAGATGCTGCTGCACCCGCTGAGTTTCTCCAGCTTTTTGTGTAACCCTCGATTCTCCAGCATCTGCAGTTCCTTCTTTAATAACTTTTTTTAATACTTAAGATATGAAAGTGAATTAGGTGTCAAATTAAACTTCTTTTTATGCTTTATCTGATGGGATAAATTGCAGACTTGATTTTTTAAATCTCAAAATGTTGTAACATTGCTACTACGTTTGCATACTTGTTGTGCTGCTGCAAGTAAGAATGTCACTGTTCTGTTTCGGGACATATGACAATAAAACACTCTTGACTCAGAACCACCCACACCTACCCTAAGTTTCCAGTCTATGGGATGCAAAGCCCAGACTATGTGCACTGTGTTTACATGACCCGTGAAGCCGCTGCAAGTGAGATGTAATTGTTGGTACACTGGACAATTTTAAGCTCTTGGTGAGTGTAGAGAGAGAGCAGAGCTTGTGCAGGGGGAGAGGCCTTGTGCTTGGGCCCGCCCGCCGGTTCAAAGGGCCGTTCGGGATAGGCGGCGGGCGGCAGGAAAGGGCGGGGAGAGTCAGGAGAAGGAGGGTGGGTGGGGGGAGAGAGAGAGAGGCCGAGCTGCCGGCAATGAATGAGAGCAGAGCAGCCAGAGGCTCGCTGGGCGCCGTGTCCAGCCCGTCCTGACCTCACCACACCACTGTGTGTGTGGGTGGAGGGATTTAATCTCCTCAGTCTCTCCCCGGCCATGAGGAGCGGCGGATGAGGCGCCGCCGCCGGAGGTGGAGGAGGAGGAGGAGCGCTGGCCCCGGCCGCCGAGGCCTGTCTCCCCGGCAACGCCGCCTGCCTGCCCGCCCGGGCCGGGCCTCCTCTCCCTCTGCCCTCAGTGATGTGGAGCCTGAGCGTCTCCCCTCAGCGACGCGCCCGCCATGGATCCCCGCGACGCCCCGAGAGGTACAAACCTTGAGGTGGAGGACAAGAAGAAGAAGGTGAGGAAGAAGTCGGCGGCGAGTGTCCCCGGTGAGGAGGAGGAGGAGGAGGAGGAGGCCGAGGCCGCCACCACCACCACCACTACTACTACTAGGCCCGTGTGGGAGCCCAAGTACAGCCTGGTGCAGGAGGTGGGCCGCGGCAGCTACGGCGTGGTGTACGAGGCCCTGGTGAGGAGAAGCGGCGCCCGGGTGGCCATCAAGAAGATCCGCTGCGACGCCCCGGAGAACGTGGAGCTCGCCCTGTCCGAGTTCTGGGCCCTGACCAGCCTCAAGCGGCAACACGAGAATGTCATCCAGTTCGAGGAGTGCGTGCTGCAGCGCAACGGCATGGCGCAGAAGATGAGCCACGGCAACAAGCGCT
This sequence comes from Raja brachyura, assembly GCA_963514005.1. Next base: position 9,612,250 of record OY740802.1, read on the forward strand.
CCGAGTTCTACCTGCGGCTGGTGGAGACGTCGCTGAAGGGCGAGCGCATCCTGGGCGCCGCCGGCGAGCCCTGCTACCTCTGGTTCGTCATGGAGTTCTGCAACGGCGGCGACCTCAACCACTACGTGCTCTCCCGCCGCCCCGACTCGGCCGTCAACACCAGCTTCATGCTGCAGCTGACCAGCGCCATCGCCTTCCTGCACAAGAACCACATCGTGCACCGAGACCTCAAGCCCGACAACATCCTCATCTCCGAGAAGTCCGGCGTCCCCGTCCTCAAAGTGGCCGACTTCGGCCTGAGTAAAGTGTGCGGCGGGGCGGCCACCAACAAGAACATGAACGTCAACAAGTGCTGGCTGTCCTCGGCCTGTGGCTCTGATTTCTACATGGCTCCAGAGGTCTGGGAAGGACACTACACGGCCAAAGCTGACATCTTTGCTCTGGGCATCATCATCTGGGCCATGATTGAACGTATAACCTTCATTGACGCCGAGACTAAGAAAGAACTGCTAGGGACCTATGTCAGGCAGGGCAGTGAGATTGTCCCAGTCGGGGAAGCATTGCTAGAAAACCCAAAGATGGAACTACATATCCCGCAGAAAAGGAGAACGTTCATGTCTGAAGGGATCAGGCAACTAATTAAAGACATGTTGGCTGCTAATCCACAGGATCGCCCGGACGCCTTTGAGTTAGAAACTAGGATGGACCAGGTCACTTGTGCTGCATAAATTATCTATTGTGCAAGGGGAAACTTGTAAAAGGTATAGTTAAGAAAATTATTAACTGAGGGGTTTGTGGTGAAAGTAATTGTATTCACCAATCTTTTGCTTTATCTGGAGTGTCTGGTTGCTTCCTGTTTGCAAATCCCTACTTCCTTATTTACATCAAGTTTTCAATATGGAGTTGCATTTAATACTAGTACCGTTTAAAAAAAAATATATAATAGTAACATCTAATTTGTTTTCCACATTTAGGAAAAAGTATTTTGCAGATATTAAGTTTTCTAACTCCTAAAACAAACAATGTGAGGGTTAATTAAGGTCATTAGAAATGCATACACAAAATATATGTTAATATGAAACTATCTTAATTTTTCCACACTTCCTCATCGTGCGTGTTCATGACTTGAGGAGCAATGCTAGAGGTATAGAAAAGAGTTTGGGCAGGAACAGCAGAGTTAACTTCAGAAAATAAATTGCAGTAAAGTTTGCCATAGTTACTCGAGGCAACTCTGAATGGTTGGACTTTGTACTTGGTCTTAATTGGGCATGTGCAGTACTATCGTTGCTTCCAACGATTTAAAAAAAAAAAGAAAATGCATTTAGTATTATTTAAATTGTCCACTTTACAGCGTGGTTCAGTAGTATTCGCCTGGACTGATACTGCTGTGAATCAAACCTATGAACAAAAGGCTGAAAAACACCTTGGTCAAGAAATATTTATATTAGTTGATATCTGTTTGTTTGAATTGTTGGTACTGGTAGTTTTATCCGTATTAAACTCTAATTTTAAAGTTCAGTAAACTTTGAAAACTTTTCCCTTAGAATTAAAATCCTCCAGTCTATTTGCATAACTTTAATTTTCTGAATTTCTCAGCTGTCTTAGTTTCCCACAAAAAACAGCAACTGTTAACACTTGGACAGCATCTGTCAAACCTTTTGGGGCATAAGAGGCTTCATGAGAACTTCATCTGTGAAAAGAAGTTAGTTCCAGGCCACAGTGAGGTTTTTTTTACAATGTTCCACTTAAGTTCAAATGAAGCTTTTGAAACACCGCTTTGCCTTATACCTACATTCTTTACAGCATTCCAAAAGTTCTCATCGAATCATCTTTAGTTTCTGTACCTAGCTCACCTTGTCTTGTGCCATTAATCCTTTTATCACTTCTTTTGCTGCCTGCCACTCAATCATTGTTTCACTTTTTAATCTCTTCCAAATTTGCCAATTTTAAATCCTTGTTTAATTTTTAATTTATTTACTGCAGTCAATGACCTGAAACATTGCCTTATCTCTCCTTGTAGATGCTGCCTGATCTGATGTTAACGCTTTGGCTGTTTGTATTTCAGATCTCTGATATTTACAGTATTTTACTGTTGTCTAACTTCTACCTTTGCTGACGCAATGGACATTAACCCAAAACACGAAATTTGAATGAAATTTAAATTGAAATTTCCCCCCTTCTCGACAGATACTGCCGAATTGGTTTTGTGTTTATAGAATTTCTTCTTGTCCTGTTCCCCCTGCACCCTGATTTCCACCCCTCATATTACACGTTGCTTGAAGACAATCATTTGTTTAGGAGGGGAAGAATACGGTTTTGGTGAATTAAATCCAGAGCAAGTTTAAATTGTATTAAGTATTGCAAAATTGTATCTTTCGAGTTATTAAACAGTGAAGTGCCTTGTGTAAAGCAATTGATCATGCATCCAGTGGTAAATACTTTAATTTGGGTTCAGGACAGATTTCTTTTCAGAGTATCTGTTCCAAGTGGATTTGTACAAAAGTAAAATTTTATTAGAACAAACATATTGGCTTGTTAAATATTTGCACGCAAGCGAGAAATATATTGGTGCACTAGTGTCTCACTTAGTACTGTATAATTATTTTTATAGCACTTTTATCCCTTATAAAAATATATTTTGGGCTGCACACCGCTTTGGGAACCTGGCTCAATCCCATGTCCCATGGAATTGGTTTATTATTGTCACGTGTACTGAGATACAGAGAAAAACTTTGATTAGTGTACTATCCAGGCATACCATAGTCCAATCGTACCGTACAAGAGTACATAGGGTAGTGCAAAAGTAAAAATAGATCATAAAAAGTAGTCTTGCAACTGCAAAGAAAGTGCTGATTTAAATTTTTTCTTTAAGTGGAACTGCAACAAGGTAGATTGAGAATTCATCTCTAGCACAGGAGAAATACTAATAATGCTAGGGATAATACTAGGGAAGAAGTTGTTTTTTAATCTGGCGGTGCATGCTTTCAAGATTTTGTATCTTTCTGCTTGATGAGAGAGGGAATGACCAGGGAGTGAATCGTCCCTGATTATGTTGGCTGCTTTACTGAGGCAGTGTGAAGTGTAAGGTGAGAATCTGGTTTGTGTGAAGGACTGAGCTGCGTTCACAACTCTGTAGAAATTGATAAGAGGCGTTTGAGATGCCAAATTTTCGTAGTCTTCTGAGGAAGTGGAGGTGTCGGTGTGCTTCCTTGGCCATATCGTTAATTTGATGGATCAAGAAAAGTTGTTGGTAATATTTACACCGAGCAATTTGAAGTTCTTGAATAACTCCACCACCACTGATACAGACTGGGGTATGTACTCCACCCCTGTGGAGTAACGATGTACTTTCCTGCAGTGGAAGCCTTCTCTTTATCAGGATTATAGATTGTATTCCACCTTCCAGCAATGCTGTAGTGCTGAATTGATTGTGGCTTGGGGAGGGGAGTTTGTCTATGGGCTGGCGTAGAACAAGCTGGGGCAAATGGTACAAATGCTCAGCACTAAGGTGATAGTTTCAGGGCTGTGAGAGTGGTCAATTGTTGCTTACTGGCAGCATCTGCTCCATCTTTTTGATCATGTCCTATTGGAGGTGATGGGACCTCCAGTTGCTACTGCCCTTTCTCGGGCAAGTTTATTACAATTCAGAATTATATCAGCTGGGTAGAGCTGTGCAAACGGGGGGGGGGGGGGGAAGTGAAGCACTTCCATTACATCGTATAGGATCCAAGTAATCTGACAATGAGTGGTACTGCCACCATTAGAATCCATCAGCCTTTAAAGCGCTAAATATGTGCATGATTTGTGTCGATCCGCTCCCCAGCAGCCCTCTTGGGCAAACTTTTCCAGGGGCAGTTCATTGCTGGATTTGCGTAGTGGTGCGTAGGATCGGGGATCACACCATTTCCCCCGCAAAACCCATTCCAATAGTGATTCCATTTATGCTCTCGTTCCTGAAAATTCAGCTACCAGATTACATTCCTTTTTTTAATAAAGAAAATTGTGCTTTGTTATGAAATTTGAAGTAGATTATTCTCTCCAATAAACCTCGATGTATAAACAAATAAGATCTATTTTTTGTGAAGGGAACGTGTGGGGATTAATATGTATATTTATTTTATCATTTTATTTTAGACTCCTGAATCATTTAGGCCTTTGAATACGGTTTGTGAATTTATTCCAGGGCATTTAATCTGGTGGATGTGTGACAATTTCCTTTTCTTGGGGGAGATTTGATTTTAGTTTTTAGTTTCACTTTGCCTTTTGCACTATGACTTTTACAGGAATATATGTCTCTATTGCTTTCATTTCCAGTAATGGCAGTTGGACAGTTTTCTGTAGACCATATAGCTTAACGTTAAATTGCACCTAGTAAGAAGTTCAATAAGCAACTTCTGGGAAAATAATTTAGGTGATTGGGTGTATGCTTGTCTTGAAAATATGACCTATCATAAAGTTGATGATTGCTACAGCCTTTGGTTATGGTCAAAACTAGAATGGCAAAGAATTATCTTGAATATATTTGAACATTAAATAGTTGTTTCAAACTTATTAGGAACAAGTTAAAGGTAGATAAACATGCTGGAGAAACTCAGCGGGTAAGGCAGCATCTATGGAGCGAAGGAATAGGTGACGTTTCGGATCGATACCCTTCTTCAGACTCCTTTAAAGGAAGAAGTTAATAATCTGACCCCATTTGATATGGTCTCTTTGAGTTCCTTAGGGCTAGTGCACTCAAAATGTTCATGTTTTCTACATTTATGGTTATATTTACTGCATTTATTACTACATTTCGACCCACCATTTTGATTGGCATGCGAGCTTGGTAGTTTGCATTCAGAGAGTACGTCTAATGTACTAAAACCTCCCAGGGCACATCAGAGAAGATTAATTAAATTAAAGTTGACACAGCCAGATGAACAGATTTACTTTTTGATAGTGTTTGTATTATTTCCTGGAGGCAAGTGAGATTGGTTCAGTTTGGTTGTATGTTTCAATCTTTTAGAGGAATTAATATTAGTACTTTTCTATTTGGATAAAACTAGATGGTGATATAATTATATAGGTGGCAATTTGGCATAATGCTAGGGAGCTGTGCCAACCATGCAAGAAAACCATTCCTTTTTAGGATCTTGCAACTTGCTGTTGAGTGTTAATTTTATTGGACATGTGCATGCATATGTTGTTCATTTCTTAGTTATGAAAGTTATGCTGCAGAGAAATTTGGCCCTTCTGCCTTGCCATTCATCAAAATCATAGCTAATCTACTTTGACTTTTTCTAGCAGAGTTCTAATGGCGCTTGATTTCCTTAGAATCTAGCGATCTAAGGATGTCTTTGGAATGAACACAATTGAGCCAGTTTCAGCACCCTCAGAAATGTCTCCTTGTCTCACGCCTTAATTTTTAAACGTATTATTAAAGTGAAATTTCAAAGACAAAATACTTCCAGTTTGTTTACTAATTTGCAACGTTACAATTATCAGCCAGGTATAATCTGCTGCATGTTCTGTCATTATTTTCCTATCATAAATGGTAGAGAGTTTCGATAAGCCTTACTTCGATGACTGCGTCCAGCAATGGAGCAAGCTCCCACACTTGCAGTTATAGAGCTGACAGTATTAGGTTTAACAGTGCATTTCTAGAATTCACAGATTTGCTGCTGTTTAAATTAATTTGGAAGGGCTGGCTTTTCCGTAGAGATCTGTCCCACTCTGAACACACCACATTGTGCCTGGACTACCTTTTTTAATTGAAGGGGCCTAAGTTACCTATTAACTTATGTTGGGTGATATTTTTCTTTCCATCCCCCCCGAGCAAGGCTCCAAACGTAATCAAATTACTAGTTTGATTTAATTTTATTCTACTATTTATGGAAGATTTCTGACTACTTCAGTTAGCCAGATTACTCTTGTAACCTGAATTATCCTTTTTGTAATCTGAAAAATAATACATTGGCAACTCCTGGTACTTCACAGACACAAAGTGCTGGAGTAAATCAGTGGGACAGGCAGCATCTCTGGAGATATAGAATGGTAGGGGTTTTGGATCAGGACCGTTTTTCAGACTGTGTCCCCACCCGAAATAGCATGCATCTTTTTCACCAGAGATGCCATCTGACCTGCTGAGTTACTCCAGCACTGTGTATATCTTTGGTATAAATCAGCATCAGCAGTTCTTTGTTTCTACATTTTTGCATATCATCAGTTTTTTAATTTAAGTTTACTTTTGCTAGTTATCTATCTAATTACAGCTTCTTAAACTCTGTATGAATCTCTTCACTTTATTTTTGCTAGCACAAATTTGTAAGCATTTTCAGTGAATTGATGCATAAGCTGTCTTTGGTAATTTCATAAATATACAAGACAAACCTAACATACGTGAATGGAGAATTGATGCACATATCTATTTTTGTGATCTGTTGTGTGTTAAGTTGTAAGAACTTGAGTTATTTTAGCAGGGAAACTCGCATTAAAACAGCAATGCCCAAATATGATCCAAGAATTCGTATCAGCTGTCTATGTATGTGATACAAAGCATTTCATAAGGTGCCAGCAGATTATATTTGGGCCAACATTTTCTTGGTGTGAAGATGGCAAATTGCTACCTTGTGATCGTAGCTTTGAGAATTGCTCTTGTCAATCATTGGATATTCTTATAACATACCTTTGGAATTCAAAGTACAATATGTCTTGTGCTGGTGAATGCATTCAATCTTTTTTTATAAATGTGTTTTGCACAAACTGCTCCATAAAAATCAAACTAATCTCATAGTGCTTAAATGGTAAACAGAACATTTTGCTTTCGAAGAGTCATGTAACTTTTACAAACATTTTTATTTATTTTTATTTTTAAAGACTTCTGAATTTTTAAATCTGAGGATCATGGTCCCTTGAGGCATCATCATGGTTTAGTCGCCACTTAGCTTGCGATCCATTTTTGTTTTTAACCCTCAACCCTTGTTAAAGAAATGTGAAATGCAGTATTGCACAAAGTATCTAAGTTCATTGGTACTTGGGGTAGTTTGTCCACGAGCTGGACAAAAATGGGGCAATAGCTGCTCTGGTGTTTTGAAATTTGCGAACCTTTTGTGTGCATTGCCAAAGCGTAATAGGTTGCACAGCTTGTTATTCCAGCAGTGACTGCCCCTCCTTTTCTATATTCCATAATTATTAACATGGCAGAACACTTCAATAGCTCACCTGTTTTGCCTGCTGAATTTTTGTAACATTTGTGATGTCTTATTTCTCTTTTGTCTTCCTATTATGCACTATTTAGCATTGGAGCAAATGTTTGCTGTGACCACCTCCTGTTATGTTAGGTACATAAATTGTTTTCAATTACAATCTTTATAATTCCCTAGAGGGGCTTTGTTTTCTCATAAAGTCAAATTAACTCGATGTAATTTTCATCTGCGAGGCAACCCTGTACTTTACGTGAGGGATGGTGCTACCTCCTTGAGCCCACTTTATCAGTCAGTAGGACCGTGGCTAATTTTGCATTTGTATAAAATCAGAAGTTGGTGTAATCTGACACATCAGTTGAATTCTGGTTTGATCTACCATTTCTATGTTTTTGGCTTGCTGTTAAAAAAGAATGATTTGGAGGTTCGGGGTACTCTTGCTTATAAATTACCTTTTCTCTTTATCCAGTTGAGTGTGATGTGGTGATAAGTGGAAATATTTTGCAATGTAGATTTAGTGAAAGGTTCATTGGAATAACATCTGTACATCAAGATTGAACTGTGTAAGTAAACTGAACAATTGAGGTTATGGCTGCTCATGAACAATATATTATAGTTTGCATATGAAGTAAAATGAGCTTGATTTTTTTTCCCCTTTGTTTTGTTTCTTCATTGATACAGCTCCTTCTAAAAGACTGGCTAATCCAAGTCCTTAGTTTAGTTTAGAGATTCAGCATGGAACCAGGCTCTTCAGCCCACTGAGTCCATGCCGGCCATTCACTAGTTCTATCCTACACTCTAGGGGGGGGCAATTAATGGAGGCCAATTAACCTACAAACCTGCACGTCTTTAGAGTGGGATCTGAGACCGGAGCACCTGGCGAAAACACACGCAGTGACAGGGAGAACGTACACAGCCTGTACAGAGAGCACCCATAGTCAGGATCAGCAGGTCTCTGGCGCTGTGCCAGTATGCCGCTCTTCTCTTTGTGTTTGTTGACTTTTCCCACGTTGCTCATTTTGTCTGAGTACATTGTTCACCACAGCACTGGCTGCTGCCCTGTTCACCATTTTGACCTGCAATTTCCTAGCTGATCCTTTGATTTGCTAATGCCAGTAATCATTCATGACCTTGTGGGCATGCAAATATCTGATTATAAATGAGCATGGTCGGAATTGCTCTAACTTTTTACTGACCCATATCAATGATTCTTACAAAGTTCTCTTACCATTAAGGATTTTTGGGTGGATTTATTGTAATGTTCTGTATATTAAAAGCATATACAGCTCAAATAATTGATATTGATTTAAGAGGATAGATTTTCCCATGTCCAATCTCAAGATGCAGTATACCATGGTAATGCAATGCATTGTAAAATTTTAGCTGCATGTATATGCAGATGAAGAAAAGTTTGATTACTTGCCCTCTTTAAACTTATTAATTTAAGCAATGGGTAGCTTCCCTTTCAATAACATATTTTGGCTTCACCTACTTTTCAATATTTAATCAGCCTTGGCAATTCAGTGTGTTTGGGATTAGACCCAGGAATATTTCTCCAGCTGATGCCTTTGTTTGGGGCTAATTTCCTACCATGGAAGGAACCGTTGGTGTTCTATTGTTCAATTTTCATAACGTCAAAACCGATCGTTTGTTCTTTGTATTTATTATGCCAAGCTTTAAAGTCATAATAACTTGCTGGTCTGAAACATTACCTAACCTAAAATATGTAAAGATTATGTAATCATCCACTTGCCTAGTTTAGAAGAGTTATTGGTGATTGTATCGTTGAATTGTATTGGGTTTACATCCGTGTCGTCTGTATTAAGAGCTGCTTTGCGTTCTGCAAATAGAGTGGTAGAAGAATATTCTATAATCTCTAGAAGCAAAAATAAGCAGCTATAATGACACCAACAAAGGATCTGGGTTGGGATCCCTCCAAAACCAGGTTATTTGGCAACCAACATTTAGAAAGCTCTTTGATTTGTATTTGAAAGCAACTTTGACAATACCCAATCTAATTTTGTAAACTTTTTTTTTTCAGGCTGAATAATATGGAACACAAGCCTGTTCCCGAGCGGATTGAACTTTTCAAAAATTGAGCTCTACAGCTACCTTTATTGTACAAAGATTGGAGACGCTACATTTAGAGCTTCAGTGCTAGCTGATGTCAGGACAGGGAAAGCTATGCAATTAAATTGCTGGGATTTTGTGTGTGGGGTGGGGGGGGGGGCTGGTGAGATATGGGTGGGAGGACATTTTGGGGGGTTTGGGGTAGATGTTGACCACGTAAGTAAACATGTATTTACACTATTTGATTGTACCTTCACTTTATATGATTAAATGGTGTCCTTGAAGATTTAATTGGGTGAATTGAATTCTTAAAAGTTGTATGACCCTTGTGTTTGTACCTTTTTATGTTTCATTTTGTGAAGCTGTGTGATTGACAAGAATGATAGCAGCTGCACGTGTCTTCCAGTGTGATTTTAAATGAGCGCTATAAGTGACAAGAGTGCCTTAAATTATTTTAGATTTAATTGATGCTAAATTGAATCTGAGGAACTTATAGATATGTAGTTTTATTTTATTCTGTTAATGTATTGAGAGCTAGCCCGGATTGCCTAGGTAGAATAAACTGTTTAGCTGAAAATTGATTCAAGGTTTGCTCAGTGATAAATGCAGTAGGTCAGTTGAATGTAAAATTGAATAAACACAACAGTTTGGAAACTGAAGGTAAACACTTAGTACCTCACTCCAGCCTTGCTCCATCATCCTACCCTTACCCAATCCTTTGCAAGAAATTGAAACTGAAGCTGGTTTAAATAAGATTATGCATTTGGAACCTGGGTTTGAGATGAGGATTAAGGAAATAAAACTCTGTGACCACAACTTAAAACCAGCTAATCTTACTAATTGCTACAATGATTACTGTGGAAAATGAAAAATAATGTGTACATTTTTTTGATGCATGTCGACTTTAGTGCCAAAGATGGATACACAATGCTGGAGTAACCCTGCGGGTCAGCCAGCCTCTCTTCAGAAGAAGGGTCTCAACCTGAAATGTCACCTATTCCCCTTTCTCCAGCGATTCTGCCTGATCCACAGAGTTACTCCAGCATTTGGTGTCTATCTTCGGTGTAAATCAGCATCTGCTGTTCCTTCCTACTCTACTTTAGTGCCACTGATATATACTGGTGCAATCTCAATCCAGTGCAGATTTGAGACTCAATTTTTCCCAGTTTTCAGCAGTCCTAATTTTCCTTCAGTTTGTCCAGACAATTGAGTGCTGCAAATAAGGTGTACTAGCCTCTGCATCGTGAATAAGGTGTGTTAGCCTCTGCATCAGGAATGGAGTTTGGTACCATTATCAATAACTGTGCAATAAGTGACCTGAAGTTCTTGATGCTGAGACTGTCCATACCAAAGTATGCACAGTCTCTTCTGTACAAACCCTTGAACCATTCTTTAGTGTAAAAAGAGTATCCTTGTGTTAACTGGTAGTTAGTATTTATTTGTTTTGCAACCAGCGCGAATGCATAGTATGGATGCAGGCTCTCCTAAGCAATCTGAAGGATTCCCAGCAGTAAAGTTCCTACTAGAATGAATGCAGAGAATTATCGACCAGGATAAGTAGGTGTCCGAAGCTCATCTCCGCTTGAGATCTGCTGATGATTCAGTCTGGTGTATCTCCGCTGAAGTTCGGTGATCACTTTCTAACTTAATTCCCCACTTTAATATCAGAACCAGTTCGTTCTTTCAAATGTCAGTTGTATAATCAGAATCATTATCTCGAAAAGGCTGAACATTTTATGAATTTAATATTGCAATGTGAAAGGCATTTCTAAAAGTTTAAGCTTTAAGTATTGGATGCTAGATGGGGTGACCTTGACATATGTGGGAAAACATTTTTTAATTTAAGTTTGTATAACACTGCTGCATTTATATGGTCTTAATGGGTGGCTTTTCCTCCTGGCATGTACTGGGTCATTGTTTTGAATTATTTAAGGTCAATTGTAAGGTTTCCTGTCCTTAATTATTTTATAAATATTTGCCTTTTCTGAGAAAGTAGCCATTCCCTATTTCTACACTAAATTTGTGGTTTGAATCTGTAACCAAAGCACTATAATGTGTCACTTCACTACTGAACACCTGAGACATTTTCAAACATTTGCCATGAGTTGCAAAGAAGTTTTGGAACAAAATTGCCAAGATGAGGATTTACCTTATTTCCATAGGTTAAATTTTTTTTAATTTTTCATACATTTACCCTAATGGATCAGAGAGATGTCAAGGTCGGCTTTAGATATTGCTTACACATGGAGTTTTTCTCCTAAGTTTAGGGATTTGGGATTTAACTTGATGTGCTCACCACTGCAAGTTAGTAATTGACGCACATTTTAGATGAGATGGTTATTATTTTCTGGAAATCTTGGCACTGTTAAAATCATATTATTTAACTGCACCCTTTAAAATATTTAATGGTCTAATCCCATTAGTGGAGTATGCAAGGGTATCGTTTGAATATTTATAATTTGAGAAATAGCTGAAACTAGTAAAAATTGGTCAATCATTTGTCATAATGGGGATTGTTGGCCTATAAATTGTGTTTATATGTGTGTAGATGATTAGCCGTGCACGAAATGATGGTGACCTGTAGTGACGGGCTTCCTGATGTTTGTCCTTCCTTTCTCTCCCCCCCCCCCCCCCCCCCCCCCCCCCAGTCTAGGCAGGTGAAATGAGTACTCTGTATTTGCTGATATGTGGGAAATTATAATTTGTAATCGTTTTTCATTTCATCCCCAGAGCAGTATTTTATGCTGAATGTACTTTAGGTATCTATGTCATATTTTGTTATGTTTTTAGTGCTTGAACTTGGAAAGTCATTTTTAAAAATAGGTTTATTCCTCAATCACCAGAGCTGCAAAATATTATACTCCTAGATTATTTGTGGAGTTTAAGACATATTTAACACCCAATATTCTTAATTTAAAAAGGACTTGCAAAACTACCGAAAAATATATTTTTACGTTTTTCTAAGGCCTAGAATACTCAAAACTTTTGAGTTCATATAGTTCTAAACTTGCTTGTGTTTACAGGTTCAATTACACCATTAGAATGTCAGAGAGCGAGTCAAATTTCAAACTAATCTGATGCTAAATTAGAAAAACACAATGTGAACAAGGTGTATTGGAATTAAACCACTGCTGCTCTAGCTACTTGGACAAATTACTGACGTTTCTTCCCAACATGCTTTCATTACAGGGTGATTGACCATTAGACATCAAATCTATAGTTTTGCCTTTTACCATGCAAATTAAATGTCCTTGCAGTTTTAACACATAGTTTTGAAGATGCCTAGTAAGGCAAGAGGCTTTGGTATTGAAAGGAAGTTTGCACTTGCGTCTTGAGACCAAACCTAAACTGAAGATCTTCACCTTTGCAATGATTGATCAATGAATGAAGATTTTAATAGCTTGATGTATTGTCTGCTGTCCTTTGCCATTTAGATTATGTCACTGCATGGACTCGTTACAACAAATCTTTATTTTGCAATCTCAGCACACAAATACACAAACGTGTTTGTTTTGTAGATGAGCTGCTTGGGAACGTGACTCTGGAAATAATGGGAGGGAAGAAAATGAGGAAACAGATTCTGTGAGCATTTTATACAGGGACAGTGCTGGTTGTGACTGAGTATTTGGGGCATGTTTACTGAAGCGTTTTAAGGGTTTACAGAAGGATTGCTTCAAGAGAATCCTTGTTTGTTTCTACCTCGTATTCAGGGTGTCACCCAAGTCTTGCTGGATGATGTAACACTGCTTGTTCTGTGTATGGTTGATTTTTGCAAGTAGATTAAATTGTCTCCAAAATCTTTATACTTCTATGCAATTTTTTTGTATTCTGATTTGAAACACTGTATTACCACAATCTCTTGGTATTGGTCCCTCTGCATGGACCACAAACATCGTGGACCAATATTGAGCATTGTTTGAGTTTTTATTTGTATTTAACATGATTTGTAGTTTGGACTGGAACCATTTGAATCTTCAAATGTTGTGTCTTGGGAATAAATTTTGACACTTGTTATTTCAGCAATAAAGGGTTTTAAAATGTAATCTTGAGCTAATTGTTTTAATTTGAGTTTCATTTCTTCCCTTGCGAACTTCAAATAATTAAAATATATCCTTCTTTGAGATTATTTGAGCATCACACAGGATGGTGGGTATATGGGACAAGGTGCCAGAGGAGGTAGTGAGATGAGTACTATAACAGCATTTAAAAGACATTTGGACGGTACATGGATAGGAAGGGATTAGAGGGATATGGGCCAAATGTCCACAGTTGGGGCCCGTGTAGATGGGGCATCTTAGTCAGCATAGGCAAGTTGGGCCGAAGGGCCTGTTACCATGCTGTATGGCTGACTCTAAGTAACGTCTATTTATTCACTCTCCATGTTAGTAAGCATTTTGGTGCACATGGTCTACAATTTAGGCTTGCATGCAAGATGACGTTTAGATTAGTTGCCATATGTTGACAACAGCCATCCACCTGATTTTCAAAATCCCTTTATTGTTCAGAAGTTCGTTACTATTCTGCAAAAAATGTTTTTTCAGTGTGGTTTCAACTGAAGTTCACCAGCAATCCTTAAATTTGTTTAGGGTGTTACCAAATTACATTTATTAGCCAATGTTTTTACATAGTTGTTCAAAAACAAATACTTACAAGAAACAAGGCAGCACTTCTGGAGGGCATAGGTGATGATAGGGTTAATTCTACCTGAAGAAGGCTTCCAACCCAAAATGTCATCAATCCACATCCATCTGAGATGCTGCCTGACTGCTGAGTTCCACTAAAGTAAACTGACTTTCTGAAACGGGGTTCTGAAACTAATTCAATATTTTAAATAAGTAAATTGCGTTATAAAGTACAGTAGTTGGTGATTAATAACTAAGGTAGTGGAGATTAGAGTCAAGCTTTCCTCTGACTGCGATAAAGAACATAAGCAGAGACATGAAGGACACAACTCTTATTTTCTTCCTTTAACTAGTCTAGGGTTTCTCTGGCGCATCTAGCTTTGTAATCCTTATCCCGTATGTCCACCATGGATGTTCAATCCATCACACCCTGTGTCTTGCTATAAATCCCCTTTAGTATTCTACAAGTTCCTCATTCATAACCCTCCCACTACATTCCAGCCAGATTTATTTTTCAATTGGAGGTAAAATATACTCACTGATTGTTAAGCAACCACAATGGTCTTGCCTCGTATCACAAAAAGACTGAACTATTTATTCCAGCCCCGTGATTACCCTCTGCACCACTCTTAGTTTGCCCTTTGAAAATAACATCCATTATCACGTCCTTTGCCCAAACCAGAAAATTTCTTTCACCCTGCATCAAATTTCTGTTCATGTCTGTGTCAAAAGGAATAGGGGTAGAATCAGGCCATTTGGCCCATCAAGTTTACTCTGTCATTCAATCATGGCTGATCTATCTCCCTCCTAACCGCATTCTCCTGCCTTCTTCCCATAACCTCTGACACCTGTACTAATCAAGAATTTATCGATCTCTGCGATATCCACTGATTTGGCCTCCACAGCCTACTGCCGCAAAGAATTCCACTTTGCTTTCACAAACCAGTATGTATCATAAGTTCTCAAGATCGGCTGCTGGAGGCTGCCCTGGGGCACCAAGGTGGACGAGCAAGAAGGGGGACGTTGTGTCCAAGGAAGGCGATGGCTGGAGGCCCGCAGCAGCCTGGCGTTTGCCTGGATCGGGAACCGCTTATAACAACTAGAGCGTGGACTGAACTTTGAAAATGGGGTCAAACATGGCACATCTTGCATGTGGGCTCAGTTTCTGCACACTTGCTAATCAAGGATGTGCTTGGGCATGGGAGCTCAAGGCTGTATGTACGATAAATAATTTCACAGTGCATTTGTACATGTGACAAGAAAGCACCATTGAACATTTAACCTGGATAGTTGTGTTGGGTATATTTTGGATGTTTTAGAGATACAGTGAGACCACGCTGGCCAATGATCACTTGTTCACACTAATTCAAACCTACACACTAGGGAGAATTTTACAACCTGCAAACCAGCACGTCTTTGGAGTGAGGGAGGAAACCAGAGCACCCGGTGAAAACCCACTCGGTTACAGGGAGAAAGCATAAACTCTGTACAGACAGCATCCATAGTCAGGATCGAACCCGGGTCCCTGGCAATGTAAAGCAGCAACTCTACTGCTGCACCACTGTGCTGCCCACATGTGCTTCTGCACTATGTGCATCAAATCAGAAGATATGAGCAGAAATTTACCTTTGTTTGAAACTACGAATAAAATGGCATGCATGCATTATCTATTATCTACATTACTAAAAGTCTGATCTTGACCAGTTTTGGCTCGCTGTGCTGTGATTTCTGAGAGACCGCCGCCACCTATGGCCGTCATTTTTGGCCAGCTCGCACAGAGCCCTCCTCCGCCTTCCGGGACCAGAGGATTTTTCCCATCGATGAAAAATCAGAGAGATATTAATGTTTTTAACGAATTTCCCATTCTCTCTGCTGCCCCTGCTGGAGAGAGGGGGAGGGACTATAAAACCAGGAAGTGGTGTGCCTCACTCAGTGTCTGCTAGATGGAGGAGCAAGAGGGTCACGTCTCTTTGAGCTCTGAATAGCACTGGACACATGTCTACTCAACTGCGAGTGCCCTCAATGGGGTTTGAAAATGAAAATATGGTTGGTTTGAAGTAAAAAGGCACTGCCTGCAAATGTTTGTTTGGGTGCTTTAGTTTGAAGTGAAAAGGCACTACTGCAAATAGTGGCTTGGGGGCTTTGGCTTGAAGTGAAAAGGCACTGCTGCAAATACTGGCTTGGGGGCTTTGGCTTGAAATGAAAAGGCACGACTGCAAATGGTGGCTTGGGGACTTTGGCTTGAAGTGAAAAGGCACGACTGCAAATTGTGGCTTGGGGGCTTTGGCTTGAAGTGAAAATGCACAACTGCAAATGGTGGCTTGGGGGCGTTGGCTTGAAGTGAAAAGGCACTACTGCAAATGGTGGCTTGGGGGCTTTGGCTAACTTCCTGTATGCACTCTATATTGATTTTAGATAAAACGCTACCACTTACGGCTGATTTTTGGCCATCTTACTCAGTCCCCCTCCGCTAATCAGGTGCAGAGGATTCTTCCCATCAATGAAAAATAAAAGTATTATTAGTGTTTAAAAAATGTTGAGAATCTCTCTCATGTAATGAAGGCCACACCTTTTCCGGTGGGAGGGGGAGGGGTTATAAAACCTGGAAGTGTGGGTGTGGCTCAGTCTCTGCATGATGGGGGAGGAGAAGGTCACGACTGTCTGAGCTGTGAATAAACTGAACACACTGAATGTCTACTGAACTGTGTGTTTGGTGTTTTGTGTGGTTTTATGGTGGTTTCACCCTGCTTGAAATGGTATGAAACTGCATTTGAATGTGGTGCCCTTGCACCCTGCATGAAATGGTATGAAGCTGCATTTGAATTTGGTGGCCATGTACCCGGCTTGAAGTGGTATGAAACTGCACTTGAATTTAGTGACTTTAGATCCAGCTTGAAGTGTTACGAAACTGCACTTGAATTTGGTGGCCTTGCACCCTGCTTGAAGTGGTAGGACACTGCACTTGAATTAGGTGGCCTTGCACCCTGCTTGAAGTGGTAGGAAACTGCACTTGAATTTGGTGGCCTTGCACCCTGCTCGAAGTGATAAGAAACTGCACTTGAATTTGGTGGCCTTGCACCCTGCTTGAAATGGTAGGAAAATGGATTTGAATTTGGTGGCCTTGCACCCTGCTTGAAATGGAATTTCAAGGAATAGCCATGAGTCAACTGCCAGCCCACCAGCCGTGAGTGAGCTGCCAGCACATCAGGCTTGAGGGACTGAGCTGCCACCCCAAGAACCCAAACCAGCGCTCCAGAAAGCCGCCCCCTCCCCCCCCCACAGGCCACTAATATTGGAATTGGTGGAGAGGAGGAATATTGCATCGGGGGAACAGCCCTCCCATGTGAACATGGGACCCAACGGGTCCCACTTAGTTTAGTAACTTATAAAATGTAATTTTGCAACTAAAATTCAAAGCTCGTACTCTATTATGCTTGACTTTGTCCGAAGCTTCATTCCTTTCATTTGGAGCAGAACTCAAATCCACAATCATTGACCCTGCGGCAAGCGTGATGCATGCGGACAACTGCTTGATCAGAGCTAACGTACATTGCTGTTGTAGTGTTCTAAATCATAAATTGATATTAGTCATTTCTGGCAGATGCGTGTAAAATATTATTTGATGGGGAACGTGATCTGACAAATAATTAATGGATTTTTTTTTCACTCGAGTGTATTGCGTGTGAACTGGCAGCTTGTTTAGAGTTAACAATAGGAGGCTTTGCATTCTGCATTCCGAGCAAATGGAGCCACTGAGCCAAATGTAATTGGCTTGCGTAATCAAATAAATTATATAATATGTAGGAAAGAACTGCAGATGTTGATTTAAATCGAAGATAGACACAAAATGATGGTGTAACTCAGTGGGACATGCAGCATCTCTGGAGAGAAGGAATGGCTCTCCAGAGATGCTGCCTGTCCCGCTGAGTTACTCCAGCATTTTGTGTCTATCTTAAATTATATAATATTCGGTTTATGTTACAATTATCACTGTAGGGTGTGAATTTGTTGTCAAATATAAATATAAAGGCAACATACGCTAACCTTTTTGTTAGTTAAAAAAACAACAATTTTTGAAATGACATATTGCAAAGAGCAAATCACTCATCATCATTCTAATATTGTTCAGCAATAGGCTGTAGCCAATCCATCTCAGTGCCTGTGGTGCTTGAGCACATTACCATGTAACGTCATCAATCAAGACTAAATTCAGATGTGCTTTGACAATGGTGATTAAGAGGTGATTCCCAACCATTGATAATATAGTCAAAATAAAGTGATTTACTCCTACATTGCAATCTTTAGATTTTGGAGATACAGCGTGGAAACAGGCCCTTCGGCCTGCCGAGTCCGCGCCGACCAATGTTCACTCCGTACACTAACACTATCCAAAACACTCGGGACAATTTTACGATTTTATCTCTGACAATTAACCTACAAACCTGGACGCCTTTGGAGTGTGGGAGGAACCAGAGCGCCCGGAGAAAATCAATGCAGGTCACGGCGAGAACGTACAAACTCCGGACAGACAGCACCCGTAGTCAGGTTTGAACCTGGGTCTCCGGTGCTGTAAGGCAGCAACTCGACTGCTGTGCCACTGTACCACCCTATGTAATCCTTTATAAGTGGTCTTTTTTTTTCTTTTTAATTTCTTGACTCTCAAGAATGACCAAATTAAAAAGTGACTGTGTTTATAAATAAAGTTGGTTTAGCTTGAGCTAAGTAAAAGCCTGATTCTACATCTTAAAAATTATCTTTTTCAGTTAATTAATTACTTCATTCTGTGCGAATAAATGTATCTTTAGAATGCTGCAGAGATTTTTAAAATCCCTATTTCTACAGTATATCAACTTTTGCTGACTCGGGAATCATAAAATATTTTACAGCTAATGAACTTCTTCTCAAAAGGCAGTCAGCTTTGTAATGTAAGAATCACAGCTGCCAATCTGCAAACAGCAAGTTCCAACAAACAAACATGATAATGCTGTATAATTTATTGCCAGAGGGGTAAATAATGGCTTAAACATCAGTTTCTTATTTCTCGAAACAACTACTATGCATCACCTTTGCTCAATTGTTCAATAAGGACACTCCTAACATGTGAAGCACTGTGGATAGAAGTGGAACAGAATGTTCTCATGGTGAAAGCCTTTAGTATGCTTCACCTCAGCTTTCCATGCACGCTATATCCTGCAGCTTAGCTGAATTATTACCCAAAGCTTTAGCCACTAAATCAAGTTAAAAATAACCCTATTTCATCTTATATTACTAAAAATCTCATCTTGACCACTTCTTGTTCTGTATATTGATTTTAGAAAAAACACTGCCACTTACGGCTGTGAGTTTTGGCCATCTTACTCGGAGTCCCCCTCCGCTGCGCAGGACAAGTGGATTTTTTCCCATCGATTAAATATAAAAGAGTTATTAGTATTTTAAAAAATGTTGAGACTCTCTCTCCTGAAGGCCACGCCCCTTCCGGAGGGACTATACAACCCGGAAGTGTGGAGGTGCCTCAGTTCTCTGCAAGATGGGGGAGCGAGAGGTCACAATTCTCAGTCTGAGTTGTGAATAACACTGAACACATGTCTACTAAACTGTGAGTGGTTTTACTGACCTGTCAGTGCCCTTAATGTGGTTTGAAAATGTAGTTTGGAAGTGCTAAAGCTGGGTTGCCTTTGGTTTGAAAGTGCTAAAGCTGTGTTGCCTTTGGTTTGGAAGTGCTAAACCCATCCCTTCAGTGCACAACACCCATACCAGCACTCCAGAAAGCCCCCCAACCCCCCAGGCCACCAATATTGGAATTGGTGGAGAGGTGGAATATTGCGTTGGGGGACCAGCCCTCTTGTGTGATTCTGGGACCCAACGGGTCCCATTTAGTCTAGTAAGTAATAAATGTCACATGGTTAAAATAAAAAGAGGATGCTCAGCTTCCAGATGCAGATCTATACGTTCTGATGGACCTGTGTATGTCAGCTGATCTTTGGCTTAGAAGTGTACAGGGGTTTGCTTGAGAGCAGATCAAATGCAAACAAGTATTTGTTCTAAAGGTCATTTTAAAAATCATCTCACATCAGCCTGGAAAGGGTGCAGAGAAGATGTACATGGAAGTTGCCAGGACTCGAGGGTCTGAGCAACAGGGAGTGGTTGAACAGGCTGGGAATCTATTCCTTGGAGCACAGAAGCATGAAGGGTGATCTTATAGAGGTGTACAAAATCATGAGAGGAATAGATCGGGAGACTTTTGCCCGGAGTAATGGAATTGAGATCATAGGTTTAAAGTGAGGGGGTAGAAAGAATTGATAGGAACCCGAGGGCCAACCTTTAACCATATAACCATATAACAATTACAGCACGGAAACAGGCCTTCTCGGCCCTTCCAGCCCATGCCAACCATTTATTTTCCCCTAGTCCCATCTACCTGCACTCAGACCACACCCCTCCATTCCCTTCCAGTCCATATACCTATCCACTTTATTTTTAAATGTTAAAATCAATCCTGCCTCCACCACTTCTCTGGAAGATCATTCCACACAGCCACCACTCTCTGAGTAAAGAAGTTTCCCCTCATGTTACCCCTAAACTTCTGTCCCTTAATTCTCAAGTCATGCCCTCTTGTTTGAATCTTCCCTACCCTCAATGGGAAAAGCTTATCCATGTCAACTCTGTCTATCCCTTTCATCATTTTAAAGAACTCAATCAAGTCCCCCCTTAACCTTCTGCGCTCCAAAGAATAAAGACCTAACTTGTTCAACCTTTCTCTGTAACTTAGTTGCTGGAACCCAGGCAACATTCTAGTAAATCTCCTCTGTACTCTCTCTACTTTGTTGACATCCTTCCTATAATTAGGCGACCAAAATTATATACCATACTCCAGAATTGGTCTCACCAATGCCTTGTACAATTTTAACACTAATGTTGGCAGGTATGTGGAATGAGCTGCTAGAAGAGGTTCTTGAGGCCGGTACTATCACAAACATTTAGACGGGTACATGGATAGAATAGGTTTAGATGGATAAGGGCCAAACGTAGGCAGGTGGCAAGTCAGGCCAAAGGGCCTGTTTTCATGTTGTATGACTCTATGATTCCATAGGTTCTGAGGTAATGGGTCTGTGTTGGTCAGCTGATGTCTGGCTATGAAGTATACAGTGTTTTGCTTGAGGGCAGATCAAATGCAAGCAAGTATCCCATTTAAAGGGGCGGCTCTGTGGCGCAGCGGTAGAGTTGCTGCCTTACAGCGCTTGCAGCACTAAAGATCCAGTTTGACCCTGACTATGGGGCTGCTTGTACAGTTTGTGCTTTCTCCCAGTGCCCGTGTGAATTTTCCCCGAGATCTTCGGTTTCCTCCCACACTCCAAAGACTCCACACTAATTATTTTCCCTTTCGTTTTTAGTTTTAGTTTTTTAGTTTTAGAGATATAGCAAAGAAACAGGCCCTACAGCCCACCGTGTCCGCACCGGCCAGCGATCCCCGCACATTCACACTATCCTACACACACTAGGGACAATTCACTCATACAACAAGCCAATTAACCTATATACCTGTACGTCTTTGGAGTGTGGGGGGAAACCGAAGATCTCGGAGAAAACCCAAGCAGTCACGGGAACAATGTACAAACTTCGTACAGACAGCAGCCGTAGTTGGGATCGAACCCGGGCATTCGGCGCTGCAAGCGCTTTAAGACAGCAGCTTTACCGCTGCTAAAGTGCCAATGTTTACTCAGCAATACCATTAAAATTGAAATCTTTACGCTATTATTGCACATCAATAAATTATATGTTTATTTTTCACATCTGTGTGGCTTCCAATTCAACATTGATAACCCCTTGCATTCCCTCACCACCCTAGTCCTCGTGCTAGTTTCATTGTTCACAGCCAGATATCCCTTCGTTATCACCTCTTCCACAGCCAACAATGGACCATTGTGGGCTCCACCTTTCCTTGGTCATCGGTGCCGGCACTGATTTGTTCAGAAACTTTTCATACCTTGAATTTCCCTCTCCCCTAACTCTCAGTCTGAAGAACGGTCTCGACCCGAAACGTCACCTATTCCTTTTCTCCAGAGATGCTGCCTGACCCGCTGAGTCACACCAGTATTTTGTGTCTACCTTTGATGTAAACCAGCATCTGCATTCTTTTTCCCTACAGATTTTGTTATAACAATTCTTTGAATTGTTTTACCTAATTTTGAGATAATCAGTGTGGATCACATAGAATATCTCAGTGGGTAAGTTACTCCAGTACTTTGTGTCTATCTTTGGTAGAAACCAGCATCTGCAGTTCTTTGTTTCTACATTTTAGGAAACAAAATGTTTAGAATTATATTTGTCTACAATCGAATGGTTTTGTTTAGGTTTAGAGCAACAGCGTGGAAACAAACCCTTCAGCCCACCGAGCCAGCGTCGACCAATGATTCCCGCACACTAACAATATCCTACATACACTAATGACAATTTACAACTTTATCAAGCCAATTAACCTACAAACCTGTACGTCTTTGGAGTGTGCGCAGAAACCGGAGCATCCGGAGAAAACCCACGCAGGGTCACGGAGAGAACGTACAAACTCCGTACAGACAGAACCCGTAGTCAGGATCGAACCCGGGTCTCTGGCGCCGTAGGGCCTCAACTCTACCGCTGCACCGCTGTGTCACCCCCTTTGATTCTATATGGAATATCTTCCAGTTCAGAGGGAATATTTATTTGACAAATCTTTTTACATTTTGTTATCTGTCTTGCTAAATGTGGCCAACATTTACTGACTACATGGAGCAGTATTTATTCGCTCAGTTTTTTTGAATATAAATGCTTTGAAGACTTTTATTTTACATTTGCCGCTCAAGGCCAAGATGTGCCTGAGTGCAAA
Organism: Raja brachyura; assembly: GCA_963514005.1. The sequence goes on from OY740802.1 coordinate 9,634,986, forward strand.
AAGATTTTATAATGTTTGGTTGCTAAGCAATAGAAATTGACTTCACAGGAACTGTCTGTTGGACAGCGAATTACAGACATGATGTAACTAAATCTCTAAGTCTGACTGATTTACGAGCATCCATCCATAAAGAGCTCCCACAGGCAAAGGGAGTCCCAAGGGTGGCCTGCATGGCTACATTATGATATGACAATATAGTGGGTATGTTTATTATCAAATTCACAAACCCATTTAAGGTTTGGCAAATGAGATAATATAGACACAAAGAACTGCAGATGCTGGTTTACAAGACTGGTAACTCAACTGGACAGGCAGCATCTCCAGAGAAGTTGGATCGGTGACCTTTCGGGTCCTTCTTCAGACTGGTTTTAGCAGCAGTGTGAAAGCTGGAAGAGAGGTAGGGGCGGGACAAAGCCTGACAAGTGATAGGTGGATACAGGTGAGGGGAATTTTTTGATCAGGCAAAATCTGGAGATGTGAAGAGAGAAAGTGTGAGATGAGGGTGGAAGATGCACTAAATGTGAAGCCAGAGGGATGATAAGTGGAAGGTTGATAGTGGAAGTGGCAAAAATAGGAAAACCGACTACTATCTAAATGGTGGCCGATTAGGAAAAGGGGAGATGCAGCGCGACCTGGGTGTCATGGTACACCAGTCATTGAAAGTAGGCATGCAGGTACAGCAGGCAGTGAAGAAAGACAATGGTATGTTAGCTTTCATAGCAAAAGGATTTGAGTATAGGAGCAGGGAGGTTCTACTTCAGTTGTATAGGGTCTTGGTGAGGCCACACCTGGAGTATTGCGTACAGTTCTGGTCTCCAAATCTGAGGAAGGACATTATTGACATAGAGGGAGTGCAGCGAAGGTTCACCAGACTGATTCCTGGGATGTCAGGACTGTCTTATGAACAAAGACTGCATAGACTCGGTTTATACTCTCTAGAATTTAGGAGATTGAGAGGGGATCTTATAGAAACTTACAAGATTCTTAAGGGGTTGGACAGGCTAGATGCAGGACGATTGTTCCCGATGTTGGGGAGGTCCAGGACAAGGGGTCACAGCTTAAGGATAAGGGGGAAATCCTTTAGGACCGAGATGAGAAGGACTTTTTTCACACAGAGAGTAGTGGGTCTCTGGAACTCTCTGCCACAGAGGGTAGTTGAGGCCAGTTCATTGGCTATATTTAAGAGGGAGTTAGATGTGGCCCTTGTGGCTAAGGGGATCAGAGGGTATGGAGAGAAGGCAGGTACGGGATACTGAGTTGGATGATCAACCATGATCATATTGAATGGCGGTGCGGGCTCGAAGGACCGAATGGCCTACTCCTGCACCTAATTTCTATGTTCTATGTTTCTATGTTGAGGGTGGGGGAAAGGGAGAAATAGATGTGCAGAGAGAGGGGGGGGGGGGAGGGAAAGAGGAAGTGGAAGCTATAGATGGAAGAGGTATTTTTGATTTGCTGTTTATGCAGAACGAGTGAAATTGATTAACAACCAGCACTGAAAATGAACATTTGGGCTCGTGTTTAATGGATGGCTGATTGATTGTTTGCAAATTTAGTATTACCCCCAGAGAATTAATTCCTCTGTTAATCAATGCATATGGAAATGAAAGTACCCAAGGTGCTGGATAGGTGCGAGAAGTTTCAAGACAGCAGCTAATCTGTAGTTGACTTTTCATTCATATTTGCATATGTATGGGAAGATTGTATGTTGCATGTTGAGTTTTGGGAAGTCAAACCTTCACAGTGGGGCCCTGGGGAGTATTGAGAGGAATCTAGAAATTCAGGTACATACTTCCGGGAATGGTAGAGTTGCCGCCTTACAGCGCTTGTATCGCCGGAGACCCGGGTTCGATCCCCACTACGGGTGCTGTCTGTACGGAGTTTGTACGTTCTCTCCGTGATCGCGTGGGTTTTCTCAGAGAACTTCGGTTTCCTCCCACACTCCAAAGACGTACAGGTATGTAGGTTCATTGGCTTGGTGCATGCGTAAAGTGTCCCTAGTAGTAGTATAGTGTTAATGTGCAGGGATCGCTGGTCGGTACGGACTCGGCAGATTCGGTGGACTCTGTTTCTGTATCTCAAAACTAAACTAAACCAAACTTCCCTGAATATGGTAGACGAAAATGCTGGAGATACTCAGTGGGTGAGGCAGCATCTATGGAGCGAAGGAATAGGTGACGTTTCGGGTTTAGACCCTTCTTCAGATTGATGTGAAGGTGGGGGGGGGGGGGGGGGGGGGGGGAAGAAGAAAGGAAGAAGCGGAGACAGTAGGCTGTGGGAGAGCTGGGGAGGGGGACCAGAAGGAGGGATAAAGCAAGGACTACCTGAAATTGGAGAATTCAACGTTCATGCCACTGTGGTGTAAACTGCTCAAGCAAAATATTAGGTGCCGTTCCTCCAATTTGCCGTGGGACTCAATCTGGCCATGGAGGAGGCCCAGGACAGAAAGGTCGGATTCAGAATGGGAGGGGGAGTTGAAGTGCTGGGCCACCGGGAGATTAGGTTGGTTCGTGCGAACAGAGCAGAGGTGTTAGGCGAAGCGATCGCCAAACCTACGCTTAGTCTCACCGATGTAGAGCAGCTGACACCTAGAGCAGCGGATGCAATAAATGAGGTTGGAGGAGATGCAGGTGAACCTCTGCCTCACCTGGAAAGACTAAAATTCCCTGAATGTGGTGTCACAGGTAGATCGGGTGGAGAAGACGGCTTTTGACATGTTACATGCATCATTCAGGGAATCACAGTGTACCTTTTCCAAATCCTTCCTATAGCAGGGCGACCAGAACTGAACACAGCACCGCAAGCTGTAGGAGGGAACCGCAGATACTGGTTTAAACTGAAGATAGACACGAAATGCTGGAGTAAAGGGCCTGTCCAACTTGGGCGCCATTTGCACGTAATTTACGTTACATCATTTCCGCGTCATGATGCACGACGCATGCGTTGTGCCGTGCACGTGATGCGCGCATGGTGTGTGGTGACGTAGGCAGTGATGCGCCGTCGTGCGCGGCGCCCCGGGAATTTGGGATGTACAAAATCTTTGCGCGCCATCTGCGTGATGCGCAAATGACGCCCAAGTGGGACAGGCCCTTTACTCAGCAGGACAGACAGCATCTCTGGATAGAAGGAATTGGTGACGTTTCTGGTCGAGATTGGTCGGGTCTGAAGAAGGGTCTCGACCCATAATATCACCCATTCCTTCTATCCAGAGACGCCGCTTGTCCTGCTGAGTTACTCCAGCATTTTGTGTTTATCTACTGCACTCCATGTGTGGCCTCACCAATGTCTTGTACAACTGTAGCATAACATTCCAACTTCAATACTCAATACGCTGACTGATGAAGGCCAATGTTCCAAAAATATTCTTGTCCACCCTATCTACCTGTGATGCCACCTCTGGTGAACAGTGCACTTAAAACTGCATGAAACCCCATTATCCATTCCTCCGTCCACTTGCCCAGCTGACCAAGAGCCTGTAGTAATTTTTGATAACCATCTTCACTATCCATGATACCACCCACTTTATGTCACCTGCAAACTTACTAAACATGTCTTGTACATTCTCATCCAAATAGTGGATATAGACAACAAACAGCAAAGGGCCCGCGGTCGACGGAGCCCACAGCTGGGACCACGGTCGGCGGAGCTCCCGACCGGCCCCAGGGTCGATGGAGCTCGCGGCTGGGGCCTGGGTCAGCGCCACAGAGGTGCCTGGCGGGGAACTGGCTGCAATAGTGGAGAGCTCGGTGCGGCGGTCGACAAGGGCGCTGACCGACGGACATGGACGGACCACGTGGGGTGAGGACACCGTTGCCGGGGGGGACAATAGACAATGGGGACCCAGCGTGGGGGTGGAGGAAGAACAACGGAAGATCCAGCGTGTGGTGACCACTGGGAGGAGGGGGAGAACAAATGGGGACCAGCGTGGGATTCATTGTAACTTTGCCAATGTCCTTTATGGGACAACTGTTGCTTACCTTGGGTGGCAAGCAAAGAATTTCACTGTGATTGTCACATGTGACAATATAGTATCAATTCGTTTATTCGTTCACTCACCTAAAAATACCCTTCCACCACCACCCTCTGCTTCCTTCCATGAAGCCAATTCTCTATCCAAGGATAGACACTAAATGCTGGAGTAATTCAACAGGTCAGGCAGCATCTCTGGAGATAATGGGTAGATGTGGTTTCTTCTGACTTTCTTCTTATTCTTCTCTATCCATTTTCTAGGATCCCATGTGATCTGACCTTCCAGAACAGCCAACCATGCAGAACCTTATCAAAGACCTTGCTGACGTCCATATGTAGACTACGTCTAAAGTGTTGTCCTTATAAACCCTTTTGGTTAACTCTTCCAAAAACAGTCACATTTGTAAGACACCATCTCCCATGTACAAAATCATGTTGATTGATCATGGTTAATAATTTCTAAATCACTCTCACCCAAAATAGTATAATTCCTTTTAATCTGGATTAGCATTTCTTTCGTAAGATTAGGCTGAGGATCAAAATTAGCTTTATATACTTCTCAGCTCATCTGTCAACTGAGGATAACCTCAGGCTACCTGAGTCAGTTGAGACTATAATTGCAAGGTTAAAATTAATTTAGTGAGAAATTAAACGTCCACAGTGTACGGATACAGGATAAAGGGAATAACTTTTAGTGCAAGGTAAAATCCAGCAATGTCCGAAAACACCAGAAAAGGGAGCTGCCCACTTGCTAACCCCAATGATATACTGGCATCTACACGCCTAGTGTTTGTTGTCCCATAGTTTAACTGTGTAAAGGCATCGTAGATTCTCCTGTAGCATTGGGAGTGGGATTCTTAGTTAAACATTTAGCTTGCATGTTTGCCTACATGTAGATAGTTTATGATAGGCACAAAATGGTGGAGTAACTCAGCGGGACAGGCAGCATCTCTGGAGAGAAGGAATGGGTGACGTTTCCGATCGGGACCCTTCTTCAGACTGAGAGTCAGGGGAGAGGGAGACTAGTGATATGGAAGGGTAAGGTGTGAAAATGACAGATCAAAGCAGATGGTGATCATGGAAATATTGACATTACTGAATATGAAGTTAGTTATTGTCCTAGCCTGTTTACACAATACTTTGGCATTTGGCTTGGTTTTCTTGGTTAAGCGCTTATCCTAGTATTATAGCTACAAGCACTTTGTGTTTTAATAGTAATTATGTCCGAGGGTCTCCAATGAGGTAGATGGTAGTGTCATAGAATCATAGAGTGATACAGTGTGGAAACAGGCCCTTTGGCCCAACATGCTCACACCGGCCAACATGTCCCAGCTACACTAGTCCCACCTGCCTCCGTTTGGTCAATATCCCTGCAAACCTGTCCTATCCATGTAGCTGTCTAACTGATTCTTAAACACCCAGCCTTAACTACTTCCTCTGGCAGCTTTTTCCATACACCCACCACCCTTTGTGTGATAAAGTTACCCCTCGGATTCCCATTAAATCTTTTCTCCTTCACCTTAAACCTATGTTCGTTGGTCCTCAATTCACCTACTCTGGTCAAGAGACTGTGTGCTTCTACCCGATCTACTCCTCTCATAATTTTATACATCTCTATAAGATCATCCCTCATCCTCCTGCACTCCTGGAAATAGTTCCAGCCTACTCAACCTCTTAGCTCAGACCCTCTCGAACTTGCAACATCCTCGTAAATCTTCTCTGTGCCCTTTCCAGCTTGACAACATCTTTCCTATAACATGGTGCCCAGGACTGAACACAATACTCTAAATGCGGCCTCACCAATGTCTTATACAACTGCAACATGATCTTATACAGCTGCAGCATGGTGGCTCAGGACCTCACTCAAGTTGTTGATAAGATGGTTCAGTTCCCTGGTAATAGTTGGGAAGAAACTCTCCCTGAATCTGGAGGTAATTGGAGAATGTGTTGTGTAAAGCTGACATCTTAGCACCGAACTCTATGTTGACTAGCTCAGTTCTAATTGAATTGTTGGATCTTTGCAATCATATTTTTCATTGTGGAATACTCAATTCTTTGCTTCAAACTGCTCCTGAATTCTGCTTTGCAGTCAGGAAAGGCTTCTGGATAATGGTAAGTTATATTCATCTCATAAACCCATGACTACTCTGCAGGCATTTTTGGAAGAATTAAGGTGCCAGGAGATGCTGAAACAATGGTTTGCCTGTTTAGCAGAACCAGACGATTTGAAAAAATGACATAAGTGGCTGCATCTCATAAACTGTTGACATTTGTTTTCCAATGTATCTTATTCAAACCCAGAGCTGAAACCTTCAAAATAAATTGGCACAATCGTATCCCTAACATTCCAGTTGCTGATTGTAACTGCATTTTAGAAGCTTGTTTTTATAACAGTGGTTTGATCATTTGAGTGTGGTGCTATGTTCTTCTTTTTTAGGCAGTCACTTGGGCCGGAAAGGTCTGGAAAGAGTGGATGTGGAGAGTGTGTTTCCACTAGTGGAAGAGTCTAGGGTCAGAGTTCATAGCCTCAGAATTAAAGGACGTTCCTTTAGGAAGGAGATGAGGAGGAATTTCTGGAGTCAGAGGGTGGTGAATCTGTGGAATTCATTGCCTCAGAAGATTGTGAAGGCCAAGTCAATGGATATTTGTAAGGCAGAGGTAGATAGATTCTTGATTAGTACGTGTGTCAGGGGTTATGGGGGAAAAGGCAGGAGAATTGGGTTAGGAGGGAGAGATAGATTAGCCATGATTGAATGTCGGAGTGAATTTGATGGGCCGAATGGCCTAATCATGCGCCTATCACTTATGAACTTGGGTCAAAGATAGATAACTTAGAGTCATACAGCACAGAAACAGACCCTTTGGCCCAACTTGCTTCTGAGATGGTTGATGAAGTCCACATGGGATCCATAGACTTTGTGGCTGGTGAGCCAGGAGATGTTCGATGGGGCAGGTATGTGATCTAGGAGCTGTTGTGGTCCTTCTGCTGTTTTTGCTGGACTTCTACGTGCTTCTAACAAGTAGATTTTCACTGTCTGTAATGAACCATTTTGTCCCCATCCTGTCGGTTGACTGCACATCAACATAACATTTGTTGAACTGCAATATTGCAACATGAAAGATTAAGAATGTCTTTGGCATCAAATCAAAATCATAAATTCCCATTTGGCAACCTCAGCTGTTAATTTGTGTAACTGAGTTTTGCAATTAATTGAACAATGGGTTTAAGAGCAAACATCAGCAGCCGGTCATCATAACATAAGTAGAGAAAGGATAATGCCTCTACTAATTTATACATCTTGCCCCGAACACTAACTGGTATAATAAAACAGCCTTTGAGTCATAGAGTTATAGACTTGTATAACACCAAAATGGGCTCTTAAGTCTAACTCATTAAAGCCAACTGCAATGCCTATTCACACAAATCACATTTACCCAAGTTAGCCCAATATCCCTCTGATCCTTTCCTATCAAAGTACTTAGCCAAATGCCTTTCAAATATTGTTATTGTATTTGTCTCTACAACTTCTGCCTCTGCCCGCTCATTCTATATAATACTAATCAGCCCACCTCCATTCTCATTCCCAGCCAAATAATAAATTTGGTCTCCACTCTGATCCCTGCCGAACATGACTGGTTACAGACAGACAGAAAAACCATCTCGTCCACCAAGCCAATTTTGGGTCCGGTGGCCAACGCACCTTAGATCACACCTTAGGTCGCCTTAGCCTTCTGGACCACCTTACCATGTGAGACTTTATCAAAATCCTCGCTAAAGTCCATGAAAACCAGATCTACTGCACTGCCTTCATCAGAGTGGCAAAACTATTCCAAGGCATGTAAATTATAAAACCAAATAAGATCACCAGCGATCTTTTTTTATGGATAAGGAAGTGCATAGGTAATCGTTGACATTCTCTGGAAGGCAGGGACTTAAGGCGTACAATTGAAATGCAGCCTTAAATTCTAAAGTCACCACTTTGCATGCAAACAGGCTGGATGTTGCTTGCAACACTTAAGTGGGGTGTTGCTACAATCAATAATGGCAAAAGTGATGAATATTTATGCCGGCCAAAACATAACAAAGTACAAACCAATTTTTGTGAGTGTATGCTAAAACTGAACATTACTGGATTCATGCTTGAAAGCGCAAACATTGTTGGGCACAGTATTTGCAATCCATGCTGGCTCATTGAGGCTTGATCTTGGCATAGACTTGATCTTGGCATGTGCATCCCCCCATGGAGAACTCTTTGAAAGATGCTGGCCTGTTCCCTAATGCTGGGCCTGCTGTGGTTGTATGACCACGATGGAATGATTGAATGAAAGATACAGCATGGAAACAGGCCCTTCAGCTCACCGGGTCCTCACCGACCGACAATCACCCATTCACACCAGTTCTATGTTATCCCCCTTTCTCGTCCACTCCCCACACACTAGTCCACAGAGGGCCAATTAACCTGCAAACCTGCACATCTTTGGGCTGTGGGAGGAAACCTGAGCACCCGGAGGAAACCCATGCAGTCACAGGGAGAACGTGCAAACTCCACACAGACAGTACCTGATGTCAGAATTGAACTGGGTTCTCTGGCGCTGTGAGGCAGCAGAACTACCTGCTGTGCCACTGTGCTGCCCATTACCTTTACATACTTTACTTATTTGAAGATCAAGTATGTGGACTGGATCGCTTTAATTCTATTGATTTTGCAGTGAATATTTACACATTCAAATAATATCACCTTTCCAACAAGTTGATTCATATATTTCTGTTTACCTTTTTTCTGCTTGTTTGTAACTGAGGGCAATTAATGGAATGAGTAAAAGGTTTTGATCTGGATTAATTGAGTTCATTTACCTCAACTTCTGTACGAGATTCAAAGATATTCTCGGAACAACAGGGCTAATTTTGTAAAATTGTTGAATTGTCCATACATGATTCCTAATGCATACGCATGGAATAATACCACTGTCAATCTACATGAAATTATAATTTTCAATCTTCAGATCAATTACGTGTAAAGTTTTTGCACAGAGTTGCTGCTTTTCAATGCCAGAGACCCAGGTTAAATCCTAACTAAGGGTGCTGCCTGTACGGAGTTTGCACATTCTCCCCGTGACCTGCGTGGGTTTTCATCTGCTGCTCCAGTTTCCTCCCACACTACAAAGATACACAGCGTTGTAGGTTAATTGAGTTGGTATAATTGTAACTTGTCTCTAGTGTGTGTAGGATAGAGTTAGTGTGCATGGATCCGTGCTGTTCCGCGCGTACTCGGTGGGCCGAAGGGCCTGTTTCCATGCTGTACCTCTAAACTAAACTAAACTCTTGAAAAATATCCATTGTGTAATCCCATTTGCTGTATTAGGATCTTTTTCCTATTTAATTACAAAGGGATTTCATAAGATACAAGCAGATGGTGTGCTGGATTTAAATGCCTGACAGTTTTCTTTAATCCTCTGGCACAAGCAGGGATATTTTGCAGAGCTGACTGCACAAACAAGAGTACATCTTGAAAACAGATTTTTACAAATGTCTTGTATTGTTTTTATTGTTTAAAAAGTGGGACTCGTGTAGATGGGGCATGTTGGATAGTGGGGGCAAGTTGGGCTGAAGTGCCAGTTTCCACGCTCTATTACTCCATAATGTATCTTTAAAACAAGTGCATGGCTACATTTCAAAGGCAACTTGTTAATACATTTAATAAGGAACTGAGGGGCAGGTTTTACACACAAAGGGTGGTGGGTATATGGAATGAACTGCCAGAGAAGGTAGTGCAGACAGGCACTTAAACACCATTTAAAATACATTTTGAGAGGCACATGGATAGGAAAGGTTTGGAGGGGCATGGGCCATATGCAGGCAGGTGGGGTTAGTGTAGAACAAGCAAATTAACAATCACTACCAATACATTAAGTCTTCAGACTCTAAATGCAGGGTCACTGCGCCAAGAGCGGCACAGTTAGTTCCTCCAACCTAACAAGATCTTAAAATGGCCCATCTGGTCTGGCAGGTGGACATTTAAGGTCTCCTGGCACCTTGTCAAGAAGATGATAGTCTCCTGTCCAATCATTCAACTCTTTGCAATCAATACCAAAAACAAAATTGTTCTCAGTCATTTGCTAAACATATAACATTCTTAAGGGATTGGACAGGCTAGATGCAGGAAAAATTATCCCCATGTTGGGGGAGGCCAGAATCAGGGGTCACAGTTTAAGAATAAGGAGTAGGCCATTTAGGACTGAAATGAGGAAAAACTTTTTCAGCTAGAGATTTGTGAATCTGTGGAATTTTCTGTCACAGAAGGCAGTAGAAGCCAATTCATTGGATGTATTCAAGAGAGAGTTAGATATAGCTCTTAGGGCTAATGAAATCAAGGGATATGGGGAGAAAGTAGGAATGGGATACTGATTTTGGATGATCAGCCATGATCATATTGAATGGAGGTGCTGGCTCGAAGGGCCAAATGGCCTACTCCTGCACATATTTTCTATGTTTGTTTGTTTCTGTCACTATTGCATCAATTAACGCAAATTTGTAATGTGGGGTTCAATACGCATTCACTGTGGTATTGACTCGATGGGCCGAAAGGCCGGTTTCCGTGGTCTAAAGTGTAAAGTCGCTGATTTATGAGCTGGTTAAATCATCTGACAAGAACACATTTCTATGCTGCTGCCTCCTGTTTACATAGTGTAGATTGTAGCAGCTTGCTGTGTGCAAATTGGTTACGTTTCTTAATTTGCTGTAAACATTTCAAGTCTCACTTTCCCTCACCTTTCTTCCCCATGGTCATGAGAGGAATAGATCGGGTAGATGCACAGAGTCTCTTGCTCAGAGTAGAATCGAGGGCCAGAGAACATAGGTTCAAGGTGAAAGGGAAAAGATGTAAAAGTGAAGGGGTAACTTTTTCACACGGAGGGTGGTAGGTTTATGGAGTAAGCTGCCAGGGTAAAGGGAATAATGTTTTGTGCAAAGTCCAGTAATGTCTGCTTAAAGATAGTTCAAAGGTCTCCAATGAGGTAGATGGGAGATCCGGGCCACTTTCTACTTGGTGGGAGGAAACTTCAGTTGCCTAATAAGAGCTGGGAAAAACTGTCCCTGAATCTGGAGGTGTGCGTTTTCAAACTTCTGTATCTTTTGCCTGATGGGAGAGGGAGAAGAGGGAGTGACCAGGGTGGAACTGGTCCTTGATGATGCTGGAGGCCTTGCCAAGGCAGCGTGAAATGTCGATGGAGTCAATGGAAGGGAGATTGGTTTTGCATGATGGTCTGGGCTACATCCACAACTCTTAGCCATTTCTTGCGGTCAAGGGGAGCGCTCTTCCCAAACCAAGCTGTGATGCACCCCAATAAAATGCTTCCTACCACGTAACATGATGGTTGCTAAGCAGCAGGATTTCTTTGGGTGTGACATTATAGCTGCTTTTCTCTTTGTGAATGATCTAGATTCAGACTCAGTGAGTGGAAACTTATGTCCTGCAACATCAATCTCTCCTTCATAGCCACTAAGAATAACGTCACTACTTTGGAAAACAGAATTCCTTTCTAGCTGCAAGCATATATTTTTAGAACATGATAATATTTTACCTTAAGACCACACTAATCACCGCACCAATTCAAACCATTGTGCAGCAAAAAGGGCGATAAATTGGCCTTTTGCCACAATTATAAAGCATGAGAGTTTACTCTAATCAAAGTGAAGGAGAAATTTAACAGATGTATTGTGGAAAATGCAGGACAAATGGGATTTTATGTTAATAAGTTGATACTGCCCATTGATTATATGTCAATAATCATAATGGGATTTGTGTTGTAGACCATGAATTTTGGCTGCTTCTGATAATTTGTTTTGTTTATGATACATTTACGTTACAGTCAAAGTGATAAGTGGAGAAAATGTTTGTTGATATCGCAGTTCACTTTTAGTATCAAATGGTAACAGTTCATTTACCCACTTTTAAGCAGCAAAATAATCCAATTTCTGAAAATCAACAGTAAACAATACTTTATTCAGGAAACTAATTATATTTGTAAGGATCTGCAGTCCAGATATATAAACACTACATCTGATCCAATTTTCCGACCCATTATTTTTGCTGATCCATTGACCTATTTACCTTGTGCAATGAAGGTCAGGGAACTACACAGATGTATTAATCACAATAATTACTGACTGTAATTTTCATTAGTGTGATAGACTTTTATTGCAGACTTTTAAAAGGCCTCGGAGTACTTGCTAATTTTGTAATAAATGTGCAGAGCCGTTTGAATATGCACCTGAAAGGTAGAAACAAAGAACTGCAGTTGCTGGTTCATACCAAAGATGGACACAAAGTGCTGGAGTAACTCAGAGGGTGCCGATCTGAAATGTCACCAATCCTTTTTCTCCAGAGATGCTGCCTCACCCACTGAGTTATTCCAACAATTTGGGTATCTTTGGTGCATCTTGAAAGGAACAGTTTAAGAACATTGAACATAGAGCACTACAGCAGTGGAGCGGGTGATGATGCCAAGTTAAACTGATCTCAACTGATCCATATCCCTCTATCCCTTTCACTTCCATGTGCCTATCTAAACCTTTTTAAACACCATTATCGTATCGGCCGCCACCACCACCCTTGGCAATGCGTTCCCGGTCCCCACCACTCTCTGTGTAAAGAACTTGCCCCGCACATCTCCATTAAACTTTCCCATCCTCGCCTAAGTGTGAAGAGAAGGCTAAATGCACAGATACATCACAACTATGTTTATATTTGTCAATGCTATCAATTTAGCGGTCAGGCAAATGACAGGATTAAAATGATATCATGCGATAATGGTTGGGAATGCCTGTGTACTGCCGTTCACTGTTATATTTATTTTCTTGGCATATAACGGGATCCTAAATTTACTCCAGTGGTTATGGAGTCATAGAGTCATACAGTGTGGAAACTGGCCCTTCGGCCCGATTATTATTGGAAGGTTAAAGGATTTGTTCTCTACTTTCTTTCACATTAAATATCAATATAACTGTGCAGTGTGGATTTTCATTAAGGGAACGTCAGGTTTGAGACATAGAGCCATACAGCATGGACACAGGCCCTTTGACTCAAATTATTTACGCTGACCAATATGCCCCATCTACACTAGTCCCACCTGCTGCACTTGACCTGTCCTATCCATGTACCAGTACAAATGGTTCTTAAACATTGCGGTAGTACCTGCCTCAACTACTTCCTTTGGCAGCTCCTTCCATACACCCACCACCCCTTGTGTAAAAACATTACCACACAGGTTTCTTATTAATTTTTTCCGCCCTCACCTGAAACCTATGTCCTCTGGCTCTTGATTCCCCTACTCTGTGCGTTTACCCGATCTATTCCTGGTACAATGTCACACGTTGTCACATGTGCCTAGGTACAGTAAAATTCCTTTTTTTGCATAGAGTTAAATAACAATCTTACTATACATAAGCATAATCACTTCTGTACCTATTACTGATTTACTTAATTTTAATCCGGTCCAAATGGAAACATTTAACAGACTGAATCTGAATATTAACAGTGACTTTAACGCATGGCAATAATTCAGTGATTAATGCAACATAATAACAAGCTAATTTATGTATCATCATAGTAGATTTATCTATTAGCTTTAATAAATTAATAAATTAATAAATTAAAGCTAAAGTATTTATTCAAGCCAATAGATAAATCTCCAATGATGATACATAATATCATTATTATTATGTCACGATAGTTGTTATCACCTTGGTTTCCTCTGGGTATTCATCCAAAAGATATCCTCCAAAAGGCACTCAGTAACAGAAGCAGTTATATCACTACCACCTATGAATCCTGCATTCAGATTGAAAATATAACTAACTTAAAAAACTAAACTCTGACGACTAAGATTCAAACTGTAGTATTGAAGCATCATCCAATTTATGGAAACACAAGGAACTGCAGGTGTTGGAATCTTGAGCAAAACACAACATGCTGGAGGAACTCAGCAGATCAGGCAGTATCTGTGGAAGGAATGGAAGATGATATTTAGGTTTGGGATCCTTCTTCAGAACCCCATCCAATACCCAATCATTTAATATATCTTTAATTATCAATTAACTTCCACAATTAAAACCCTCGTAATAACGGACCGTGGGGGAGGATTGTTTCCATTATTGAAAATTGTCCACTATAACCAAGTGAAGGGGGGGGGGGGGGGGAGGGTAAAGTTTAACCCAAGGCCGGGAGGGAAAAGGCATGGGGGGGGGGGGGGGCGGTTACACAAGCGGGAGTTCACAGTCAGGGAGCGGCAGAGTCCCTGGTCCCACATGCGGTGCGCTGGGAATGGGCCCGATACTCACGCCACCTTCATGCTCTCTCCCTCTCTCACTCCCACAACCGATAGCTCCCGCCAAGTGGCGCCAGCTCACCAGGTAACCAGGCAGCTGTGGGAAGGTGGTGCAACGCGAGCCTCAATCCGCTGCTACCGAAATCTGCTGCATGGAATTCCATTCTCGCGAAGGCTTACTGTATTTTCTTTTGGTTTCTCATTATCTGCCATTATCTCTGTCATTGTCACACTGGGAGCGTCTGGGACTAGAGGTCATAGCCACAGAATTAAAGATTGTTCTTCTAGGATGGAGATGAGGTAGATTTATTTAGTCAGAGGGTGGTGATTCTGTGGAATTATTTGCCACAGAAGGCCATGGAGGTCGACAGTGGATATTTTTAAGGCAGCGATAGATAGATACTTGATTAGTACGGGTGTCAGAGGTTATGGCGAGAAGCAGGAGAATGGGGTTAGGAGGGAGAGATAGATCAGCCACGATTGAATGGCGGAGTAGATTTGATGGGCCAAATGGCCTAATTCGACTCCTATCACTTATGATCTTATGATTGTCTTTGTCTTTGTCATATCATTTATATACATTATGTATATATATATATATATATAATCATTGTCTGGTAACTTTAGCACCTTGACCACCTGCTTTTATCGAGTCAGTCACCTTTGTTTTGATTTCAAATCAGTACTTCTAGATTCTGTCTCTATTTCTTTTTCCTTGTATATGTATCAGTATGGATTATTAGATAGTGAGCGGAAATCTAATTGTACTCTGTCTTCTAAATCACAGTTAACCTGTCACTGTAGCCCTGTAACTTGTATACCAATCAGCTAAGATGGTGATTGACAATTCCCCAGATGAATAAACCAATTAAAGTTGAAATAATTTAGATGAAAAGGCTGCTAACCAGACAGAAATTAGGAGTATTGCATGAAGCTGTGGCCCTGGTTCCATATGAATTGTTCCAAAATGACAGCCCCCCATTGAACTATGTGTATGAAGAATTATTTGATAGATCATTTTGAACAAAGTTGAACATTAAGATTCTGAGCATTGAAAAAATATGACATTGTGTTATGAATATTAATAATGCTCACCTGAAAAATAATGAGAACATACATTTAGCTTTGCTTAGCTAGGCTTAGAGATACAGCGCTGAACCGGTCCCTTCGGCCTACTGAGTCCACACCGACCAGTGATCTCTGCACGGATCTCTGCACAATCCTACACACATGAAGGACAATTTACAATTTTACCAAGCCAATTAGCCAACACGTCTTTGGAGTGTGCGAGGAAACCGGAGCACCCGAAGAAAACCCAAGTAAGTCACGGGGAGAACGTGCGAACCCCGTACAGACAGCACCCGTAGTCAGGAGAGAACCCAGGTCTCTGGCACTGTAAAGCAGCAACTCCACTGCTGCGCCAACATGCTGCCCCTAAGTTTAATTACCATTTGGTGCATTTCAGAGAGGGTATCAGATTGAAGAAGTCTCCCGATCTGAAACATTATCGGTCCATTCCCTCCACAGATGCCGCCTGACTTGCACGTTGTGTTTCGCTGGAGAACAAGTTTGAGCTTTGAATGACGAGAGGAGAGGATTGGGGGCTTCCTCATCTAATGCTCTGGTATATCGACTTGGTTTGCTCCAATGTTATGCACTAATGGGTGCTCCCTGGCCAAGTCACACTAAGTTCTTCTGCAAAGCTCCAAAAGGCTTACGGTATTGGGTGTGATGCCATTGCATCAGGAGTCCAAAGGTGACTCACTCCTTGAAATATTAGATTGAATTTTCAGAATGATTTGAATTGACTCAGAAATGTTTGGCACCCCATCTTTCTGCCTGTCAAAAGCTGTTGTATTGTTTAAATTGCATAACCCTGAAGACTAATTCTGTTATATGATTGTGTTTCTGCGGCTATTTATTTCAAACCAATGCTGCAGCATATAGCTCACGTCTATATCTTTGTGATTTTTCTCAAATATCAGTGTATCTTTAAGCCCATCATTCTGTTAAATGGCAACTCTCCAAATTGGCAGAAAAAAGTTTTAGCTAATCATAAGTCATAAGATCATAAGTGATAGGAGTAGAATTAGGCCATTCGGCCCATCACGTCTACTCTGCCATTCAATCATAGCCGATCGATGTCACCCTCCTAACCCCATTCTCCAGCCTTCTCCCCATAACCCCTGACACCTGTTCCATGCTCCAGTTGAACCTACGTCTTACATTTGCAGGATTGAATTTATTACGATGCGCTGCTACATCAGCACTGAAAGCCTGTGGATCGGAAAGATGGAGAAAACAAGTTGTCAGCTAGACTCTGAAAAGCTTTGGTATTACAGGTTTTTCCATTAAATCTTTATTGAAGTAACAGCTTGATGTCAACTCCATCTCGCTCCCACTGGTTTTTGTTTTGCAAATGCACTTTGATATTAAACTTAGTCAAACCCTGCAGAATAATTGAGTATATCTGTTCTATCATCCACATCCACCCATTCCTGGTTTACTAAATCGGATTAGTTCATTGTCATACACACTATGGTGCAATGAAATTCCTTGTTCACATGAAGCTCACAGGGTATACAGTGCACATACGGCAAAGGTAGCAGTAAGTATCAGGATAAGTGCAAAAGAGCAGAATAGTGCAAGATTATAGTGTCTTTATTAGTGGTTACATTCTAAAACGGTGCCTTGCTGTCAATAAATGCAAAGTTAATTAGCCTGGAGTTGTAATTAAGAAAATAGACATGGAGAAATTACTGAGCCTCCTCCAACTTTTTGTGAACTTATCTCAGGGAAATTACTGTGACTCTGCTCATCTTAATTCAATTACCTTAAATTTTATTATCAATTTGCCTAAACTGCAGTCGTCAGACATAAGAACCTCTAATTTTAAACCTCGTTTGGAGCTTCATTAGGTAATTTGGACTAACACAGATGGACAGAATCAAGGGAGTGTGAAGTAGTTGGTCATGCAATTTTTTTGGCAAGTTATTGAACTGAGTATGTGTAGAAAGGAACTGCAGATGCAGATGGACACATATCTATAGGGAAATGCCTAGGATGGACACAAAGTGCTGGAGTAACTCAACATGTCAGGCATCATCTCTGGAGAAAAAGGATGGGTGACCTTTCGGGTCGGGACCCTTCTTCAGACTTCTCCTAATCTGAGTCTTTACCTACCTACCTATGTGGTTCAAATAAGATGAGGAAATTATTGCATCCGCATGGACAACATCCTTGCTTCTACCAACATCGTAAATTACTATGTATTTATTTTTGTTGTTGGTCGAAACTTTCTCCGTACACAGTAAACCCTCGTTTTTTACAGATACCATTCCCCCCTATGGTCATAATGAGAGTTTGCTGCATTACACTACATTACTCATGAGGACATGAGCAACTATGCATCATAAACAATGAGTCAGCTTATAAAGCATTACGAGATCTCAAATTCATTGGATAAGTATACATTCCTCCTCACTTTAGCATCAGAATTCATGACATTTACCTATGAATAAAAAATAATCTTAAATAAAATGAAATAAAATATTGTAATTCTATGTTAACTTTTTTCTAAAATGGTTTATATATTTTAATAGAATCTTTGAATTCTAATTTTAAGTGGGAATTAATTTTGAATCAAAAGTAATTGAGATTATGTCTTTCGTGATGTACTAAATAAATTATACAGAGACAATTAGGTAATAATTTGGCATTTTAAAATCGTGATATATGCCCATCATTATTTTTTAAATCAGTATGTGTAGTTAAAGATAAAACTCAACTGCAAAAATAGTAAAGATTATCGTAATGTAGTCATTTTTAAAAGGTTAAATGATTTATTCTCTACTTTCTTCCACATTAAATATGAATATAATTGTGCAGTGTGGATTTCAATTAAGGAACATCAGACTAGAGTCATAGTGTCATACAGCGTGGAAGCAAACACTTCGGCCCAACTTGTCCACACCGACCAACTTGCCCTACCTGCACCAGTCCCACCTGCCCGTGCTTGGCCCATATCCCTATAAACCTATCCAGCACTGCAACAGGCCCTTCAGCCCACAATGTCTGTGCAGAACATGATGCCAAGATAAGCTGCTCTCATCAGCTTGCGCATAACCATGAGCCTGTCTAAATGCCACTGACACAATTGAAAAATTGTATAAAACACCAACAATCACACAGTATAAAACACGAACAATCACACAGTGGCATGGTGGCATACTGGTAAAACTACTGCTTTATAGCTCCGGGGTCCTGGGTTCGATCTAGACTATGGGTGCTCTTCTGGACAGAGATTGTACATTCTTCCCATGACCTGCATGGGTTTTCTCTGGGATCTCCAGTTTCCACCCACACTCCAAAGATGTACAAGTTTGCAGGTTAATTGGTATAAAGTAAATTGTCCCTAGTGTGTGTAGGATAGTGTTAGTATGCGGGGAGCTCTGGTCGGTGCAGACTCGATGGGCTGAAGGACCTGTTTCCACGCTCATGTCTCTAAACTAAACTATACTCAGTGAGTTACACCTTGAAATTTCTTGATTGACGCAAATCATCTGGAAATGATTGTTAGAGTTATCCGCCCTGGTCCAAATTACATTTATGCAAGATTTGACCACAAAAAAAATTAGTACTAATGGTTCCAATTTCAAGGCTTACATTTCTGATTTACTATAAATACGAGCAGAATGCAGACATATCCCTTCCCTCAAACGTCCTCGTCGCACTCTTCCCTCAGGCACTTTGCAGCTTGTTTCAGTTATTTTCCTGCGTGTGTTTGTTTTTCAACCTTCTCCCTGTTCCACTGCTTTTTAAAATTCTGTTCAGCTACACTATACAGTAATATCTTCCAGTCCTGGATGCGGGGTCCAAATCCCAAATGCTTTGCCAGCTCACCTCAGGGTGCTGGCCGACTTAAAGCATGTTCCCCGCATAATAAGTGACCATGCCGTAAACACTCAGTATGCCAGGCATTGGCAGCATGGCGGTGCTGGCTCGAAGGGCCGAATGGCCTCTTCCTCTAACTATTTTCTATAAAGAAGTTCAAGAACCCACCTTCTCTCCCCACCCCCCCCAATGCCAACCAAACCCCCCTGCTATAGAATCAAACAGTGTGGAAACAGGCCCTTCGGCCCAACTTGCCCACACCAGCCAACATGTCCCAGCTACACTGGTTCCACCTGCCTGCGTTTGGTCCATATCACTCCCAACCTGTCCTATCCATCTACCTGTCTAACTGCTTCTTAAAAGTTGGGATAGTCCCAGCCTCAATTAACTCCTCTGGCAGCTTGTTCCATACACCCACCATCCTTTGTGTGAAAAAGTTACCCCTCAGATTCCTATTAAAACTTTTCCCCTTCACCTTAAATGTTCCAGCATCTCAGTCCTGTAGCAATGTTTTCACTGACTCTCAAGCTGAAGAAGGGTCTCGACCTGAAATGTCACCCATTCCTTCTCTCCACAGATGCTGCCTGTCCCACTGAGTTACTCCAGCATTTTGTGTCTATCTTCGGTGTAAACCAGCATCTGTAGTTCCTTTCTACACATCTCTTTCTCTTCATGTAGCTGCTACCTGAACCACTGAGTGTTTTCAGCATTCTCTGTTTTTAGTTCAGATTTTCAGCACCTGAAGTTTTCTTTTTTTTTGATTTTCATTTTCCTAACATTTTCTGTTCTTATTCCTAATTTAGTTTAGTTTAGTTTAGAGATACAGCGGGGAAACAGGCCCTTCGGCCCACCGGGTCCACGCCGACCGACCAGCTATCCCCGCACATTAACACTATCCTACGCACACAAGGGGCACGTTTTACATTTACCAAGCCAATTAACCTACATACCTGTCCATCTTTGGAGTGTGGGAGGAAACCGAAGAACTCGGAGAAAACCCGCGCAGGTTACGGGGAGAACGTACAAACTCTGTACAGACGGCACCCGTAGTCGGGATCGAACCAGGGTCCCCTGCACTGCATTGGCTGTACAACAGCAACTCTACCACTGTGCCACCATGACCGCCCAAAGCTTAATCTCCACCATTTGTAATATTTTATTTTTCTCTAATATTCCACGCCCAAATAAATTCAAATCTTCATATTAATTGAATGTATTGAACTCTTTAACCATAGTTTAATGCTGTATTTAATTTGTAGAAATACACGGCCCCCAAAAATAATATTGCTGGAGGAAAACAATTATGTATTCTGATCTTGAAACTGTATATAATTGGCCTTCTGGTTATGAAATTGAAGTTTAGTTTTGAAGTTTCAGTTTAGTTTATTGTCACGTGTACCGAGGTGCAGGGAAAAGCTTTTTTGCTGCGTGCTAACCAGTCAGCTGAAAGACAATACATGATTACAATCGAGCCATCTGCAGTGTTCAGACACATGATGAAGGGAATAATGTTTAGTGCAAGATAAAGTCCGATTAAATATAGTCAGATGGTCTCCAAGGAGGTAGATTGAAGCTTAGGATCGTTCTCTAGTTGTTGATAGAATGGTTCAGTTGCCTGGGAAGAATGTTATGCCCGATTAATATAAACCAAAGAAAATCCATTAGTAACAGTGTAGAATTTTATAAATGTATTTCCAATCCATTGCATTCAATACTTAAACTTCCCCATTCTGGTTAGTTTATCTACTTTGTTTAGCGATTTGGAAAATATACTGAAAGGCTATTGTGAATACTTTGTGAAATTCTTCATGTTAGATGATGGAGCCAATTTCTTCCCTGTATTTTATGTTCCTGGAATTTCCAGCCTTCATTTAGTACATTAGGGTGAAGAAAATAAACTGCAGGTTGGATTAATTATATGGCGTGTTTAATTAGAATAACCTGTGGAATAAGAAATCATACGCACGTAATAAACAGAATAGCATGTTTCTCTGCCACATGAAGATAACATTTGGGAGCAGGCAGCAATCATATTAGTAGCACAGAGGAGACCTGTTGCAATCTTTTGGATTGTTCTCAAAAGCCCATGGTCAATATCTGGAAACATCCTCAAGGGAAGTAAGCTTGCCAATTACACATCTTTTAGTCAGATGCTGCCTGTCCCGCTGAGTTACTCCAGCATATAGTGTCTACCTTCCATGTAAAGCAGCATCTGCAGTTCTTTCCAACACTTTTAGTCTGGGCTTGCAGGAAGGGCATTCTTGCTATTGAGGGAGTGCAGCGTAGGTTTACAAGATTAACTCCCGGGATGGCGGGACTGTCATATGGTGCGAGAATGGAGCGGCTGGGCTTGTAGACTCTGGAGTTTAGAAGGATGAGAGGGGATCTTATTGAAACATATAAGATTATTAAGGATTTGGACACGCAAGTGGCAGGAAACATGTTCTCGTTGTTGGGGGAGTCCAGAACCAGGGGCCATTGTTTAAGAATAAGGGGTAAGCCATTTAGAACGGAGACGAGGAAACACTTTTTCACACAGAGAGTTGTGAACTTGGGGAGTTCTCTGCCTCGGAGGGCGGTGGAGGCCGGTTCTCTTGATACTTTCAAGAGAGAGCTAGATAGAGCTCTTAAAGATAGCGGAGTCAGGGGATATGGGGAGAAGGCAGGAACGGGGTACTGATTGGGGATGATCAGCCATGATCACATTGAATGGCGGTGCTGGCTCGAAGAGCCAAATGGCCTACTCCTGCACCTATTGCCTATTGTCCATTGTCCATTGTCTATTGTCTATTGAATAGAGAGCACTGTGGCATTGGATTAGGAATTCTGAGGAATTGTTAATCCAATTTACCAATATATTTTCTATCTTCACTGCTGTTTACTTTAGTGATTGAGTGATGGGGTCCGTGCTGACCAGCAATCACCCTATACACTATTCCTGGAATACTTTACTTTACTTCAGATATACAGCACGAAAACAGGACCTTCAGCCCACCGAGTCCGCTCCAACCAGCGATCACACCATACACTAGTTCCATTCGACACACTATGGACAATTTGCAGAAGCTCAAACCTGCGCGTCTTTGGAATGTGGGAGGAAACCAGAGCACGCGGAGAAGACCTCTTGATATAACAGGGAGAACGTACAAATTCCATACAGACAGCAGCCGTGGTCAGGTTCGAACCCGGGTCTCTGGCGCTGTAAGGGAGCAACTCTACCGCTGTGGCTCTAAACTAAACTAACAATTAGGCAGGTGTGCCGCACAGGAATTCGAGGAAACGAAAGTCAAGATTTGTGGCTGGAAGTACACATGTTTACACTGAAGATAAATACAGAATGCTGGTATAACAGCAGGCCAAGCAGCATCTCTGGAGAAAAAGATGGGTGATGTTTCAGATCAGATCAGATGCTTCACCCTATTTAGTACAAGTGTCAGGGGTTATGGGGAGAAGGCAGAAGAATGGGGTTAGGAGGGAGAGATAGATTAGTCATGATTGAATGGCGGAGTGGATTTGATGGGTCGAATGGCCTAATTTTATCTCTTATGATCTTAGCATTGTTTCAGTTCTTTATACTCAAAACGACATAACAATATACATAGATGCAGCAGCAAGCTATTTACTCCCTTGCACCTGGTCTGACATTTAATAAGTTCTTGGTTTCGTGGTTTGCATAAAAAATATTTTTGAAAATGATTTGTTATTCTAGAGTTTTTATACTTGTTAAAAAACAATTTGTCTTTCAACTCCTCTTCCTTATTATTATTGTCTTTCTCTAATTCAACTTTCTTTGTTTAGTTTTTAGTTCAGTGCAGAAACAGGCCCTTCGGCCCACCGAGTCAGTGCTGACCAACGATCATCCCATACACTAGCACTATCCTATGCACTAGGGACAATTTACAAATTACCAATTAATCTACAATTAATTACAGATGCCAATTAATCTACAAACCAGCACATCTTTGGAGTGTGGGAGGAGAAACCCCAGGCGGTCACAGGGAGAATATACAAATAATATACAGACAAGACAGCAGGCGTAGTCAGGATTGAACCCTGGTCCCTGGTGCTGTAAGGCAGCAACTCTACTGCTGCGCCATCATGCCGCTCGATGTACAAGGAAAGGAGAGAAAAGATGAAATTAGAAAAACACCTTAACCCAATGATATTAAAGGGAGAGGAAGCATATCAATGTGTAAATCTTTAAAAGGTGCTATTAAGATTATACAGACATCAATTAAATCTGGCTCCAGAGCCGCACTCCTCATGTTAACATATGCATGTCATCAGCAAAGTGCTTTCCCTGGAGACCCATGACATTCCCTTAATGGGACCTCAAATGACACCTCCATTTGAGCAATTATTGCCCATAAATAAGTTTAGTAAATGAGATGGAGCCTAATCATTGGATATTGTAGAGCAAGTCGCACAGGAGGACTGAAGCAAGAAATGTGAAGGTGTTACTGTGTTAAAGTGGAGCATGGTGGGTAGTGGTTACGCATTACAGAATAAAGGAAGTAGGTAGTGATATTTCAATCACCGAAGGAAGTCTTAATCAATGTGCACTGTGAAGGGCCATTTACTGAGTTGGCCGGCCACCGATCCCAGCATACTGAAATGTTAGCACTGATTCAGTGTCGGGTTGTGAAAACGGACATAAATAATGTTCGTCTAAAAATTAAAGGATATACATGCAATTCATGCAACAAAATTTAAGAGAGTTTTCAGTTCTTTACATATTTATCCCTTCTATTCCCCAAAATGAAAAGAAACAGGCTACATAACTTCTTTACAAGCAAGGAACTGCAGATGCCGGTTTAGAAGAAAAAAAGACACAAAGTGCTGGAGTAACTCATCAGGTCAAGCGATAATAAATTATTTAAAACTCTATACTATAAACAATTTTCCCATTAGCTTTATATCTTGGTGCTTATATGTTTTTTAATTATTTGCGTTCAACTTAAGTAAAGAGTACTTTGTTTTATCCGATTAAGAACAATATTAACATTAACTAATTACCATGGATTAGTAAAGAGGAAAGGATAATTTCACAATAATCACTTGCAGGCAGACCATTGCTGAATTACCCTTTCTTTTAAAGAATTTTATTTTGAAAATAATCTGAATTTTCTCTAGATTTTATGCTACCACCCATTTTAACTATAAGGATATTTCTTTTATTCTGTTTAGATTTGAAGAAATCTACGGAAACATCATCAGTACCATGTGGAGTTGAAGAAGGATTGTTCTGACTGGGAACCTACATTACTTGGCAAAAGATTTACGAGAAAGAATCCTTGTTTTCGTGGAGTTTAACTTCCATTGAAAACTCATGCAAACATTTTTTAGTTTAGCTTAGTTTCGAGATACAACATGGGCACGCCGGCCACCAATCCCAGCATACTAGCACTATTCTACACACACTAGAGATAATTTACAATTGTACCAAGCCAATTAACCTACAAACCTGTACATCTTTGGAGTGTGGGAGAAAACCGGAGAACCCGGAGAAAACCCACGCCGGTCTACGGGGAGAACGTACAAACTCTGTACAGACAGCATCCATAGTCTGGTTCAAACCTGTGACTCTGGTGCTACAAGGCAGCAACTCTTCCACTGCGCTACCATGCCACCCTTAATCTACACAAATCGACACCATTTCTGTGCATGTGCATGGACATGGTCATATTAAGTTGCACAAGAAAAGAAGTTGGCCATTTGGCAATAAATCTGGATGCAGCTGGAATGAATTGTAACAGGGGCAGACGTGTCAGGAATTTGAATATCACAGATTCTAGAAGAGAAACACTCAAATTATCCCAATTGCCAAGCATGTTACAAGTGCCAAATATAATCTATAAATTGACAACAGTGATTTAGAGCGATCTCCAGCTGGGGAAATGTTTCGTTAATTTTAGAAACAATCAAACCAACCGTACCAATAGTTGTCACTCTGTACAAAGAACACATGGTGCTGGAGTAATACGTGTCAGGCTCTGGCAAACAGGGAGAGGCGACATTTTGGTACAGGACCCTTCTTTGGTTTGAAGAACGGTCTCGACCCGAATCGTCACCTGTCCATGTGTGGGAAGCAACTGCAGATTGAGGTTTAAACTGAAGATAGACACAAAGTGCTGGGGTAACTCAGCGGGTCAGGCAGCATCTCTGGAGAAAAAAAAATTGTTTCGGGTCAGAATCCTTCTTTAGTCTGAAGAAGGGTTCCAACCTGAAACGTCACCTGTTCTTTATCTCCTGAGATACTGCCTGACCCGCTGAGTTTCTCCAGCACCTTGTGTCCTTTTGTGTAACCCAGCATCTGCAGTACCTTGCTTCTCATAGAATCATAGAATCATAGAAAATAGGTGCAGGTGCAGGAGTAGGCCATTCGGCCCTTCGAGCCTGCACAGCCATTCAATATGATCATGATCATGATCGTGGCTGATTCTGTATTTAGCTGTACCTCTGTTGTAGATATTGAATGTGAAATAAAGGTACAGCGACCTGTATGATACGATACGACATGATATAATTTTATTTATCCCAGGAGGGAAATTGATCTGCCAACAGTCAGAAAACACAAGATGCATTAACTATTAAATCAAAGTGACAAGTGGAAAGGATTGGGGATGTGCAAAGATTGGGGAGGGAGGGGGAGGAGGGGGAGGAGGTGGGCAGTCTACTCCATGACATAAGGGAGAGGAGTTGTACAGTTTGATGGCCACGGTGAAAAAGGATCTCCTGTGGCTTTCTGTATTGCATCTTGGTGGAACAAGTCTGTTGCTGAAGGTGCTCCTCAGGTTGACCAGTGTGTCATGGAGGGGTGAGCAGTATTGTCCAGGATGCTCCACAGTTTGAGGAGCATCCTCCCCTCCAAGCCCACCTCCCGTGAATCCAACTCCAATCACAGGACGGAGCAAGCCTTCCTGATGAGCTTGTTGATACTGTTGGCGTCCGCGGCCTTCAATCTGCTACCCCAGCACACGGCAGCGAAGAAGATGGAACTGGCTACCACCGAATGGTAGAACATCTGCAGCATTTTACTGCTACTTACTGCTACATCTTACTACTTTTTACTATTGCCACATCTACTGCTAACTGTTACATCTACAGCATCATACTGCTATGTTCGTGGGATAAACCTGGAGCTTAAATCCTAGTACTTCCAAGGATGCTTATATTTAAACAGGGTCAAGTTGGGTGGGGTTTGCTTGTGTCATTGATGGTGGGAAGGTGGATGGAGAGGTGCATAGTTTATTCACCTGTGTAGTTAAAATAATTTATTTTGCTCATGAGGAGTGCAAAAGTATAAGATGCATAATGGGACAAACCTCCAGAGTGTTTTCTCAGCTGCCTTCACACATTTTGGCTCTCCGGTGACAGATCAGTCAACACACCAGCAATATGCTATGAATGTGATTTATACCAGTTCTCAAGGTTCCAAAGGTTCAAAGGTCAGTTTATTGTCACGTGTACCAATTAAGGTCCAGTGTAACTTGAATTACCATGCAGCCATCCTAAAAAAGCAACAAGATACACAACCACATAAAAATTGACATAAACATCCACCACAGCGGATTCCCCACATTCCTCACTATGATGGAAGGCAATAAAGTCTAATCTTCTTCCTCTTTATTCTCCCATGGTCGGGGCAGTCGGACCATCTGCAGCCGGGGCGATCGAAGCTCCCGCGTCGGGGCGATTGAGGCTCCCGCGTCGGGGCGATCGAGGTTCCCGCGTCGGGCTGGTTGAAGCTCCTGCGGCCTGGAGCTCCCGAAGTCGATCTCTAACCAGGGACAGCGAGCTCCACGATGTTAACGTCTGTAGGAGCTCCAAGGTCGATCGCCGACAGGGACCGCCAGCTCCACGATGTTAAGTCCTGCAGTTTTCCGCGGTTGGAGCTCCCGAAGTGGATCTCCAGCAAGAGCCCGCCAACTCCACGATGTTAGTCTGCTGTGTGGACGGAGATATGATACGGAAAAAAAATTGCATCACCGTGGGGGGAAAGATTTAAAAAGGTTTTCCCCAACTCCCCACAAAAAAATAAGCTAAAGAACACTAAAACATACATTTAACACATACTATAAAAAACAAAGAAGGAAAGGACGAGACAGACTGTTGGCGAGGCGGCCATTGCAGGCGCCACTCGGTGGTAGAACTCTATTGAAGTTTGGGAAATTCCCAACCAATGATCACCCGTTCACACTAGTTCCGTGTTATCCCACTTTTGCATCCACTCCCTACACACTAGGGACAATTTCCAAAGGCCGATTAACCTGCAAACCTGCACGCCTTGGGACGTGGGAGGAAACCGGAGCACCCGGAGGAAACCCACTGGGAGAACGTGCAAACTCCACATTGGCAGCATCCGAGATCAGGATCGAACCCGGGTCTCTGGCGCTGTGGAGCAGCGGCTCCATTACTGTGCCACCTTATAAAACCAACTCTTAAACTATCCTCATTCCAAGACTTTTGCTGCTCTAACTGAACAATGGCCAACGCCCCAACAATTATGTATGGTATTTTTTTTTTCGCATTCTAACCAGCTTCTGTGCATCAGATTTTTCTTAATCTACATATTATTTCTCTGAGTGATTATTTTAATCTGCTGAAGGAACCCCAAGTGTCGAATAAAACTCTCCCCGAAACTATTTAGTTTGCTACCAAATATTTTAATTATCACTGTTTCTTTTATAAAATCGTAATTATATCCCAAGGTGTCTTTTTCCTTGCAGTTGAAGGGAGCCTAATGTTATTGCCGTGGATTATATGATTAATGAATTACATTGCGCTTGTTATTAATTTTCAGGCCTATCTTATAAAAGCAGTAAACAAGGGTCATTAAGCTTTGAAATTCTTTGCCTCAGGCAGAAGCAGCTTTATATAATATAAATCTGCTTTTACTTAAGAGTCGGAACACTGGAGAAACGTGGTCGGTTTGAATCCAAACAAAGCTGCCCTGGGCTAAAGGAATAACCCGAATTATAGATTGAAAACAATGATCACAGAAATGTGGGAATAATTGACAACATGAAAAAAATAACTTGGCTGCTTTAAAGAAAAGAACAAGAGGAAAGAGACATTGAAATAAGAAGCCCAGTCAAAACGATCAATTGCCAGGCTCAAAGTAAACAGTGACAAACGCTAAAGAGTTTAAATCCTCTACTACTGCACTGCTTAATGTGTTCAAGATACCGCTGTGCATATTTATAGTTTAGTTTAGTTTAGAGATACATGGAAAAAGGCCTTTCGGCCCGCATTGTTCATGCCAACCATTGATCACCCATTCACACTAGTTTAGTTTAGTTTAGTATAGAGATGCAATGTGGAAACAGGCCCTTGGCCCCACCGAGTCCGTGTCGACCAGCAATCCCTGCACATTAACCATATAACCATATAACAATTACAGCACGGAAACAGGCCCTCTCGGCCCTTCCAGTCCGTGCCGACCATTTATTTTCCCCTGGTCCCATCTACCTGCACTCAGACCATACCCCTCCATTCCCTTCCCGTCCATATACCTATCCACTTAACATTATCCCAATGCACACTAGGGACAATTTACGGACACACCAAGCCAATTAACCTTCAAACCTGTATGCCTTTAGAGTGTGTGGGAGGAAACCGAAGAACTCGGAGAAAGCCCACGCGGTCATGGGGAGAAAGTACAAACTGCGTACGGACAACACCCGTAGTCGGGATCGAACCCAGGTCTCCAGAGCTGTAAGGCAGCAACTCTACCGCTGTGCCACCTTGCCACCCTGTTCTGTTATCAAATTTTCTCATGCACACCAGCCACATTAAGGGTAATTTTACAGAGACTTACAAGACCTACAGAGACCTGCAGTTTAACCCACAAACCCGCATGTCTTTGGGATGAGGGAGGAAACCCATACGGTCACATGCAGGAGAACGTGCAATAACTTCAACCAGACAGCACCCAAGGTCAGGATCAAACTTGGATCTCTGGGATTATGAGGCAGCAGCTCGTAGCTATGTCACTGTGGCGCTTAACCTTTCAGACTTTTAAGTCCTTATCGGGGGCGGCACGGTGGCGCAGTGGTAGAGTTGCTGCCTCATGGCATCAGTGACCTGGATTCGATCCTGATTACGGGTGCTGTACGAAGTCTGTGTGTTCTCCCCGTGATCTGCGTGGGTTTTCTCCAAGATCTTCGGTTACCTCCCACACTCCAAAGACATACAAGCTTGTAGGTTAATTGGCTTGGTGCTAATGTAAAATTGTCCCCAGTGTGTGTGTAGGATAGTGTTAGTGTGTGGGGATCGCTGGTCAGTGCAGACTCGGTGGACCGAAGTGCTGTTTCTGTGCTGTAGCTCTAAACTAAACTAACCCCAAAGCTGGCTCTTTTCCAAATTCACCTAACAACATGAAGGACCTGCACTAAGAAATGTGAATTTATTAAACTCACAGAATGATAATTAGTTTAGTTTATTGTCACGTGTATCGAGGTACATTACAAAGCTTTTGTTACGTGCTAACCAGCCAGCAGAAAGACAATACATGATTACAATCAATCATAGCCGTTCACAGTATACAGATACATGATGAAGGGAATAACATGAATAACATTTAGTGCAAGATAAAGTCAGTAAAGTCCAATCTAAGATAGTCCGAGGGTCTCCAATGAGGTAGATAGAGGTTCAGGACTGCTCTCTAGTTGTGATTGAATAACTTATTGAATAACTAGATTGAGACTAGATTGAATAACTTATAGAGGTAAATAATCACAGCACGGACTTTCATTTGTATCGCACTTTAGCACAGCAAAAAGATAGCACAATGCAACAAAAATTCACAAGTTCCCAAGATGGTCCCGAACCCAGGCGACTCTTTGAATGCTATATCCCAGAAGTGGATATAATGTCATGCATTACAATCGCTCCACTCTTTCAAATCTTTGCATTTCATACACTAACTATGCTACATAATATACCCTTTATCCTGTATTTGTGGACAGTTTGATTGTAGAGTCTGTTCGCTGACTGGATAGCACGCAACGAAAAGCTTTTCACTGGACATCTGTACACATGATAGTAATAAACTAAACTAAACTAAATAGTCCTCTGGCCTCACTAGGAAATACCAGACCAGATCCTATAAACCTGGAGAAAAGAGATAAGCTTGAAAGAGCAACTTGTTGGAATAAAAACACACAAAATGCTGGAGAATTCTACAGGTCGGGCAGCATCTCTGGAAGATTTGGATAGATGATATTTTGGGTCAGGGGCTTTCTTCAATCTGATGTTAGTAGGGGAAAACAGGTGGAAAAGCTTTGTGTGGGGGGGTGGGGGGGAGGGGGGTGGTACAAAGTGATTGGTGGATACAGGTGAGAGTGGTTATACATCAGCTGATGGGTGGACAAAGACTAAGAGATGACAAAGAGATGAAACTGAGACAAAGGGCTGTAAGATAAGAAGAGAAGAGGGGGAAAAAGTGAAGACAGGAAGGGATACAGGTGGAAGGGATACAGGTGGAAGGGGATGTGAAGAAGGGGAAAGATGGTGTGGATAGTAGGAGAAATGAATGGCCACCAGTGTGGGCTCAGGGAAGAGAGGGGATAGAAAATGGATGCTAATTACTTAAAATTGAAGAATTCGATGTTCATGATGTATTTAGGAGAGAGTTAGATAAAGGTTTTAGAGCTAATAGAATCAAGGGATATGGGGAGAAAGCAGGAACGGGGTACTTATTTTGGATGATCAGCCATGATCATAATAAATGGCGGTGCTGGCTCGAAGGGCCGAATGGCCTACTCATGCACCTATTTTTGCATGTTTCTATGTTTCTATACTTTGGGTTGGCTACCCAAGTAACAAACTGGCGCTGTTCCTCCAGGTTGCAGTTTTGTTGCAATAAAGATAGTGTTTCACGAGGAAATTCTCAAAGCTTCGGAGACGAAGACTTTGCAGCCAACGTGTAGTCATTAAATAAAAAGTAGCCAATAGTAAAAATAGCCAAGTGCGTGGCAGGGCCAGCAAAAGGCCAATGTGGTATTCTTGCAGAGAATCTGAGATTGGCTGAGGTACGAATGAGAATATTATTTGACATCTCTCTTCCCTGAAAGGGAGGATGCTGCCAAGATTCAGCGTTAGCTTATTAGACTTTAGCGTGCAAACGGGCCCTTCGGCCCACCGAGTCTGCGCCAACCAGCAATCACCCGCTCGCACTAGCTCTATCAGGGATAATTTACCGAAACCAATTAACCTACAAACCTGCCCGTCTTTGGAATGTGGGAGGGGGTGGAAGGTTGCAACCTTCACATGGTTCGCCCTGTTTCGACTAATGCAATCAACTCGACGTGCACAAACTGAAGATCAAATAGAACAAGTTGTCCTACAACTTTAGGCTGTGCACGTCACACGAAAGAAGAAGAAGAAGAAACAGAAGAAGAAGAATGTGGGAGGAAACCTGAGTACCCGGAGGAAACCCACGCAGTCCCGGAGAGAAGGCACAAACTTCCTACAGCACCAGTAGTCAGGATCGAACCAGGGATTCTGGTGCTCTAAGGTTGCAGATCTACCGCTGTGCCACTGTGCCGCGCCAATATGTAGCATCCTACTTCCCTGGCTGGAGACTGACATGTAGAAGACTGCTAGACTTCATTTGAGAAGAGTGCAGATAGTTACTCCAGCATTTTGTGTTCCCTCAAGATCCCAGCATCTGCAGTTCTTTGTGTTTCCACCACCAGTCTATTGTCTGGAAACCAAAGGCAAATGGTCTCTGGCATGCACAGCCATTCAATGTACATTAGCTGTCGCTCTGTTGGTAGCAATGTTGCTTCTGAGATGGAAGTTATAGTTCCAGTCCAATTTAAAGTCTTGAGTGCTGAGTCAGATCATCGATCATTATTGCTTGTGCAATCTTGCTGGGTACAAACTGTCTCCTGCGTTCCCTACATTATAACACTGGCCACGTGTCTAAAGTCCTTCATTGTCCAGAGAGCACTTGGAAGCATTGTGAGGTGTTGAAAGGCACGGTGTGAAATTCAAGGCCCTTCTTATTTATTCCATGTATCGCAGCACAGATCCACTTTCTAAGGAACTCCAACCATTTATTTTATACTTTGAGCGATCCCGGTAAGTTTTTTATTAATGCCAGGCAGTTGTGATAGAGTGCGTCCTGCTGATATGTGCAGCGTATAAACAGCATGGCACAACTGTGACCATTTACAACACAAGGCATCAAGGCATTAACTTGCTGGCTGTGCCTCAATGAAGTCTGTACAGCACAATTTTCATTCCCATCTTGTTGATTATCTAATTTAATCCCCTATCATTTTTATTTCTCTGTACCATAATGGAATTTGCATCATTAATCTAAAAATGAGCTTCGCTGAAATGATAGAATTGTAAAGTTGCACAGTACAGAAATGGCTATTCGGCCCATCAGAACTATGCTGACCTTTCCGTTGTATGCTGCTGTGGTCTTGCTATCCACAGCACCTCCAAACCTCACACTTACCAGCCATACATCACATTCAAATCATTAATGTATATCACGCATAATAAATGGTCCCTGATCTGATTCCTAGTATGCATAACTGGTCATGGACATCGGAAAAGCATCCTTCCATCTCCATTCTCTGCCTCCTATCACCAAGTTTATTTGGATCCAATTAGCCAACTTGCCTTGGGTCAAATGTGCCTTCACCTTCTGGACCGACCTCCCATGCAGAAGCTTGTCAAATGATTTACCATTGTCCCTCAAGACAACATCTGGAACCCTGGTGAGAAGGGCCCTCCCAGTCAGATCCTTCCAGCACTGTGGGAATCTTATTACCAGCGCACGCTGTCCTCGGGACAGCTGCTATGGAGAGGAGACGGTTGCCCACCTCTTCGCAGGATGTGGATTTGAAAAGAGAGTCTGAAGAAGATTACAAGAGTCCCAGTCACGGTTTATCCGTCACAGGACTCTCTGATTTACGGACTGTTCCCAGGTACACATTCAGAGATGGACGTCACGTGCTGCAGGAAGGACATCAACTCGGTGAAAGACACTCTTTGGTCTGCCCGAGCTTTGTTGACCTCCCAGTAGAGCGAGATGTCCATCGGGGAATGTAACCGACTGGCCCTCTCCAGACTGCAAGAGGCTCGGTGCAGCCAAGGCTAAGTGGGGGAGGACCACCGTCTAGGATCCTTTCGCTGCTGGACATTGGGGGGCAGAGTCGGCTTAGGACACCCCTCCAACAAGGGATGGGATATCACTCCAGGGGGGCACATGCGTGACAAGGATGCTGGGTATAATGATTGTTTCGTGAACACCAATGCTTATGAATGTATATATAGCCACTGAGAATGTCCTTGCACAGTTCTTGCATTGTACCGATATATTTCTTATTATGAATAAAGCTTATTTTTGGGGGAAAAAACCCTGCTTTCACCAATCATCTTCGTTGACTCCTCAGAAACTCAATCAAAATAGTGAGATAGGATTTCCCTTGCTAAAGCCTTGCTGACTATCCCTTATCAGTCCCTAGCTTTCCAAATATACACATTCAATCTCGTTCCTTGGATTTCTCCAATAATTTCCCTATCACTAACTTAAGACTCATTGGCCTGTAGCTACCTGGCAACATTAGCTCTTCTCTGGCACCTAACTACTGATGCAAACATTCTGTCAGGGCCCCAACTGTCTCCTCCCTCTCTTCCTATAACAACCTGGGATAGATCTTATTGGAATTTTATCAAACTTGGAGATTTATCAAACGTTATGCATTCCATGCTTTATACATTGATTAGTGCGGGTGTCAGGGGTTACTGGGAGAAAGCAGGAGAATGGGGTTAGGAGGGAGAGATAGATCAACAATGATTGAACGGCGGAGTAGACTTGATGGGTCGAACGGCCAAATTCTGCTCCTGTCACTTATGAACTTATGCTATCAAACACCCCCTCCATTCTATCAACGTATATCTCACCCTGAACTCACTGTCCTCCACATTCTTCTCCTTGTTGAATACAGATGAGAATTATTCATTTAGATGCGAGGAAATAGCAGTGAGTTGCCATCTACTTTTAAACCTTGACCAGTTTACTATCCAGCAAAAGGTCTGGTGGATGAAGGACTGAACTATCTTGAGGAGACCGCAGTCTTAATGCAAAATATATCAAAGTGTGTGATCAGGAAAGACACAGAAACTCTGCAGGCCAGGCAGCATCCCCGAAGAACATGGATAGGTGGCTTTTTGGGCTGGAACCCTACTCCAACCCAAAGTGTCACCATGTTCTCCAGGGATGTTGCCGGACCCGCTGTGTTACTCCAGCATTTTGTATCTTTCCTTGGTAAACCAGCATCTCCAGTTCATTGTCTCTGCAAAGTGTTTGGTGGTGCACCATACTGGTTGCCATGGCTGTTAAGACCATGATGCTCGACGACAATGATAAAGAGATCGGGAGGCATGGTGGTGCAGTGGTAGAGCTACTGTTATGCAACTGCAGAGACCCGGGTTCGATTCTGACTACAGATGTTGTCCGTATGGAGTTTGTACATTCTCCCCGTGACCTACGTTGGTTTCCCCTGAGATCTTCAGTCTCCTCCCGCCCTCCAAAGACGTACAGGTTTGTAGGTGAATTGGCTTGGTTTAAAATGTAAAATTGTGTGTAGGGAAGTGTTAATGTGCCGGGATCGCTAGCCGGTGCTGACTCGGTGGGCTGAAGGGCCTGTTTCCACACTGTATCTCTAAAACTAAAACTGAAAAGAACTAAGACCGTTAACTAGGCCGTCAATGATGAACATTGTCCCATCATCGCCAGTGTTCTCATGAATGAACAAACGGCTCCTGTCCATGCCTGAACTTCGCATCCCCTAGCGGGGAATTGCTGTTGCTCTATGCTTAGTCCAGCTACAGATCGAACTCCTGGAAACCCTGCTGATTAGTTGCCAGAGAGTTCAGGAAGTCTACATTCATGCATGAATGTAAGGGAATTATTAAAGGGCCTGTCCCACTTGGGCGTCATTTGTGCTTCATGCAGGTGACATGCGAGGATTTTGAGAATCTCCAAATCCTGGCTACGCCACCACGTGCCATGCGTGCATCGTGCGTCGTGACACGTAAATTATGTCACGTAAATGACTTGCAAATGACGCCCAAATGGGACAGACCCTTAGGTTTGCTGGCATTCCTGTGTAAAAGTGGACAACGTCTCCCCGTTAAATCCAGACCACTAAAACTTTCCACAGACAACATTTGGAATACAGCGTAATTATCTGTGAGTGTAAAAGATTTTTAAAAATAAGAGAAAATAAATCTGTGGAATGACTTGTGATAGAGAGAAAGAAAGTCATTTACTTTTGTAGGAAGAATAATGATCCTTATCAAACACCCATTGGGTGCTCATTAGATAGATGGTACGTTAATATAGAGTGATGTGAAATACTCAGCTCCTGTCTCACTGCGGCAACCTAATTGGCGAGTTTAGAAGAGTTTGCCCTCGACT
Organism: Raja brachyura; assembly: GCA_963514005.1. The sequence goes on from OY740802.1 coordinate 9,670,621, forward strand.
CATACTCACAGCATGGTCGACACGAGGTCCTAGGATGTGTTTGTAATGCTCCTGTCCCACTTAGGATACCTGAACGGAAACCTCTGGTGACCTTGTGCCCCACGCAAGGTTTCCATGAGTCGCCAGAGGTTTTGGTCACTCGTCTGAAAGCCTCAACACACACACACACAAACACATCGCGAAGGTGGGGGCCAGGGACAGCGGAGGAGCGCTGTCTGCACGATGAAGAGGAAAGTAAACGGCTACCACAGAGCACGGTAAGTCCTTTAGAGAGGGAGGGAAGGAGAGAAGGGGAAAGAAGGGAGAGAAGGACAGTGAAGGGGAGAGAGAAGGGGAGGAGAAGGGGAGAGAAGGGGAGATAGAAGGGGAGAGAAGGGGAGAGAGAAGGGGAGAGAAGGAAAGGGAAGGGAGGGGGAGAAGGAGAAATTTAATAAAGTTAGTCGGCATTTTACATTCCGGCAAATCTTCTAGGTCCTGAAAACCAATGATCCTGTAGGATCTTTGCTGAAAACTCCAATGAGCCAATCAAAATGGCCAGTCAGCGAAGGAGATTGCCTTCGACTGCCTGTAAGTAAATAGCGACCCCACTCCACTGGCTTCAACCAAACGGCAACCTATTTTTAGTCGAGGCCGGTTTTGATTTTGTTGAAATAATCGCAGGAACATAGAAGAAGCCTTGACCATGCGGAAACCACTTTCGACCATTAGGGAGAGTGACCAAAACCTCCGGGAACCTCGTGGAAACCTTGGGTGGGGCGCAAGGTCACCAGAGGTTTCCATTCCAGTTTCCTAAGTGGGACAGGGGCATAACTCTCCTTCATGCTCGAGAGTAGTCCCCGCGTACTTGAGGCCTCAGCTAGGTCGTGGCATATTTTTTAACATGCTGAAAAATGCCCGCGAGTAAAAAAAGGTCGCCATGGAAAAAATCGATTTTGTTTTTACTCGTAGATGGGCCGTAGTAGGTCGGCATGTTATTCATACGTAACCGAAGGTAGTCGAAGGTAGTCGTTGATAGTCTTCAACATTGTCGAAGGAGGTCGAAGAAGATCGAAGGAGGTCGTCGACACTCTCCACTATTCGGTGTCCAATTTTCCCGAAGCTAGTCGAAGCTAGCCTTCAACATAGTCGAAGGAAGTCGAAGGAGGTCTTCTACACAGTCGAAGGAGGTCTTCAACATGACACTTTTTCAAACTCTCCTAAACTCTTCTAAACTCACCAATTAGGTCGTCGCAGTGGGACAGCCCTGAAATAGGTTTTTATGGTTTGGAATAGCTAATGCTGTTATCTTGTTGGCCTCAGTCCTCATCGAGTTCGGCACATGTACGTACGTACACCTATTGTACAACATTATTTCCATCATCCAGTAAACCCTCGTTGTAACGGATCATGGGGTGGGGGGGGGGGGGAAATGATGTCTGGTATTACTGATGGTCCGCTATAACCGAGTAAGCGGTTGTCAATGTATGAGTCGCAGAAACAAACAACTGCAGTTGCTGGCTAATGCACAAAAGGACACAAACTGCTGGAATAACTCCATCATGAGAGGAATTGTTCAGGTAGATGCACAGCGTCTCTTACCCAGAATAGGCGAATCGAGGACCAGAGGCCATAGGTTTAAGGTGAAGGGGAAAAGATTTAATAGGAATCTTGATGGGCAACCTTTTCACACAAAGGGTGGTGTGTGTATGGAACGAGCTGCCAGAGTAGGCAGGGACCATCCCAACATTTAAGAAACAGTTAGACATGTACATGGATAGAACAGGTTTGGAGGGATACGGACCAAACAAGGGCAGATGGGACATATTGGCCGGTGTGGGCAAGTTGGGCCAAAGGGCCTGTTTTCATACTGTAGCACCATGACTCTATGACTCTATAACTCAGCAGGTCAGGCGGAATCTCTGGAGAACATGGATAGGTGATGGTTCGGGTTGAGACCTGTCTTCAGACTCACTGTCCGTAACTGGGAATCTGGAACCTGGAATCCAGGTGAGTTGAGGGCCCCGGCCTTCTGGCGGCTCTGGGGGAGAAGCGAGGATCGTCGTAGTCATCGGTCGCGGTCGGAGTGCAGGTGATTGGTCGGCGGCAGCGGCGGTGGTAACTTGCATCGTTCCCCGGCCGGTGGTGGCTCCGGCAGCCGTCTACTTTCCTCCCACATTCCCAAAGAAGTGCGGGGTTGTAGGTTGATTGGCTTCGGCAAATCGCCCCTATTGTGTTGGGAGTGGATGCGAAGTGGGATACAATAGAACTAGTGTGAACAGGTCGACGTGGACTCGGTGGGCCGAATGGGGCCTGTTTCCATGCTGCATCTCTAGAGTAAACTAGCCATGAAAGCCTCTTCAGGCTGCTCTTACTCACACGCCTTCAGCCTGCATACAGCAACATAGATAGACCTGAATGAAGCATCCAACATGGGATCTCTCTTGCTTAATTTTCCTGTTTATTCCATCCAGCTGCAGCCACACCTAAAAATTCCACATGAAAAGACTAAATAAATCATTGATGACTATTTGGTTGAACACATTAATCAATTCAAACAGCACAATATGAATGCCACTAGGGTAACGAAACCCTGTATGATTTAATTCAATCGAAAGGCGTGCAAACCGAATTAATGGCGACAATTTACTGATATAAGCAAGCAGTTTTAAACCATGTTCAGCAACACGCTACAGAAGAAACTTATAACAAAGGTCAAGTTTTGAAAAGTCAAGGTTGATTCTTAGAATTGAACAGAAGATCAGATAGGCAGAGAAGAGCATTTTATTCATCTGCAGAACCACACAGAACCTGCGTCTCAGATATTTGTTATTCATTCCTTACTCCAGGAGACCTTGAGGAACAATGGAAAGAAGGTTTTTGCGGCTTATGTATTTTTCTCAGCAAAGGTGCCTTTTAATTGGATGGCAGAATGAAATGTATGAAGAAGGTTGACGGCATTCAGATGGATTTGCTGAGGTTCCGTCCTATAATTGAAGGAAAATAAGTTGAAGTCTGGATAAATTGTTCACTTTTCATGCCAAGAAGCGGTAGAGCTGCTGCCTAGGTTCGATCCTGACTACGGGTGCTGTCTGTACGGAGTGTGTACGTTCTCACTGTGACCGCGTGGGTTTTCTCCGGGTGCCCTGGTTTCCTCCCACACTCCAAAGATGTAAAGATTCTTTGGTAAATTGGCTTCGGTAAAAATTGTAAATAGTCCCCAGTGTGTAGTGTGTGCTAGTGTATGGGGATCGCTGGTCGGTGTGGACTCAGTGGGCCAAAGGGCCTGTTTCTGTGCTGTTTAGTTTAGTTTAGTTTAATTAGCTTGGTTTAGATTAGTTTAGATTAGTTGAGTTTAGTTTAGTTTATTATTTTCACGTGTACTGAGGTACAGTGAATAGCCTTTTTGATGCATGCTATCCAGTCAGCGAGAAGACTACACATGAGTACAATCCAACAGTCCACAGTGTACAGATACATAATAATGGGAATAACCTTTAGCACAAGATAAAGTCCGATTAAAGAAAGTCCGAGGGTCGCCAATGAGGTAGATGCTAGGTCAGGATACCTCTCTAGATGGCGATAGTTTAACTTGTTTAACGGCGACGTTATGGGCCAAAGGGCCTGTTCTTGTGCTGTACTGTTCCATGTTCAATGTACCAGATGTACTCAACCTTCAAAATGCACCCCGCCGACGGAATCATATGGACAAGCATGGGGAAATGAATTAGCTCAGCCTATAACAAAAGATATTTGGGATGAAAGTCTAGAACACATACATCAATGCTCGTTAAATGCCAGACATTCTTTAATACAATTTAAAGTACTACACAGACTGCATTATTCTAAAACAAAATTAATATCTCCCCTCTCTGTGACAAATGTCAATATTCAGCGTAAATATGTAAATGTCAATATTTAACCCATACTTTTGTAAACTGTATAAAAATAAAAAATGTCTGGACGGAGATTTTTTAAATTATTTCCGAAGTTGTTAATATCCAATTGGATCCCGGCCCTAAATTAATAATATTGGGAATAGCAGAACAATGCCTAAAACTTACAATGCCAATTAAATTTCCTCGATTATAGTATAATAATTGGGAAAAAATTAATATTACAATTTTGGAAAAACCCAACAACCCCCACAATCAAAATGTGGATTATGGAGATGTCAGAGACCTTACATTTGGAGAAAATTAGACTTGTCTTAATTGACAAACCAGAATTATTTACTAGAAATGGTCTCCATTGGTAGATTATTTGAAGGGGTAGGTCCAGCGCAAGAGTCTGACTGAAACTTGAATCCAGGATTAGATGAATAGTTACATTTTATAACCTACAGACCCATCTCCTAAGCGGTATTATTGATAGTTTACTCTCTCTTTTAAAATTTTCTTCTTTTTTCTTTCCTTTCTTTCTATCTATAAAAATTAATAAACAATTAGAAGCAGTGTTAATACGTAATTAATAAATGAAGACACCAGCTATATTTATAGCTGGGATCCCGGGACCCTAGATACCAATAATATATAATTGTTAAACAAAGTCTGTATTGGTTTGGAGTATGATATGCTTATGCTTCTAATAAAAAAATAATTAATATATTTTTATAAAAAAATTAAAAACTCTGCAGATGGGTTGAAATGGCCTTAAAGGCTCCATTCACTCTGATGCTCTCTCCCATTCTGCCTTTTCCCTTTGAACTTGCACTCGCCTGCTGTTTCCTACTCAAGTCATGGCTCGTCGGAATGTTTATCTGGTAGTTAGGCTAATTACATACAGCAGCTCAACCTGACATGGGCCTGTCCCACTTACACAACCTTTTCGGCGACTGCCGACACCCATCATAGGTCATTTCAGGTTGAAAATCCAGCGGCGACCAGAAAGACGCTACGACTCTTTGGGCAACTGAGGAATCTACTCACGACCATACAGGTGACACCCTGGCGACATGTCGCGGGATGAAGCCTGTATGGTCGTGAGTAGTTTCCCAAAGAGGCGTACCTTGTTCTGGTACTATAGGGAGAGGTTGAGTAGGCTGGGATTCTATTCCTTGGAGCGCAGGAGGATGAGGGACGATCTTATAGTGGACAAAATCATGAGAGGAATAGATCAAGCAGATGCACAGATTCTCTTGCCCAGAGTAGGTGAATCGAGAACCAGAGGACATAGGTTAAAGATTAAGGGTAAATGATTTAAGAGGAATCTGAGGGGTAACTTTTTCACACAAAGTATGGTGGGTGCATGGAACAAGCTGCCAGAGGAGGCAGTTGAGGCTGGGCCTATCCCAACGTTTAAGAAACAGTTAGACAGGTATATGGATAGGACAGGTTTGGAGGGATATGGGCCAAGTGCGCGCAGGTGGAACTAGCGTAGCTGGGACATGTTAGCCGGTGTGGGCATGTTGGGCCGAAGGGCCTGTTTCTACGCTGTATCACTCTTTGACACTATGACTCTATAAAGTCAGTAACACTTCTAGTCAGAAACAGATTTCAATTGTTTGCCAAAAAAGCAATACCCGTTCCGAATTTTATTTTCCCATAAATACTTGCATGACTCAAATGTTTCTTCCCATGATGAAATGATGATGAAACACACCTCGATAATGCCTGATTTCTTGGAATAGTCGAAGCAGTGTTGAAGGTGAAATAAGTGATTGTTTTCTATTAGAAAGAGGACCAGTAAGTACCAGCTGTTATGTCCAATTTTCACACCTCTTCGCAATATAAGAGATAATTAAATTCAAAAGTACCATGGATTGGTTTGTCTCTTTCACTTTTGTCAGGAACATGACTCATCCTGCTGATGATGTGTGCCCTGCTTCATGTTTTTTATTATATTGTGTGTGCTTGCTATAGAATTGTAATATATTTGTGCTTTATTCATTAAATAGAGAATTTCAAGATCACAACATAGAATTTCATGTGTCAGATTGAATATTACGGCACTTGCCATAGGACAGAACTTTGTGCTGTTCCTGTACCCTGTATCCCGCTTCACTCAGATAGGAACATCGACAAAATAAAACAGCTCGTAGATCAATGGAGAGTTTATCGAACAAGTCGGCTTATTGAAGGTCCTAACAGTGTAAAATACCCAACATAGACACAAAATGCTGGAGTCACTCAACGGGACAGGCAGCATCTCTGGAGAGAATGAATGGATAACGTTTCGGGTCGAGATCCTTCTTCTCTCCATCCCGTCTTTCCAGAGATGCTGCCTGTCCCGCTGAGTTACTCCAGCATTTTGTATCTAAATCAGTATCTCAGTTCCTTCCTACACACCAGAAAACACTCTAGCTTCTCTCAGTGTTTCACAGGGCCCACCGTTAAGGCCTTCAACAAACCGACTTGTTCGATAGACTCACCACTGATCCATGAGGTGTTTTATTTCGTGTCTGTGCCGATCTCAGTAAAGCCAGAATGTGTAGGAAGGAACTGCAGATGCTGGTTTAAACCAAGGATAGACACAAAAAGCTGGAGTAATTCAGCGGGCCAGAAAGCATCTCTGGAGAGAAGGAATGGGTGACGTTTCGTCTGAAGAAGGGCCTCTACCCGAAACATCACCCATTCCTTCTCTCCAGAGATGCAGCCTGTCCCGCTGATAGGGCTGCCAACTTTCTCACTCCCAAATAAGGAACCAAATGTCAAATTCAGGGATAAATTCCTGACGGCAATTCGTTGACCAACTCGGCTGTGGCTGGGTGAATGATAAGTTGGCCCGGGTGCTGAACTGCACACAAAGCCCAGCCGGCGGGCCAGCTGAGGAGTTTTGGCTCACGCGATGTCACGCGCAAAGTCCGGCGCCCCATCCAACACATGAACCGATGATCGGCCATGAGAAGGAGGGGTGTTGGTGTCGGCGGTAAGTGAAGGTCCGAAGGTTGGACCGCTGGCCGGGCTGCCGACCGACAGGGCCACTGGCGAGGTGCTGCTGCTGCACTCCATGGACTGCACTATGTAGGAATGGGTGAGGCGGGGCCGGACGCGGCTTGTGTAGTAGCGGTCAAATACAGGACAAGAGCGGTCGCATATGGGACAAACCAATTTAGCCCAATATACGGGATGCCCCTCTAATACGGGCCAGTTGGCAACCCTATCCGCTGAGTTACTCTAGCATTTTGTGTCTATCTTCCATAAAGCCAGATACAGGGTTCGTGTACAGCACACAATTCCCCACCTACATTTGCCTTTTCTTCTTTCTTGCCATTCCTTTTTTTTAAACTAAGGAATGCTGAGCTCTTTTTCCATTAAAGAAAAATATGGTTTCTGCTAACACACTCTCTAAGAGACTATGTAACAACAGTTGCTAGATTTTTGAAAATATCCTACTTCCCCCATCATATAACATACAATTTTCAGTAGAAAATCCCTGATAATTATTTTTCAATCCTGCTGACATACCGTACAATGGATCTTATGAGCATCGAGTTCATATTTTAAGATTTTTTTTTAAATTAACATTCAAATCAAAGCCTTTTGGACTAAACTATGGAAACATTAAGCTAAACTAAAATTCTAATGACTATTATTGCTATATTTGTTCAATGGTTAATTTGGAATTGTATTGGATAATTCATTCAGAGAGTAAAATGGATGTCTTCATCTTGTGGGTAGACAAACGTGCTGGAGAAACTCAGCGGGTGCGGCAGCATCTATGGAGCGAAGGAAATAGGCAATGTTTTGGGTCGAAACCCTTCTTCAGGAAACCATCTTGTATTATTGTATGAAATTGGCAGCGAAAAGTTAATCTTGATCATTGTGAAGAATCATTGCCATTAATCCACAACTCTCCATTTAACATTTTTCTTCATCTTTCGCTTTCGTTGGTTCTGTTGTAGGGTCTTCAACCTAAATTCTTAACTGTTTCTTTCTCCATAGACGCTGTTTGATCTGCTGAGTACATTGTCGGCCATTATTTTGGCTAACCGTTCAGAATTTAGAATTTAGACTTTACAGCGCGGAAACAGGCCCATCGGCCCTCCACGTCAGTGCCGGCCACCGATCACCCCTGAACACCCCGTACACTTATCCTAAACACACTAGGGACAATTTACAATTTACTGAAGCCAATTGACCTACAAACCCGTACGTCTTTGGAATGCGGGAGGAAACCGGAACAGCCGGAGAAAACCCACGCGGTCACGGAGAGAACGAGCAAACTCCGTACAGACAGCACCCGTTGTCAGGATCGAACCCACAACTTTACCGCTGTGCTACTGCGCCACTCTACATTTTACTTAACCAGAAAAAAATAGAATACGTACACCTCACCATATACTGTAGCTCTTAATTCAATCTTACTACAGTAACATTTACAAAATATTATACACCCTTTGAAAAAAATAGAATTAAAAAAAAATCATATTCCCACAATTTTTGATAAATGTTTATGGATTAAATGCTGCAATATAGATATAGGAACAATCAAAAATAGGACCAATGTCATCACTGAATTAATACTGCTCTTAATTATTCACAACCAAAGAGCAGTGCTGAGCTACTATCTAACTCTTTGATGACCATCGGACTATGATTGATCGTACTTTGCCGGCTTTACCTGGCACGAACCGTTACTCCCTTATTATGCATCTATACACCTTAAATGGATCAATTGTAATCAAGTATTTTCTTTCTGCTAACTGGCTAGAACGCAACAAAAGGGCGGCACGGTGGCGCAGAGGTAGAGTTGCTGCCTTACAGCGCTTGCAGCACCAGAGACCCGGGTTTGATCCTGACTACGGGTGCTGTCTGTACGGAGTTTGCACCTTCTCCCAGTGACCGCGTAGGTTTTCTCTGAGATCCTCGGTTTCCTCCCACGCTCCAAAGACACACAGGTTTGTAGGTTAATTGGCTTGGGTTTATATACTTGGTATAAGTGTAAATTGTCCCTAGCGTGTGTAGGCTTGTGTTAATGGGCAGGGATTGCTGACTCAGTGGGCCGAATGGCCTGTTTCCACGCTGTGACTCTAAACTAGACGGAAAGCTTTTAATTGTACTTCGGTACATGTGACAATAAATTAAACGGAACTCTTCAGATCCTCCATCCTTAGAGGGTGGTTCTGATATCTAATGATAAAATGATGCAGAATAAAGCACTAAAAATTAAATGTTCAGGTATCCACCCTGTTTACCAATTGGCCAAGGCAAAAAGGAAAACCAGTCCCTGTTCAAAATGAACTACAACATTTGATATACATTCTGAAGAAAGCTGGAGAGATTCACGACCCCATTTGGCGATCAGTTTCAAGAAAGCTTCTCCTGAACTCTGATCATTGAATTTATACACATGCTTGCATTTTATTCATGCAGACTTTTGAAAATTAGAACCATCCATCACGGATGACAAAGCAATAACAACAAATATCTTCAACCAAGTAATAATGACTGTACAGTCCTGACACTATTAGACAGGCTGAATTTCCCCCTCTGTTATCAACTAAAGGAAGCTAGTAAGATAAATCTTAAGATGACAATAGCTTTACTCAGGATGTTTTTAAATTGGAAGCTGCTTGAGAATGTAAAGATGTCAGGGTAACACCACAAATAATCATCTCATTCAGCAGTAACTTTATTTTATCATAAACACAGCTGTTCACTCAGGTCATAGACAGTTTCATTACTCAAATGCTTGCTGGATTGATCATTTCTGTTCTATGAAATGCTTTCCATGTTAATAGAAGCAACGCGATGTAGCCTTCAAACACTCCAGAGTTTCCTCTTGACGTCTTAAATAAAAGTTATGTAAAACACTCTCCAGAATTGTCCTTGCCAATTCCAGTCGTCTGCAAGTGGATTGGGCAATGGATCGGAGACATGAGTTGAGTTGAGTTGAGTTTAGTTCATTGTCACTTGTACCAAGCTTTTGTTGCGCGCTAACTACTCAGCGGAAGCAAAAGATTTTCACTGCACCTTGGTACATGTGACAATAAACTGAAATAAAAAAATAATAATATATGATAGATCTGCCTAGCATGCTTCACAGTATCAATTTAGTTTAGTTTAGTTTAGCCTTACGGCCCACCGAATCTTGGCCGAACAGCGATCCCTGCACACCAGCCCAATTCCACACACTAGGGACAAATTACAATGTTGTCAAAGCCAATTAACCTAAAACCCAAAAGTCTTTGGAATGTGGGAGGAAACCGGAGCAACCGGAGAAAACCCACGCGGTCACGGGGAGGACGTACAAACTCCGTACAGACAGCACCCTTTAATCAGGATTGAACCCGGGTCTCTGCCACTGTAATGCAGCACCTCTACCACTGCACCATGCATGTTAGATATTGCTCAATGTGTGTTAGATATTGCTGTTGGAAGTTATTGTCTTATTTCAGCTGCTATATAAATTGTTCATTGCTGTACCCTTAATCCAATTCATGGTGAAGAGTTTAATTTAATTCATCATGGCATGTTTATTTTACTACAAAGTGGAAAGTTTAATTTAATCCAAAGTGGCATGTATAAATTAATTATTAGTGGCAGGTTTCGTTTCATTCAGTGGAACATTTATTTCACCTAAATGCATCAAACATTCCACCAGAGGCAACTCCCTTCAGTAACTGAAGGCAGGGGTGGAGATGAATTGCAAAAAAACAAAAGCATACCAACACCATCAGAACAAGGTGAGACTAGAATTCTGAATGCATTTTGAAATTGAAAATTATCAAGGTAGACGGCTCGTGGATTTAATTAAAATCGCTGGACAGTCATTGAACATGAAGTCTGCTTTTTAGCATATTTAATTTCTTGCATGTAGTTGATAATTGAGGGGAACTGATAAATAAGTCTCCCGAGATTACTCAGGAAACTAAAAGAAAAAAATTAAAACTCCTGTTACCAAAAATAATATTGGATATTGATAATACTCCACAGAGTTGAACGTAAGCAGTAAAGTAATGCCCTTGTCCCACTTAGGAAACCTGAACGGAAACCTCTGGAGACTTTGCACCCCACCCAAGGTTTCCGTGTGGTTCCCGAAGGTTCCGGGAGGTTTTTGTCAGTCTCCCTAATGGTCAAAACTGACAAAAACCTCCGGGAACCTCTGGGAACTCACGGAAACCTTGGATGGGGCACAAAGTCTCCAGAGGTTTCCGTTCAGGTTTCCTAAGTGGGACAGGGGCATTACAATATTTTCAATGAATGACGAAGCTGACCTGAACTTATTTTAGTTCTACCTACTTTGACCGATATGAGTAAAAAAAAAAAAACTATTTTGAGCCTGCATAGTGAAATGTAATGAGAAATAGCCAGTATTAATGTTGGGCAGAAAAATCTGTTTCACTACTTGACTGACTTGAAAATAGTCCAAATGAAGTTCATTGAGTTATTCCCCATGTCCTTCACAATCATCTCTTCCAAAGGGCTAAAGAGCTTAAGAGTTCTCCCCCAAATCTGATGTTGATTATGTTCTGCTGGAGCTTGGCAGTAGACAAGCAAAATGCAAGGGGGAGCACCAGCCACGTTTACATGGACGCTGCCCTGGCAAGGCCAGCAGCATAATCAATGGCTTGTCTCATTCCGGCCACTCCCTCTTCTCCCCTCTCCCGTCAGGCAAGAGACCCAGACGTTTGAAAACCCATACCTTCAGATTCAGGGACAGTTTCCTCCCAGCTTTTATCAGGCATCTGAACCATCCCATCACCTACTCGAGAGTGGTCCTGACCTCCCATCTACCTCATGGGGTCAAGGAAAGAGCATTCACGTCACGGCCCTGTTTCCACCAATCTTTCCACCACCACGCACAAGAAGCACAAGAAGCACAAGAGTGCAAGACTCAATTGTATGCAAATGCCGAGATGTGTGTTCAGCTCTGGCTGAACAATTTCTAATCTTGTGATGTGGACTCGATAAGAAGATCTACCTCATTGGATAACTTCAAACTATATTTAATCAGACCTTACTGGACTTTACCTTGCACTAAAGATTATTCCTTTTATCCTGTATTTGTACACTGTGGACGGCTCGATTGTAATCATGTATAGTCTTTCCACTGACTGGAGAGCACGCAACAAAAAGCTTTTCACTGTGCCTCGGCATGCGTGACAGTAAATTAAACTAAACTAACTTTATCTTACCCTAAATGTTATATCCATTATCCTTTATCTGTACACTGTGGATGGCTCAATTGTAATTCATGTCTAGCCTTTTCGCTAACTAGACAGCACACAATAAAAATGCTTTTTCTGACCCTCGGTGCACGGGAAAATAATAAATTACAGTAATAAACTAAATTAAATTAAACTAGACTTTTACAACCTCTCCATCATCATCTCCATCCATCAGGAGGAACTGTGGAACTACAAATTAGATAGCCACATTAAATTAATCTCCATTGCACATTTGCTCCAGAATGTTACACAATTCATAATTTCAACCAATAGGTCTAAAATTTAGTGAAACGTGATATCAAACACTGCCCAAAGGTTTTTCCCAATCTTTCCCTTCACAATGTTGTACCAATGTTAGTAACTTATCCCAGGCCAACAATCCCATCATCTATGCCCTTATTAAACTTACTCAGCTACTTTAATGGCCGGCCTGACCCTAGAGTCATAGAACATACAGCAGATCATAGAACGGTACAGCACAGGATGTCTGTGTCGAACAAGATGCCAAGACCAACTCTTATCTGCCTGCTCATAATCCATAGCCCTCCATTCCATGGCATGTCTATATACCTATCCAAAAGTTTCTTAAACGCAGCTATCGTATCTGCCTCCACCACCACCCGTGGCAGTGCGTTCCAGGCATCCACCACCCTCTGCATTACAAACTATCCCCACACATCTCCTTTAAACTTTGCCATTCTCACCTTAAAGCTATACCCTGTACTATTTCATAATCCTATTGTGGGAAAATGGTCTACCCTATCTTGGGGCGGCACAGTGGCGCAGCGGTAGAGTTACTGGCTTATAGTGCTAAAGATCCATGTACAATCCTGATTATGGGTGCCGCCTGTATGGAGTTGCGCGCTTCCCCCCATGACCGCGTGGGTTTTCTCGACTACCTCCCACATTCCAAAGACGTGCAGGTTTGTAGGTTCATTGGCTTCCATAAATTGTCTCTGGTGTGTAGGATAGAACTAGTGTATGGTGGTCGCTGGTCGACATGGACTCAGTGGGTTGAAGGGCCTTTTTCCACACTGCATCTCTAAACTTCGTCTATTTGCCATCTATATCTGGAGTTCTGCCATGGACACTGTATTCTGAGCTCTTTCGCAGAAAGAGATAAACATGTGGACAATGGAAAAGACTCAAGGATGTGTTGAGGTTCTTGGAGAAATGCTACATCCCTACTGGTTCCTGGGAATCTGTGATAGTTCTTTCTTTCAGATGTCATTATAGATTGTTCCAAATGTAAACACATGCCATAGATTCCAAATGCCAACTGGGAACCTCACTGAACCCGCATATGTTCATTGCATGGATGGACAATAATGGATCTCTCATTGTGAACAATTAATCCGTAAATCTTTTGGAACAGTACATGTTAACCGATGCATAATTTCCTGTGATGCTAAAGAAGAATGTGCTCTGTGCTGCTTTGTTAACAGAGAACAGGAGACTGAATGATCGAAAGATACAGCAAGAAAGAGGCCCTTTGGCCCATCCAGTTCATGCCGACCATCATGCTGCCAGAGACTCATCTCATTCAGTCTGAAGAAGGGTCTCCACCCAAAATGTCACCTATTCCTTTTCTCCAGAGATGCTGCCAGACCCGTTACTCCAGCATGTTGTGTCTAAGTTTGTTTTGCATGCTATCCAGTCAAATCATACCATATAGTGCAGGGAACCATAAACAAGTACACCAGGTGATGTAAGGGGAAAAATAACCAGAGTGCGGAATATAGTGTTACAGCTACAAAGTGCAAGTGAGATTGTAAAACTGCAATAGATGTGTGATGGGTATGGGTCATGCTTGATTAATTGTCCAATTTTTCAGATAGATTCTTGCTGCACTAGAACAGCTAGTTCTGGAGTGTGTTCTCTGCAATACAATCATGGTCTGAAAGCCTTTGTTGTAACCAGTGCACACAATTGTTGCTTGATGTTGCACAATGTGAAGTGAACGAGTTTCTGTGATTGCCAGGATCCCAGGACCGTGACTCAGATAAATTTCCCACTTGGCATTTCTGGGACGAAGACTTTAGACTTTAGACTTCAGAGACACAACGGGCAAACAGGCACTTCGGCCCACCGAGTCCGTGCTCACCAGCGATCACCCCGTACACTTGCACTTTCCTACAGACTAGGGACAATTTACAGTTTTACTAAGGCCAAAGAGGGCGGTACGGTAGCGTAGCGGTAGAGTTGCTGTCGCACAGCGCCAGAGACCCAGGTTCGATCCTGACTGTGGGTTCTATCTGTATGGAGTTTCTACGTTCTACCTGTGACCTGCGTGGGTTTCCCCCAGCTGCTGTGGTTTACTCCCACTCTCCAAAGACGTACATGTTTGTTGGTTAATTGGCTTCGGTAAAGATTGTAAATTGTCCTAGTGTGCAGGGCAGTGCCAGTTTAGGGGGATCACTCGTCTGCGGAGACTCGATGAGCTGAAGGGCCTGTTTCCCTGCTGCATCTTTAAACTAAACTAAAAAACTAAACAATTAGCATACAAATTTGTGCTTCTTTGTAGTGTGGGAGGAAACCGGAACACCCATAGAAAACCCACGCAGGTCACGGGGTAAAAACTCCGTACAGACAGCACCCATAGTTAGTATGGAACCCGGGTCACTGGCGCTGTGAGGCAGCAACTCTACCGCTGTGCCACTGTGCCACCCTCTTTTGTGCATCTACATTGATGCTGCCTGTCTGTCCCGCCGAGTTACTCCAGCTTTTTGTGTCCATGTCCGGTTTAAACCAGCGTCTGCAGTTCCTTCCTACACACTTCAGAGCCATGGGGGGTTACACAAAAAGCTGGAGAAACTCAGCGGGTGCAGCAGCATCTAAGGAGCGAAGGAGATAGGCGACGTTTCGGGTCGAGACCCTTCTTCAGACTGGTCAGGGATCAGGGAAAAGAGAGATGTAGACTGTGATGTGGAGAGATAAAGAACAATGAATGAAAGATATGCAAAAAAGTATCGATGATAAAGGAACCAGGCCATTGTAAGCTGTTTGTAGTGTGAAAAAGAGAAGCTAGTGCGACTTGGGTGGGGGAGAGATAGAGAGAGAAGGAATGCCAGGGCCCGAGGGCTGAGGGAGAGGTGGGAAGGGGAGGAGGCAGCCAGGGTTAACAGAATTGAGAAAATTTAATGTTTAAGCCCAGAGGATGCAGACTCCCCAAGCGGAATATGAGGTGCTGTTCCTCCAACTTGCGGTGTTTCTCACTCTGGCCGTGGAGGAGGCCCAGGTCCGAGAGGTCGGATACAGAATGGGAGGGGGAGTTGAAGTGCTGAGTCACCGGGATGTCGGGTTGGTTATTGCAGACCGAGCGGAGGTGTTCGGCGAAACGATCACCAAGCCTCCGCTTGGTCTCACCAATATAGATCAGCTGGCATCTGGAGCAACGGATGCAATAGATGAGGTTGGAGGAGGTGCAGGTGAACCTCTGTCGGACTGCTTGGGTCCCTGAAAGGAGTGGATGGGGGAGGTGAAGGGACAAGTGTAGCATCTTTTGCGGTTACAAGGGAAAGTGCCCGGGGAAGGGGTGGAGCGGGAGGGAAGGGAAGAATTGACAAGGGAGTTGCGGAGGGAGCGGTCTTTGCGGAAGGCAGACAGGGGGGGAGATGGGAAGATGTGGCGAGTGGAGGGGTCATGTTGGAGGTGGCGAAACTGGCGGAGGACTATCTGTTGTATGCGCCGGCTGGTGGGGTGAAAGGTGAGGATCAGGGGGACTCTGCCCTTGTTGTGAGTGGGGGAATGGGGAGAGAGGGCAGTGTTGCGGGGTATGGAGGAGACCCTGGTGCGAGCCTCATCTATAGTGGGAGAGGGGAATCCCCGTTCTCTGAAGAATTAGGACATTTGTGATGCCCTGGTGTGGAACACCTCATTCTGGGTGCAGATGCGGCGTAGACGGAGGAATTGGGAATAGGGGATGGAGTCCTTACAGACAGCACGGTGGGAGGAAGAGTAGTCCAGGTAGCTGTGGGAGTCAGTTGGTTTGTAGTGGATGTCGGTCAGGAGTGTATCACCTGCAATAGAGATGGTGAGGTCAAGGAATGGTAGGGAAATATTGGAAATGGTCCAAGTGTATTTGAGTGCCTGATAGAAGTTGGTGGTGAAATGGATGAAGTCAGTCAGTTGTGTGTGGGTGCAGGAGGTGACACCAAAGCAGTCGTCGATGTAACGGAGGTAAAGGTCGGGGGTGGGGCCCTGGTACGCCGAGAACAAAGATTGTTCGACGTGCCCGACAAAGAGGCAGGCGTAGCTAGGGCCCATGCATGCGCCCATAGCCACGCCTTGTGTTAGGAGGAAATGGGAGGTGTCAAAAGAGAAGTTATTGAGGATAAGGACCAACTCCGCTAGGCGGAGGAGGGTGTCAGTGGACGGGTATGGGTTGCTCCTCTGGTCGAGGAAGTACCGGAGGGCTTTGAGACCATCCTGGTGGGGGATGGAGATCCTCACATCCTCCTGCATGGGTCTATCAAAATGTCCAGCATTCAATTTTAATGCTGAAATCTTGGATCTTTGCAAATTTTGATAATGTAAAGGTCCGAATTGAGCAGCTGGAAAAGCTGCTACCATTTTCCCAATTACCTTGGCAGCTTGTCTGATTGATGGTATACTGGCGCAGACCAGATTATTACATGCTTCAATGATACCCCCAACTTTGTTATTTGGTATGGTGGTAATCATTCGATTGGAATCAATCGTAAATCTCAGATAGTCCATGATCTGTGAAGGACAGAACTTCGATTTATCTGGATGGATAATAAATCCCATTTTTTGAAATAATTTCACAGTGGCTGTAACTGCCAAATTTGCTGATTCCAATGCATTCCCATGATCTGTGCCGTTGATGCTGGAAATGTTCAGCCCTATCTAAAACAGATCATGTACTCAGTTCTGTGAAATATAGTCTTGTATTGTGGTAAACAATAAAGCAAGCAGTATCTCAGTACGCAAACCCGCAGATTAAATAAAATTACTCACAGAAAAAAAAATCTGATTCATTCTAAATAATAAGTTTGTGATGACCTTCTCAGTGCTAGCATGAAATGAAAGAAATATTGTGATTTAAAATGAGTGAGGGGATCTAAAAGCAGCCCAAGACACAACTTTAATATTCATCTAATTGAGCTTTTTACACGTCAGAGTAAAACAAAGAAGAACATTATTATTGGAACGGTTTTAATTTTATTAACATATTTTATGGGCTACAATTATGAGATGCTTGCAGAAATGCCTAATTGTATTGATGTTCCTGATTGTGCTTCAGATTTTAAGTGATACGCAGACATTTCTTTATCTAGTGCTTTTAATGCGGAAAAATACACCAAGTTGCTTCGTAAAAGTGGAATCAAATATTTGGTTCAACAGCTGCATAACTGAAGCAATATATTTAATACTTAAAAAAAATATTTTTAATATCTCAATTACAAATGAAATCACTAATATGTTGTAAATGTGCTTACCTAGAATTTAGCAATGTTATTAATAATATGAATGCCGAGATATGAAAACATATTTTTTCTGTCTCAGACCACAAAGAGTTCTGTCTCTGAGTAGTTATTGTACAAGAACGGCTGTTTCCATAGTGATAGCGCCAAAGAGTCCAGCTATGTTCATTTTTCAAATCATGTTTCACCAATAATCATAACAAATTAAACACTAGCTTCCTCCTTCCATTCCTATGTTTAGATTTAGATTTAGCTTTAGGTTGATTATCGTCACATGTATGTAGGTATAGGGAAAAGCTTTGTTATGCATGCTATCCAAACAGATCACATTTACTATACATTAATACAATCAAGACAGTCTCAAGTACCACAGGTAGAGCAAAGGGAAAGACATAAAGTGTAGAATATAGTTCTCAGCATTGTAGTGCATCAGTTCCAGAGACAGAGTCCAATGTCCGCAGTAGGGCAGAGGGGAATCGGACAGTACTCTAGTTTATACAGACGCCTGATAAAGAGGGGAAGACTCTGTTACTGAGTCTGGTGGTGTGTGCTTCAAGCTTCTGTACCTTCTGCTGGAAGGGAGCAGAACGAAGAATTGATATCAAGATTGGTATCCTGTTAGAGGCACCCTTTGAGATCTGCGAAGATCTTTAACTATTATGATACTCAGTCTGCTTTAGTCTATAATAAGGAGTGGCCCTTGACTTTCACAAATGTTGGTGAGGGGGATTTTAACTATTGTCTATATAAAGAGGATTCTAATCTCTTGAAACAACATACAGCTTCTCAACATAATGTCACCTATTCATCAGTTCATAAGTTCATGTGCTAGGAGCAGAATTAGGACATTCAGCTCTTCAAGCCTATTCCACCATTCAATCATGGCTGATCTATCTTCCCCTCTTAACCCCATTCTCCTGCCTTCTTCCTATAATCCCTGACTGTCGTTTCAGTTTTTGTTTTAGAGATACATCATGGAAACAGAGATCCCCGTACATTAACACCACCCTGCACATGCAATAGACAAATTACACTTGTACTAAGCCAATTAACATACAAACCTGCACGTATTTGTAGTGTGGGAGGAAACAAGATCTCAGAGAAAACCCACGCGGTGAACATATAAACACCGTACAGACAGCACCCATTGTCGGGATTGAACCCTCTGGCAGTGCAAGCGCTGAAAGGTAGCATCTCTACCGCTGCGCCACCGTGCTTCCCTGAAGTAAAGCTCAGTTTTTGCAAATTATCCCCATTGTTGAAATATGAAAAATGGGGCAGCCAATCTTCACCAGTGAGATCACAATAAATTGAAATGAACTTAGTCAACAGTCTAGAGTCTTTTTGCTGACTGGTTAGCATGCAACAAAAGCTTTGTACAATAAACTAAACTGTAGTGTTTGATTGTCATATGTACTGATCACGGAACAATTACATTATTATTTGCAGCAGCATAAAGAGCCTGTAAACACAATACCCACAGAAAACATATTATAAATTAAAAAATGGCAATAAAATAGAATGTTGTAGCTTGTTATTAAATAATGTTTTAGTGAGAGTGCATGCTTGATATATTAAATTATCTTTTTTTTTGATAAGCTAGAAACACTCAAACAATTGATAACTGAAAGATATTTTACTGTAAAATGTCAAAATTGTGTTCTGAATGTAAATGTAAATTTTCAACATGATTTTCTGACACGTTCATTTTGATGTGGTGTTCTCCATAGAAACATTTATTGCACCGAACAAAACTCTAAAACCTTCACCAAAATGACAGAGATAAGATAGGAAAATAAGATAGGAAAATTCATGAAGAAATTCCTAGATTATACTTCTGTTTTAGCTGCACAATATTATTTCGCTTGGGCAGCTTACAACCCAGTGGTATGAATATTGACTTCTCTCTATTGATTTCAAGGAACCCTTGCTTTCCCTCTCTCTCCATCTCTCCCACATCCTAGTTCTCTGACCAGTCTGACTGTCCTCCCAATTAAATGTTAACTTTGTATGCCTTGTTGTCACCTTCCCATAGCTAACAATGACCTTCTCTCCATTTTCTTTGAGTTTCGTCCCCTTTATTCAGTTGTTTTCACACCTCACCCTTTCATATCTCTGTGTCTCCCTCTCTCCTGACTCTCAGTCTGAAGGTGGGTCTCTAACGGAAACATTACCTGTTCCTTCACTCCAGAGATGCTGCCTGTCCCGCTGAGTTTCTCCAGCATTTTATGTCTATCTACACGATATTATTAAATTCAGACAAAGGCACCCAGTGAGTTTGCAAATTGAATATGAGAATGCGTGAGTTACTTCTGGCACATGTCAGAAATTAATGTAACACCCTTTATTTTCCTCCCTACTGGTCTAAAAAACCTATCCAAAAATGTACTTTCAAATGTCAATTTTCAATTTGCACCTATTACAATAGGCACATTAACTCCAGACTCCAACCCCGCAGCTGAACACTTGTTATCCCAATAAATATTTTATGCTGTCAATTGGAAATGAACATAAGTAACATTTAGAGTCATAGTCACATAGACATATGGAACAAAAACAGGCCCTTCAGCCCAACTCGTCCATGCCGATCAAAATGCTCCATCCAAGTTATTCCCATTTTCCCGCATTTGCCCCATGTCCTGCTAAACCTCACCAAGTACCGCTTAAATGCTGTTCTAGTTAGCACCAGACTAAATTATCTCCTGACGGGCTCCTCATCTATGTACTCTTGTTATAAATGCTCCCACACATCAAAGCATTCCAACATGTTTCCCTGTCAAGCCTCCTTATGATATTATATATTTGAATAAGATCACCCCCTTATTCGACTAAACTCCAAAGAATCCATGCTGATATGCCTAGTCACTTGGTAGGATAATGCTCATCCCAGCAATTAGCCTGGGAAATCTCCTCTAGACTGCTCCTTCAGCTTGAAGAAGGGACCCAACCTGATATATCACCTATCCATTCTTTCCAGAAAAGCTGCCTGACCGTTGACAGTCACGTGCATTTTGTCTCTATCCTTGGTGTAAATCCAGCATCGGTTTCTATTTATCACATTATGTTACTTCTTTTGTCCTTCTGTCCTTATCTCACTCTTTTTATTCTTTCATCACTGGTCCTTGTCCATCCGTCTGCCAATCCAATCCCCCCCCCTCACCAGTATCCACCTACTTCCCAGTCTTTGTCCCGCCCTCTCCTCTCTTCCAGCTTTCGCACCCCGACTACAATCAATCTGAAGAAGAATCCTGACCCGAATCGCCACCTGCTCCTGTTCTCTAGAGATTCTGCCCGACACGTTGACTCTTCTTTTTGCGTATGGCGTGCACAACCTAAAGTTGTAGGACAACTTGTTCTATTCGATCTAATTGTTTATATACGTCGGGTTGATCGCATTAGTCAAAACAGGGTGGGACACGTGAAGGTTGCAATCTCCCACCCCGACACATTGAGTTACTCCAGTATATCGTCCATTGGTGACCCTCAGACTAGCCTTGATCGGACTTTGCTGGCTTTGCCTTGCACTAAATGTTATGACTTGATCATGTATCTATACATTGTAAATGGCTCGATTGTAATCACATGTTGTTTGTCCGCTGACTGGTTAGCACACAAAAGCTTTTCACTGTACCTCGGTACACGTGACATAAACTAAACTCAAACTATTTTGTGTCTCTTATATCTGAGTCATTAAATTGTGGCAACTCTCCCTTGAAATAGTGCTTAGAAAACCTGTATATCAAAACATGAGCTCTCTTATCATTCAGAAAAATGCAGACGCGCCAAGAAAAGGTAATCATAGAGAACATAAACATGGTTTCAATTTTATTTCCTAGTCAAATTATGTTTATCTATTTCCAATATCATCAGGATCTGTGGAAGGTTATGGATTTTTTTTCCAAGTATGTCTACGCAAATCAATCAACGCAGACACGTTATTGTAAACATTACACGTTATTGTAATCATGTATTGTCTTTCCGCTGACCGGTTGGCACGAAATAAAAGCTTTTCACTGTTCCTCGGTACACGTGACAATAAACTGAACTCAACTAACGATAATGTGAATACAAGATCTTTGGATGACAAAGGCATTACTCACTGCAGATTCAAAAATGATTCAGCAGGTAATTACAAAAAACAACTTTACTTGAAAACCTTTTCAGAGAGGAAGGCATTTCAACATATGTCTACACTCATACGTCATTTATTATTATTTCATTTATCAATTGCAGTTATACGCAGATAACAAAGTTTAATGGATTTATTTTACCTAAATTTAAATTTATATTTACCGAATAATGAAAGGCTTGGACACAGTGGATGTGGAGGGAATGTTTCCACTAGTGGGAGAATCTAGGACTAGAGGGTGTAGCCTCAGAATTAAAGGACATTCCTTTTTGAAGGAGATGAGATATAATTTATTTAGTCAGAGGGTGGTGAATCTGTGGAATTCAAAAGAGTCAAAAAAGTCAAAAGAGGTTATTGTGATGTGTCCCTGACAGGACAATGAAAATCTTTCTTTGCATAGCACAACAGAACATAGAAGGCATTGACTACAATTCTATACATAAATACACCCATGAATTAATAAATTAATAAAGTGCAAATAACAGATGGAGGGATATTAATGTTCAGAGTTCCGAGCCAGGTTTAATAGCCTGATGGCTGTGGGGAAGTAGCTATTCCTAAACCGGGTTGTTGCAGTCTTCAGGCTCCTGTACCTTCTACCCGAAGGTAGCAGGGAGATGAGTGTGTGGCCAGGGTGGTGTGGGTCCTTGATGATGCTGCCAGCCTTTTTGAGGCAGCGACTGTGATAAATCCCCTCGATGGAAGGAAGGTCAGAGCCGATGTTGGACTGGGCAATGTTTACTACTTTTTGTAGTGTTTTCCTCTCCAGGGCGCTCAAGTTGCCGAACCAAGCCACGATGCAACCAGTCAGCAAGCTCTCTACTGTACACCTGTGGAAGTTAGAGAGAGTCCTCCTTGACAGACCAACTCTCCGTAATCTTCTCAGGAAGTAGAGGCGCTGATGAGCTTTCTTAATAATTGCATCTGTGTTCTCGGACCAGGAAAGATCTTCACAGATGTGCACGCCCAGGAATTTGAAGCTCTTGACCCTTTCAACCATCGACCCGTTGATATAAACAGGACTGTGGGTCCCCATCCTACTCCTTCCAAAGTCCACAATCAGTTCCTTGGTTTTGCTGGTGTTGAGGGCCAGGTTGTTGTGCTGGCACCATATGGACAGTTGCTCAATCTCTCTTCTATACTCGGACTCATCCCCATCAGTGATACGTCCCACAACAGTGGTGTCGTCAGCGAACTTGATGATGGAGTTCGCGCTATGACCGGCTACGCAGTCATGAGTATAGAGTGAGTACAGCAGGGGGCTGAGCACGCAGCCCTGAGGTGCTCCCGTGCTGATTGTTATCGAGTCTGACACATTTCCACCAATACGAACAGACTGTGGTCTGTGGATGAGGAAGTCGAGGATGCAATTGCAGAGGGATGGGCAAAGACCCAGTTCTGCGAGTTTGGTAACCAGCTTGGAGGGGATGATTGTGTTAAATGCTGAGCTGTAGTCAATGAATAGCAGCCTGACATATGAATTTTTGTTGTCCAAGTGGTCCAGAGTGGAGTGGAGGGCCAGCGAGATCGCGTCCACCGTTGATCTGTTGTGGCGGTAAGCGAACTGCAGTGGGTCCAGGTTTTTGTCGAGGTAGGAGTTGATTTGCGCCATGATCAACCTCTCGAAACACTTCATCACCACAGGCTTTAGTGCCACTGGTCGATAGTCATTGAGGCACGTCACCTTGCTCTCCTTGGGCACCGGTATTATTGATGCCCTTTTGAAGCAGGTGGGAACCTCAGACCTCAGAAGTGACAGGTTGAAAATGTCCGTAAAAACTCCAGCCAGTTGGTCCGCACAGGTATTTAGGACACGACCAGGTATGCCATCAGATCCAGACGCTTTTCGAGGGTTCACCCCTCTGAAAGATTTCCTGACGTCGGCCTCTGTGACTGAGACTGAAATACCATCACAGCGAATAGGGGCTCGGGAAGGCACATCGGTGTTCTCCCTATCAAAGCGTGCGTAAAATGCATTGAGCTCATCAGGGAGTGATGTATCGCCGACATCCGAGCTGCCTCCTGGTTTCGCCTTGTAAGAGGTGATTGCATTCAGTCTCCACCACAGCTGCAGAACATCTGTCTCATCCTCCAGCTTGGAGCAGAATTCCCTTTTGGCCTTTTTGATGGCCTTACCAAGGTCGTATCTGGACTTCTTGTAGACCACTGTGTCATCAGACATGAATGCCCGGTGTCTGGTCTTCAGAAGAGTGCGGATCTCACAGTTCATCCAAGGTTTCTGATTGGGAAACACTCGGAAGGTTTTTGTAGGGATGCAGTCCCCCACACATTTCTTTATGAAGTCTGTAACGACTGTGGCGTATTCATTCAAGTCCGTTGCCGAGTCCTTGAACATAGCCCAGTCTACAGACTCCAAACAGTCTTGTAGTTGTTCTTCTGCCCCCAATATCCATTGACTTGGAGGCCAAGTCAATGGATATTTTTAAGGCAGGGATAGATAGATTCTTGATTAGTTCGGGTGTCAAGAGTTATAGGGAAAAGTCAAGAGAATGGGGTTAGGAGGGAGAGATTGATCAGCCGTGATTGAATGGCGGAGCAGACTTGATGGGCCGAATGGCCCAATTCTGCTCCTATCACTTATGATCTTATTTTGATGTACTCAAGGATAATGAAAATAGTAATTCCAAGCGAGTGAGAGACAGAAGGTGCAATAATAATACTAACACTAATAATAACAATAATGCGGAGATTAAAAGGTTCAAAGGTTCTTTATTAGTCACATACACCAATTTGTGTAGTGAAATGCGGATTGCCATTGCAGCACATCAAAAAGAATACAACATAACAATAATAACAACATTTAAACATGAAAAATGAAATAGTAATAAGATTAAAACATTAATAATGTGAATATGAATATGTATGACAGTAACATGGAGATTATAACATAGCAATAACCTCGAAAACCTGGAATTTAGGAGTACCCAATTGATTCTTCAACAGTGCTCAAATGAAATAGGTAAACATAACCGTGAAGATCCATTTCTATTCCCGAACACCTACTCACAGTGAGAATTTGCAGCAACCGCAGCAGCACAGTTACTGAAGTACGTGTATTTGTAAATTACAGGACCAGTGGTCAAGTTGACCGGTCGATCGACTGTGACGGTAAGGAAAAACACTAACAGCCACTAATACATAAACTTGAGATCAGTCGGGTTTTTGATCAAGTGTACAACATTTTGAGAGGCATAGATAGGGTAGACAGTCTGAACCTTTCTCCCAGGTTAGAAATGTCAAAGACTAGAGGGCATAGGTCTAAGGTGAGTGGGCCAAAGTTTCAAGGAGATGTGCGGGACTAGTTTTTTACACAGAGGGAGGCATGTATGGTAGAGTGTGTACGAGGATTTTAGATGGGCACATGGATATGCAGGCAATGGAGGGATACGGATGATTTGCAGGCAGAGGAAATTAGTTTATCTTGGCACAGACATTATGAGCTGAAAAGCATGTTCCTGTGCGGCACTGTTAAAAGTTGTACGTTTTTACTACGCAAACATAGAAGAAGGGTTTTGGCTCGAAACATTGCCTATTTCCTTCGCTTCGTACATGCTGCTGCACCCGCTGAGTTTCTCCAGCACTTTTGTCTACATTCGATTTTCCAACATCTGCAGTTGCTTCTTAAACACCATGTTTTATATTTTGGTAGTATGACGATGTAATTTGGAGACAAGAATATAAGTTTGAATTGTTCAACAGTGCAAAGGGGATAACAATCCCATTTTGTCTGTCATGATTTTTTTGTTCCATTTCTAAGCACATAATCAACACTGGAAAATGGCGGGGGGAGGGAAAAAATGATTGTGACATGGTGTCAGATAATTGTGATTAAACTGCCATAGAAATAAAAGTGGAGAACTATCTGGAAATGTATTAATATGTTTCATAGCCGGAGGCATATTGCAGCATATGCTGGATTGATCTGCAGATGAAAGACGGTGGAGCAGCGGTAAAGTTGCTGCCTTACAGCGCCGTAGACTCGGGTTCGAACCCGACTACGGGTGCTGTCTGTACGGAGTTCGTACATTCTCCCCGTGACCTGCGCAGGTTTTCTCAGAGATCTTCGGTTTCTTCCCACACTTCAAAGACGTAGACGTTTGTAGGTGAATTGGTTTTGTATAATTGTAAATTGTCCCTAGAGTGAGTAGGATAGTGTTAACGTGCGGGAATCGCTGGTCAGTGCAGACTTGGTGGGTCGAAGGGCTTGTTTTTGCGCTGTATCTCCAAACTAAACTAAACTGAAAACCTGAATTGCTTTGAAAATGTGCCATCTAGTGTCCAAAACATAAAACTGAAGAGTCATGAATTGTTGCTTGAAGAAGAATATAGATTATAATGTTAATAGCAAGTCACCCTTGCATCCCCTTTCCCTCCCCAACCCTAGGCATCTTGTTAGTTTCACTGTTCGTATCCCTTCATTATCACCTCCAATTATCACCAGCCAACAATGGACCATGCATTTTCATACTTCTAGTTTCCCTCTCCCCTGATTCTCAGCCTGAAGAAGGGTCCCGGCCCGAAACGTCACCTATTCCTTTTCTCCGGAGATGCTGCCTGTCCCACTCCATTAATCCAGTATTTTGTGTCTACTTTCAGGTTAACTGTGGTGGTATGTTACCAGAGGTAAAAAGATTAATCATAAAGATCCCATGTTCACAATTTTAACATGGTTGTTTTGACCAGTAAGGGCCTTAAAAGGTTACGGGAAGAAGGCAGGAGAATGTGGTTGTGAGGGAAAGATAGGTCAGCCATGATTGAATGGTGGAATAGACTCGATGGGCTGAATGGTCTACTTCTGCTCCTATTACATTAATTCATGAGCTTATAAATGCAACAAAATGTAATGACTTTAATAATATCTCAGTTTGAGTACTTACCATAGATTCATACTGCATGGAAACATAGAACCTGGAAAAATAGAAAAATAGGTGTAGGAGTAGGCCATTCGGCCCTTCGAGCCAGCACTGCCATTCAATATGATCATGACTGATCATCTAAAATCAGTACCCCATTCCTGCTTTCTCCCCATATCCCTTGGTTCCGTTAGCCCTAAGAGCTAAATTTAACTCTCTCTTGAATACATCCAGTGAATTGGCCTCCACTGCCTTCTGTGGCAGAGATTTCCACAGATTCACAACTCTCTGGGTGAAAACATTTTTCCTCATCCCAGTCCTAATTGGCCCACCCCTTATTCTTAATGATACAGTGCGATAGAAAGTTCAAGGCTGGAAAACATTCAAGGAACAGAGTGTGAAGAGTAGTGGTTAGAGTTCATGTGGACTAACGTAACTGGTGTCATACATAGGTGCAGGGAAAGAACTAGTCCGTGGAGAGACCACACATGGAGTACTGTAGAAACAAGGAACTACAGATGCTGGTTTACAAAACAAAAATACACAAAGTGCTGGAGTAATTCAGGTGGTCAGGTAGCATCTCTGGAGAACATGGGTGGGTGATGTTCCGGGTCGGGACCCTTCTTCAGACCTTCTTCAGCACTGAGTCCAGTTCTGCTCACCCAGCTATGGGAAGGATGTCATTAAGTTGGTAAAGGTGCAGAGGAGATTCACCATGATATTGAATCCTTCCATATCTCTAGTTTCCCTCTCCCCTGACTTCAGTCTGAAGAAGGGTCTTGACCCGAAGCATCACCCATTCCTTCACCCAGAGATGCTGCCCGTCCCGCTGAGTTATTCCAGCATTTTGTGTCTATCTTCGTTGTAAACCAGCATCTGTAATTCCTTCCTACACAGCTGGATGTTACCTAGGTTTGCAAGCATGGGGAGATTATGAATGAATGTATGAATACTTTTATTGGCCAAGTATTCACATACAAGGAATTTGCCTTGGTGCTCCGCCCGCAAGTGACAACATGACATACAGTGACAGTTAGGAATGACACATAAAACATTAAACATTAATAATGAAAAATTATCGATTAAATGGGCTGGGACTTTTTCTTTGGAGTGTAAGAGACTGACGGGTGAACTTATTGAAGTGACAAGAGCATGAGGGGCATGGATAAAATGAATACTCACAGTCTTTTACCCAAGGTAGAGGATATTAAACTACAGGGCATGGGCTTAAAGTGAGAGGAGAGACATTTGAGAGGAACCGTAGAGGCAAATTCTTCACTCAGTTTTGTCTGCCTCTGTAGGAGTTCTCTCTATCTATCTTGCACCACCCTTAAGTATAGATTTAACAGATTACAAATGTACAATTAATGTAATTTCACATGAAAAATACATCTGATCACTTTGCACAACCTGTTCGTTTTGTAACTCTCACCTGTAACACTGAATTCCTCTCCTCCTTCACATCTTTGAATGTTCTATCTTTCTCCCGTTTATTGAAATCACACTGAGATGGTTTGGAAGGAAGAGATCTGGGTTTATCAGCCTTTTGAGTACGTATCACTTTAGTTTAGTTTAGTTTAGAGATACAGCATGAAACAGGCCTTTCAGCCCATCAAGACCGCACCAACCAGTGGTCACCCGTACACTAGTTCCATCCTACACGCTAGGGACAACTTACAGAAGCCAATGAATTTACCAACCTGCACGTCTTTGGAAGGTGGGAGGAAACTGGAGCACCTGGAGAAAACCCACGCGGTCGCAGGGAGAACGCACAAATTCCATACAGGCAGCACCCGTAGTCAGGATGGAAGCCGGGTGTCTGGTGCTGTAAGGCAGCAACTCTACCGCTGCGCCTCTGCTCTGCCCTACTCAGAACAGTTCAGAGGTGACCTGAGCATTATAGTGGAGATATGGTTGCAACTTGGCCAGCATGGATGAGTTGGGCCAAAGGGCCTGGTTCCATGCAACATGACTCTATGACACTGCTTTTCAACTCCTTCAATTCACAGTCTGCTTTCAAATGTCACTAGAAATCCTCTTAGTTTCACACAATCTGGATATGAAATGTTGTCATTTTTTAAATGGAAACATATTAAGAATACCTTTACGACGCAGGTGTCTGACACCTTTAATGGTGGGTTAGTTAAACGTTGGTTTAGTTAAATGCATTTTTGGTATAGGTGGTGGCACGATGGCGCAGTGGTAGAGTTGCTGCCTTACAGCGCCGGAGACCGGGGTTCAATCCTGACTACGGGTGCTGTCTGTACGGAGTCTGTACGTTTTCCCCGTGACCTGTGTGGGTCTTCCCTGGTATCTCCGGTTTCCTCCCACACTCCAAAGACTTGCAGGTTTCTAGGCTAATCAGCTGGGTGTAATTGTAAATTGTCCCTGGTGTGTGTGTAGGATTGGGTAAACGTGCGGGTATCGCTGGTGGGCACGGGACGCGACCTGTTTCCGCACTGTATCTCTAAACTAAGCTGGACTAAATTGAAGGTGTACTTAGAGATTTAATGACCGTGTTAAAAAAAATCATTTTAAGCGGACAGGCAGCAAGACTATATTTTACAGCACTGTAAAATACCCAGAGAATTTGTGCAAAAAGGCTGTCAATAGCAACCATTCATTATAGTCCCTGGTGGCCTGCACTGCAATGTTATTTCAACATGTGACATACTTCAACAATATAGCCTTTGATTTTCTTGAGAGCGACAAAGACATATTCCACACACAGCTGGGTTGTGTCGCTTCCAATTAGCGAGATGAGTCTTGAAGGAGCGCTTGACGAACAGAAAGAAAAAAAGATACAGAATCAGTAATTAGCGCACAGTTACAACCAAAACCATTAACTTCACGGTTATTTGTATTGCCTTATTCATGCTTCTGAGACTTGACCAAATGTCGCACACGAACACTGAGGCTTTTTTTCAGGAGGAATAGTTTTGCAACTGTGAAGCTGTTTTGCAAATGGCTAATGGTGCAGAGAGAATCAAAGCTTTCTAAAATCCAATAACGAGAAAGTATAAAATCAAGTTATGGGAAGTAATGTTCCTTGCCATCAACTTAAGTTCCAAAAAAAATAGGATACAAAATGTAAAGAGATAGAAAATGCAATAGGAGATCCATGCCTGCCTGGTTTTATGACTTTCTGAGCCATTTCCCTTGCCCTCTTCAATGACTTCCCATCAATCATGAACCTCTGTGGGTAAAGAAATAACACCGGCCAGACCAGGAAGACATGTTTTATGGTTAATTGAAGAGCATTTGTCACAGAGAATGTACAGGAGCTGATGACACACAGAGGTCCAAAACATTGATTTAATCGTAAACACGTAGATATTGTGAAAGAAAATTAGATTTTTGACTTTAGAGATGCAGTGCAGAAACGGGGCCCTTCGGCCCATCGAGTCCGCACCGTCCAGGAATCACCCCGTACGCTAGTGCCATCCTACACACCAGGAACAATTCGCAACGCTACAGAAGCCAATTCACCTACAAACCTGCGTGTTTTTGGCACATGGGAGGAAACAGGAGCACCCAGAGAAAACTCACGCGGTCACAGGGAGAACGTACAAACTCTGTACAGACAGCACCCACAGTCAGGATCAAACTCACGTCTCGGGCGCTGTAAGGTAGCAACCCTGCAGCTGCGCCATTGTGCCACCCTAATTGTATGCCAATAATTGAGCAGAAGTAAAGGAACAGTACTTTAGCCTGAAGAAGGGTCCTGACCCTTTCATATTACCTATCCACGTTCTACAGGGATGCTGCCCGACATGCTGAGTCACTCCAGCGATTTGTGACTTTGCTAAGGGAAGAGTAAAGTCCAACTTGTGTCTTTGGGGAAATGCACAAAACTAGCATTTGGGCTAAAGATGGGCTGAAGAAACAGACAATAAACCAGCGGCCATTGCTTTTGATGCAGGGGCACACCAACTTTGCCGTGCCCGCTACACTAAGTGTTTACTGCGTGCTTGCTTTAGTTTAGATTATTGCCACGTGTACCGAGGTACAGTGAATAGCATGTTTGTTGCGTGCTATCCAGGCAGCGGAAAGACCACTCATGATTACAATCAAGCCGTCCACAGTGTACTGATACAGGATAATGGGAAGACACAAAATGCTGGAGTAATTCAGCGGGTGAGGCAGCATCCCAGGAGAGAAGGAATGGGCAACGTTTCCAGTCTGAAGAAGGGTCTCGACCCAAAACAATAGACAATAGGTGCAGGAGTAGGCCATTCGGCCCTTCGAGCCAGCACCGCCATTCACTATGATCATGGCTGATCATTCCCAATCCGTACCCCACTCCTGCCTTCTCCGCATATCCCTTGACTCCACTATCTTTCAGACCCTTATCTAGCTTCGCTCTTGAAAGCATCCAGAGAACTGGCCTCCACCACCCTCTGAGGCAGAGAATTCCACCGACTCACAACTCTCTGTGTGAAAATGTTCCTTCTCTCCTGAGATGCTGCCTCACCCGCTGAGTTACTCCAGCACTTTGTGTCTACCTTCGATTTAAACCAACACCTGCAGTTCTTTCTTACACAGGATAAAGGGTGTAACATGCAGATCTGGCCAGATTGTGAGAATATTAATTCAACACAACAATTATCAACTGCAATGCAGTAAGGGGGCAGCTGGCAAGGCTTTTGTTGCATGCATCTTGGCCAGAGATCTATGAATGTGCATTCAGCTGCTTGCGGTTAGAGAAGGCGTTCACTGGAGCCTAAAGGGCTGTCCCACTTTGGTGACCTAATTGCCAAGTTTAGAAGATTATAGGAGAGTTTGAAAAAATTTCATGTTGAAGACCTCCTATGTCCATGTTGAAGACCAGCTACAACTAACTTCGGGAAAATTGGACACCGAATAGTGGAGAGTGAAGACGACCTCCTTCGACCTCCCTTCGACTATGATGAAGACTATTTCCGACTACCTTTGACTACCCTCGATTACCTACGACTATGATATTGACCTACTACGAACTACTACGACTAAACCTATGAGTAAAAAAAAGTATCCATGGCGACCTTTTTTTACTCGCGGGCATTTTTCAACATGTTGAAAAAAACGTCGCGACCGAGCTGAGGCCTCGAGTACACGGGGACTACACTCGAGCATGATGGAGAGTTACAAAGACCTCCTAGGAACTCGTGTCGACCATGCTACGAGTATGAGTCGAGAGCAAACTCGCCAGAACTCGCGGATTAGGTCGCCCAAGTGGGACAGCCCCTTTAAACTCCAAATGGGCAATGCAAATGTCAACTCATTATTACCCCTAGGCTGATGTAATAGTCTGCTTAAATTTTGTATTTATGGTGAGGGTGAATAGAAGACATTTTACTGCCTTCGTAATATGTGTCATGTGTCTCTGAGCACACGGTGGCGCAGCAGTAGAGTTGCTGTCTGACAGCGCCAGAGATCCGGGTTTGATCCTGACGATGGGCGCCGTCTGTATGGAGTTTGTATGTTCTCCTTGTGACTCAGTGGGTTCTCGCTGTTGGCTTCCGTCGTTGTCCAACATGTTGATAGAATGGTCGCCCGACGACGCACCGTGTCATCGTTTCTGGGGATCACCACGAGGAGGCTTCTGTCATGAGCCCCATAGAACCAGTGTGAACAGGTGATCGATGGTCGGCATAGACTTAGTGGGCCGAATGGCCTGTTTCCGTGCTGCATCTCAAAATTAAACTAAACCAAACTGTCACAATTCATGTGCATTTATGTGGGGATTAAGTTTGTGACTTGCACCTGGCAAAAAAAAAATCCAGCGTATTACCAGAATTTTTTAACCCACTCACATTGCATATGGGAAGCTGTGAATATAATTAAGCCATAACATTAAAAAAAAAGAGTTTAAACATTGTCTCTGATTCAGGGTGCTTTACAAACACTGGATTATACGTTGACTGTAATGTGGTTTTGGGTGAGAGATTTGTGTGCCAGCTAGATTGATGGACTGACTGCCGTGATATCTGGTGACACAACCCTGTCTGTTGCTGGTCTAGGTTAAAGGGATAATATGGGTCGGAGGGTAAGAAATCACCTGACTTTCCTGATGCCTGAACAATTTGACAGCAAGTTTAATATTTCACTCAAGAGACTGCGTGGACAGCCACATAACATTTCTATTGGTGCAATATTGCAGAGTTAATACTTCCTTCTGCCTGAGGGTGTAATCAATAAAACTAATGAAATTCCCACCAATTAACTACAACGGCAGCTTCTGGCAGCACAAATGCTGCCACAATGTTTAAGAGACATTTAGACAGGTACATGGATAGAATAGGTTTAGAGGGATATGGGCTAAATGCAGACTAGTGTAGATGGTGCATGTTAGTTGGGGATGGCAAGTTGGGCCGAAGGGTCTGTTTCCACGCTGTGTGACTCTATCTCTATCTAAGTAGATATGATGGTAAAGAATATGTGTATGGTATGGTTTAAAGAAGAGGTGTATGGTTTGCATGCCTTCATTGCTTGGGGCATTGGATATAAGGGTCAGGAGGTCATTGATGCAGCTCTATAGGACTTTGGTTAGACCACATTTAAATTATTGCATGCAGTTCTGCATGATCCATTACAGGAAAGATGTGGAGGCTTTGGAGAGGGTGCAGAGAAGGTTTACCCGAATGCTGCCAGGACAAGAGGTTTTAAGCTACAGGGAGAAGTTGGATAGATTTGTATTGTTTTTTCGCTGGAACATTCAAGGTTAAGGGGAGACTTGGTAGAAGTATATAAAATGATGTGAGGTATAGATAGCGTCGGGAGTCAGAACCTTTTTCCCAGTCTAGAAATGTCCAACACATGGGAGGGAATAGCTTTAAGGCAAGAGGGGGGAAGAAGTTTAATGGAGATGTGTGGTGCAAGTTTTTCACACAGATGCCTGGAACACACTGCCATGGGGTGGTGGTGGAGGCAGATTCTATAAGTGGGGTTTAAGAGGCTATTAAATAGTAGGTATGTTACAATACCTACCTTTAGCGGCGCTGCAGTTCTGCCGCTCCCCGTGTGCGTGGCTTTGGCGCCTTTCAGAGGGGGGCGGGTTTAAAATGCCGTTTTTCCCTAGACAGTCCAAGTCGATCCATGTCGGGCGATTTCGTCGCTAAAGAGAAATCGCTCCGACATTTCATTCATGAAGCTATTTTTAAACTGCGCTAGATTATTTATTAACTAGAGTAGTTTAAAAATCATCTTCTAAAGCTCTGCACGCCGACAGCAGAACGGACCTAACGTAGGGGAGAAAATAAAGTGCACAGTTTATTTTTACATTCAAACTTGGTTTTTAGGAAGACTTTAATCACATTTTCATGTTGCGAAAAGGGGACAAAAAAATGTATGAACCGGCTGTATTTTTCATACCGACTTCACCGCAAACTGCAACGTTCTAATCCACCGCATTCCACTAAAACCCACTCGCTAGTTGATTTAAATGGCCATTAATTTACAGGCATTAAACACTAAATTCCTTCCATTTGGCCAATAAATTCATGAAAATGAGATTTTAAAATCATGTTATATTGTGGATTATTGTGTGAATGTTATTTGGACACTAAGGGAATTTAAAAAAGTTTATCTTTTCTTAAGAAATGGATAGATGTTTAGATCTCGTAATTGAATTTTGTAATTAGCTACAATTGGATAACTAACTAATTATATGCTTTAATTTCAGGTCATCCAAGTAAGATTGTTTCATATTTGTTTCAGAATGGTTCAATCTATAATAACTGAAAATTTAATTGAGTTCTCTTAAGTTTTAAGAAAGGTATGGGCTTTTGACTGTTCTAGATCACAGCTTTTGAGTTAAGACTTTTCCTGTCGTGTCCCCCGACACCGTCTCCGTCTGTGCTGAGGCCCTGGTGACGGCCTTCCAGCTTCCAGCGGCGGCGGCACGACTTCAGAGCTTCAGCGGCGACCTGGCTTCCGGCGGCGGCCTGGGCTTCGGGAGCTGCGGTGCTCCAGCGGCGGCCTGGATGTCGGGAGCTGCGGTGCTCCAGCGGCGGCCCGGGCTTCGGGAGCTGCGGTGCTCCAGCGGCGGCTTGGATGTCGGGAGCTGCGGTGCTCCAGCGGCGGCTTGGATGTCGGGAGCTGCGGTGCTCCAGCGGCGGCCTGGGCTCGGGAGCTGCGGTGCTCCAGCGGCGGCTTGGATGTCGGGAGCTGCGGTGCTCCAGCGGCGGCCTGGGTGTCGGGAGCTGCGGTGCTCCAGCGGCGGCTTGGATGTCGGGAGCTGCGGTGCTCCAGCGGCGGCCTGGGTGTCGGGAGCTGCGGTGCTCCAGCGGCGGCTTGGATGTCGGGAGCTGCGGTGCTCCAGCGGCGGCTTGGATGTCGGGAGCTGCGGTGCTCCAGCGGCGGCTTGGGTGTCGGGAGCTGCGGTGCTCCAGCGGCGGCCTGGGTGTCGGGAGCTGCGGTGCTCCAGCGGTGGCCTGGGTGTCGGGAGCTGCGGTGCTCCAGCGGTGGCTTGGGTGTCGGGAGCTGCGGTGCTCCAGCGGTGGCCTGGGTGTCGGGAGCTGCGGTGCTCCAGCGGTGGCTTGGGTGTCGGGAGCTGCGGTGCTCCAGCGACGTTCCGGCGGCGGGCCCTGTGGCGGTGTTCCGGCGTCAGCGGTGGCGGCGGCCTGGATCCCCTCAGCGCAGAGGGAGAATAAGGAGGGGAGAAAGACTGAGACCCTAAGACTTTTGCCTTCCACCACAGTGAGGAGGTGTTTGGTGAGCTCACTGTGGTGGATGTTAGTTTTGTGTTTATTATGTGGTATTGTATTGTTGTTTTTTATATATGTATGACTGCAGGCACGAAATTTCGTTCAGACCGAAAGGTCTGAATGACAATAAAGATATTCAATTCAATTCAATCAATTCAAAAGTCAATGGAAAGGCAATGAGGAACAAGATGCTAATTTCCGAGTATGAAAATGGCCACAACTTTGTTAATGCTGAAGATATGAAAGTGAATTAGGTGTCAAATTAAACTTCTTTTTATGCTTTATCTGATGGGATAAATTGCAGACTTGAATTTTAAAATCTCAAAATTTTGCAACATTGCTATAAATAGGTACATGGAAATGCAAGAAATAGAGGGATATGCATCATGTAGAGGCAGGTGAGATCAGTTTAACGTGGCATCGTGATATGGCACAAATATTGTGGGCCGAAGGGCCAGATCCTGTGTTTTTTTAGTTTAGTTTAGAGATACAGCGCGGAAACAGGCCCTTTTGGCCCACCGGGTCCGCGCCGGCCAGCGATCCCCGCACATTAACACTATCCTATACCCACTAGGAACAATTTTTTACATTTACCAAGCCAATTCACCTACATACCTGTACGTCTTTGGAGTGTGGGAGGAAACCGAAGGTCTCGGAGAAAACCCATGCAAGTCACGGGGAGAACGTACAAACTCCGTACAGACAGCACCCTTAGTCGGGATCGAACCCGGGTCTCCATTGCTGCATTTGCTGTAAGGCAGCAACTCTACCGCTGCACAGCCCTGTTGTACTGTTCTATGTTCTATTTGTGGCAAGCAATCCAATTCATTGAGTGTCCTTCCTACACAATCCACTTTATTGAACTAATTTGGAGATTTTGATCGGTGGGTGCACAGTAAACACTGATGCACAAATGTTAAATGTATGCTTATATATTAACCAAGACAAATTATCCTGGGCATGGCTAATTATAAGACAGGGATCATACTGATGTTACATAAATGTTCCTTTGGATGAAGCATGAAATCAGACACTGTCAGGCGGTGGTGATGAGCACCGCAGATTCTACTGCACTGTGAAGAAAAACAGATTATCTGGTGAGTAATCTCACTGTTATTTTTTATCCCGTGCTGTGCACAAATTAACTACTATCTTTGCCTGCGGAACAACAAGGATTCCAGCTCAAATTTAATTAATTGTTTGTAGAACCCCTTGGCAGTGAAATCTGGGACATTTGGCACCGGTTTTCTCAGCACAATGATCGTCGATTTACTTCCATGTTCACTTGCAGATTGAGATCTAGCAACTAATCGCCAAGCCAACGGTATAGTTGCGAAGGGTCTACATGAATGGTGGTGGCAATGTGGCGCAGCTGGTAGAGCTGCTGCCTCACGGCACCAGAGACCCGTGTTCGATCCTCACCTCGGGTGCAGTCTGTGCAGAGTTTGCACGGTCTCCCTGTGACTGCGTGGGTTTCCTTCGGGTCCACCAGTTCCACCAGGATGGTGGAACGGTCATACATTGATAGAATGGAGCGGCTAGGCTTGTACACTCCTGAAGTTAGAAGGATGAGAGGGGATCTTATTGAAACATATAACATTCTTAAGGGTTTGGACATGCTAGAAGCAGGAAACATGTTCCCGATGTTGGGGAAGTCCAGAACCAGGGGCCTCAGTTTAAGAATAAGGGGTAAGCCATTTAGAACAGGGATGAGGAAAAACTTTTTCACGCAGAGTTGTGAACCTGTGGAGTTCTCTGCCTCAGAGGGCGGTGGAGGCCGGTTCTCTGGATGTTTTAAAGAGAGAGTTAGATAGAGCTCTTAAAGATAGCGGTCAAGGGATATGGGGAGAAGGCAGGAACGGGGTACTGATTGTGGATGATCAGCCATGATCACATTGAATGGTGGTGCTGGCTCGAAGGGCCGTATGGCCTACTCCTACACCTATTGTCTATTGTCGCCCACATCCTAAAGACGTGTGGGTCTGTATATTGGTCTCTGTATATTGCACCTAATATGTAGAGAATGGATATGAAAGTGGAATAACATAGAACTAGTGTGAACGTGTGATTGATGGTCAGCATGATCTTGCTGGGCTGAAGGGCCTTTTTCCAGTTTCAATTCAATCAAACAGGCAGTGGTGATTCAGTCCTTAGGCATCAATATGTTTATGCCAGCCTTCTCTAGGTAGCCCAGACAATAGTATGTCATAGAGGCATAGATAGAATCATAGAGCACCACAACACAGAACAGACTCTTCAAATGACCATGTCCTTGCCACCCATAATACCTCTCTACACTAATTCCAATTGCCCACATTGGGTCTGTAGGCTGTAAGAGATGATATTTAAAATTCTGCCTTAAAATTAAACTAGAATGTGTAATTTGTTGTAAGATTACTTACAGAAAGTGAAATGAAGTGAGTGATAGACTGGTCAATAGTCAATGGTCAATGGATTCTTTATTGGCACATGTACCAGGTACAGTGAAATACATTTTTGCGT
Source organism: Raja brachyura (assembly GCA_963514005.1). The sequence continues at coordinate 9,708,348 of OY740802.1, forward strand.
ACAGATCTTCAAGACTATCCCCGTACATGAACACCCTCGCCCCAGGGAGCACAGTGTCAGAACACCTCACCCAGTCCCTTTGCAAGAGGCGCCATTTTGATTAAGGCCATTTTGATTAAGGCCAGTTCATTGGCTATATTTAAGAGGGAGTTAGATGTGGCCCTTGTGGCTAAGGGGATCAGAGAGTATGGAGAGAAGGCAGGTACGGGATACTGAGTTGGATGATCAGCCATGATCATATTGAATGGCGGTGCAGGCTCAAAGGGCCGAATGGCCTACTCCTGCACCTAATTTCTATGTTTCTATTAAGAAAGAAAATGAAAGGAAACGTTTTAGAAAGTCTGAAATATCTCTAACAGTAATCAGATCTGAAGGAATGAATATGGACACACTGAAGGAAGGATTATGGACACACTGATCTGTTCTGTATTTATTTATGACTACAATATTCTGTTGTGCTGAAGCAAAGCGAGAATTTCATTGTCCTATCTGGGGACACATGACAATAAAGGAGATATAATATGTTCGAATCTCCAATGGCTGGTCCGAGAACAAACGCAATAATCCAACTCTAGTCTGATTCTCAGCGGTTTACACTGCGCTGGATCTTGCCCGAGAGAGCAACAATGAATATTTCAGGGTGAAGTTTTGATACTCAAAACCTAATAGAAAATTCCTGGAAGCATTCAAGTGCCAGTATGCTTAATAAAGATTCAAAACGTCGATATAGGTTTCATGAGTGAGATTGGAACACGCAGTTAATTTAATTTTCCAACAACAGATAGAGACGACATTGCATGACCATGTTTTGAATAGTTTTCACCTTCTTTAAAGCACGATTGCAGAGTAGTAAATAAGAAGGACTTTTCAGGTGCACAGTCATTTGGAAATATAATCATGGACGAACTGTCAAGTGAGTACTCTCAATTACGTCTCCGCTTTTATCTTCTCGCCTTTTGTTGAGTTCTATCAGTGATTCATTTTTTTTATTTGGTTGCAATTTGGCGTGATGTGCTGACAAGATTCAGTTTGATATTGCTGGTTCTATAAGTCACTCAAATTGTCCCGCATACTTTTATGTGAGTCACTGATGTTTATACGTGCAACCTTTTAAAACAAAAACATGGTTTTGGATAAATCTACGAGCTCACTCCTAAAGGAAAACAATTTCTCATGCGGTTATGGCAGTACAGATTTATTGTTCAGTTTAGACTTTAGACTCTGTAGATACAGCACGGAAACAGGCCATTCGGCCCACAGAGTCCGCGCCGGCCAGCGATCACCCCGCACACTAGCACTACCCTACACACAATGGAAAATTTACAATTTCACCAAAGCCAATTAACCTACAAACCTGTATGCCTTTGGAGTGTGGGAGGAAAGAGGAGCACCTGGAGAAAACCCACACGGTCACAGGGAGAACGTACAAACTCCCTGATTACATTTTAAATTAAAGTACAATGAAAGACTTGCATTTTTATAATGCTTTTGTGACTTGAGGATGTTGCAAAGCAATTGATAAGCAATGAACAAAACACAAAGTGCTGGAGAAACTCAGTGGGTCAGGCAGCATCTGCGGAGGGACTAAATAGGCAATGTTTCAGGTCGAGACCCTTCTTTAAACTGATTATAGTGGAGGGTAGAAAGCTGGAAAAGAGGTGGGGGTGGGATAAAGCCTGGCAAGTGATTGGTGGATACAGGTGAGGGGGGAGCGGGGTTGATTGGCAGATGGGTAGAGTAAGTGACAAAGGCTGGAGATGGAAAGGAGACATTGAAATGGATGCTTCATGGAACATTGAACTTCAAGAAGGGTCTCGACCCAAAACGTCACCCATTCCTTCTCTCCAGAGATGCTGCCTGTCCATCTGAGTTACTCCAGCATTTTGTATTTATCTTTGGTTTAAACCAGCATCTGCAGTTCTTTCCTACACATTTTGTCGAAACATAGAAACATAGAAATTAGGTGCAGGAGTAGGCCATTCGGCCCTTCGAGCCTGCACCGCCATTCAATATGATCATGGCTGATCATCCAACTCAGTATCCCATACCTGCCTTCTCTCCATACCTCTGATCCCCTTAGCCACAAGGGCCACATCTAACTCCCTCTTAAAGGGTTACACAAAAAGCTGGAGAAACTCAGCGGGTGCAGCAGCATCTAAGGAGCGAAGGAGATAGGCGACGTTTCGGGTCGAGACCCTTCCCTCGATTCTCCAGCATCTGCAGTTCCTTCTTTAACAATTTGTCTACTCCACTGCGATATCTCCTCAAGGTATGCCTACTTTGAAGAAGTTCTCTTCCTCCCTACAATCCTTCGCTCCTTAGATGCTGCTGCACCCGCTGAGTTTCTCCAGCTTTTTGTGTAACCCTCGATTCTCCAGCATCTGCAGTTCCTTCTTTAACAACTAACTCCCTCTTAAATATAGCCAATGAACTGGCCTCAACTACCCTCTGTGGCAGAGAGTTCCAGAGACTCACCACTCTCCGTGTGAAAAAAGTCCTTCTCATCTCGGTCTTAAAGGATTTCCCCCTTATCCTTAAGCTGTGACCCCTTGTCCTGGATTTCCCCAACATCGGGAACAATCTTCCTGCATCTAGCCTGTCCAACCCCTTAAGAATTTTGTAACCACTTTAATGATATGTCATGATTGTGGATGTTGAAATAATTGAACACTAATTAGTTGAATAATGCTAACAACAGCATCTGTTCCTATAGAGTTGCTGCCTTGCAGCGCCAGAGACCCGGGTTTGATCCTGACTAGGTGGTGCTGGTCTGTACGGAGTTTGTACATTCTCCCTGTGACATGCGTGGGTTTTCAACCACACCACAATGACGTTCAGGTTTGTCGGGTAATTGGCTTGGTAAAATTGTAAATTGTCCCCAGCCTGTGTGAGATGGTGTAAGTGTACGGGGATCGCTGGTCGGCACGGACTCGGCGGGCCGGAGGGCCTGTTTCTGCGCTGTAACACTAAACTAAACTAAACTAAACTAAACTAAAACTCGAAGATAGACCCAAAATGCTGGAGTTACTCATTTTATACCAAGAAAATGCTGAAGGAAATGGGTGACGTTTCGGGTTGAGACCCTTCTTCAGACTCTAAACTAAATAAGCACCAGGTGAGACCATGTCTGTGGAGTGTGATACAGAGCAACAGGGTTAACATTTCAGAAACAATGATCCATCAGAAGGATCAATGAGCTTAAATGTTAATTCAGACTTTCTCCCCCAATAAATGCCACCTACTTAAAAAATTACTCATTGCTCTGATAATGGCTAATCTATCAAGATAAAGCATAGGTACCAGTTCTCACAAAAAAGAAAATTGTCTTTGTGAGATCTAGTACCTATTTTCTGAAGGCCAAACTCACAGACTGACGTTAAATAACTGCTGAAGCATCCAGAAAATGATCATTGGAAAAAGAATCATTCAACGTTCCATCAATGGGTTAAATTAGAATCGATGGCAAATCACTTTGCAAGAATTAAGCCAAATTTCTACCTGCACATCATTAATTATTCATACCATTTAAGAAAATTACTTTCAAAATTGGTTATTCAAATGCACAAAGAACATCTACGACCAAAATGAAAAGAGAAATTACCTCACTGACCCAATGTTTATCACATCTCTGACAATAAAGGCATTTTCACATAAGAATTAACTAATCTGCCTCTTGTCATGAATATTCTGGAAAATGCTTGAATTCCATTGTAGAAGGAAGAGGACTTGACAAGGTCTAATTTGCCTGTGAAAGTTGACAGATAACATATTTTTGCCTCAATTTACACTTTCATGTGCTTGACTGTAAACCCACTCAATGGTATGAAGCACTTTTCAATCAATCGATCAAATATCTGCAACAACAATGCGTTGAAATGCCACACTACATTATTCTAAAAGTCAAAGTTAATGATTTATATAACACAGCAACAATGTAAAGCACCCACGCAGCACTATATTTTTCACATCGTGATAAACTGCGGAGTAAGTGATTCAGTTTTAGGTTTAGTTTAGCTTCAGAGATACAGCGCGGAAACAGGCACTTCAGCCCACCGAGTCCGCACGCATATTAACACTACCCTTCGCACACTAGGGACAGTTTTACATTTTATACCAAGACAATTAACCTACAAACCTGTACGTCTTCGGAGTGCGGGAAGAAACCGAAGATCACGGAGCAAACCCACGTGGTCACAGGGAGAACGTACACACTCCGTACAGACAAACCCCGTAGTCAGGATCGAACCCGGGTCTCTGGCGCTGTACGGCAGTAACTCTACCGCTGCGCCACCCTTCTAATTTTTCATGCACCAAACAAAAGCAGAGGTTTTTTAAATTTTCTTGATGGCATTGTATAAAGTTCAATAGTTATTTCTGTATTAACTATTACTATTTCTCCATGGTTTAGTGAACGCGTCAAGAGAAATCTGTTCTGCATTGAGGAAACTCTGATGAACTCGGTGAATCATGGTTTTTGGAGCAGAATAGAGGAAGCGTTGATATTCATCTGGAGAAGGCAGAGATGACCTTGGAGAGTTTGATTGTCCAGTTCTGCATTGTGTGCCCAGCAAAATAGAATTGCAGGGCCGACTATTAACATCCTTCAGCTTGGCAGCCACAGAAGAACACTTCGGAGATTCGCTCAGAGGTAGAAACGTACAAATAACTCCAATCGTTTGCTCCCAGTTTTTACTGGCATTAATATTAGTTTATATCTTGCAAAGTCACAACAGACTTCTGCTGAAATTATCAAATATTTGGATTGTTTCCAATACAGTGTAGAAGGGTGATACAATGATTACTTTGGTGGTTGCCTTGGTTTCTCTCCAAACGTATTGAGAGCCAAACTCATTTCTCTACCCATTTGTAAATGTCACTTGGCTTATTTTACACAAAGCCCGAGAAATCTACCCTGTAATCAGCAACTAAATTTGCTTGTCTTTTCATCAAGTGCACAAAAGCGTTCATAATCACTATGGGATGACTAATATATCATATAATATATCAGTGGCGCAGCGGTAGAGTCGCTGCTTTGCAGCGCCAGAGATCTGGGCTCGATCCTGACTATGGGTTGTTGTCTGTATGGCGTTTGTGCATTCTCCCCAACTTAGATATAGCTCTTCGGGCTAACGGAATCAAGGTACTGAATTAGGATAATGGTCGACACAAAATGCTGGAGTAACTCAGCGGGGCAGGCAACATCTCTGGAGAAAAGGGATTGGTGACGTTTCGGGTTGGGACCCTTCTTCAGACTGATTTAGGATGGCCAGCCATGATCATATTGAATGGCGGTGCTGGCTCGAAGGGCCAAAGGTCCTACTCCTGCACACTTTTTCTATGTTTCTACGTTTCTACATCAATTAGAAGTCCAAATTTGTCTCCAGTTAGCCAAAAACAAACCGACTCACCCACAACAGCTGGTTCCATGAGTTGGCACGATCGATTTCTGGTAGCGTGCGGACATTTTGGGCCACGGTGTATCGCCCGAGTTCACATCCGAATGGCACTTTGCAATTTCAGCATCGCTTGATTTGATCGCATTATCTCAATCTCCTGGTGACAGCTTCCAATGTAAGACTATCCCATCTTTTACCTGCACCACCTGCCCACGTTCACCTCACATCAATAAAGAGGAAAGCACAAAGTGAAGATTGTAATTTGACCACCTTACTTTTGTACTGCTTTAGGCGAAGCAGCATTGTCTATTCACATTATGTAAGTCTGTGATGTGCTACTTGTACATAACATCATTCCTTTATAATTGTAGATACAACCACTTAAATGTGTCTGTGTATCTCAATAGCATTTATTGACAATCTGCAAAGCAACATTAAAAATAAAGCTATTTTTGAGTACAACCATCTTAAAATGATCTCAAGCACTGGATGGCTTCATATCGAATGATCTACTTTCCTGTTAAATCAATTCACAGAGACCTGTTAATCTTTGTTTTATCTCTGTTCCTTCCTGCAACACACCTCCTGTGTCAGGAGTTGCCTCGGAAATGTCCAATGGATCTAAACCTTGGTCACTGTAGTCTTTGCTCCACATTTATATTTCATTGTGCCACGTGAAGGCTAGCAACAGCACTAGCTTGTGGAGAGAAATTGTTTAGTTTCGAGATGCAGCGTAGAAGCAGGCCGTTCGGCCCACCTAGTCCGCACCGGCCAGCGATCCCGGCACACTTGCACTATCCTACACACACTAGGGACAATTTACATTTAGACCAAGCCAATAAACCTACAAACCTGTACGTCTTTAGAGTGTGGGAGGAAACCGAAGATCTCTGAAAAAATGCATGCAGGTCACGGGGAGAACGTGCAAACACTGCACAAACAGCATCCGTAGTCAGGATCGAACCAGGGTCTCTGGCGTTGTGAGGCAGCAACTCTACCACTGCGCCACCTATTCTTCTGACGATGGCGTTAGTATCCTGGTTGGTACACAATTGGCTTGATGCACATTTCACAGTGTATAGTGAATAATGAAAACGGCCACAGAAAGAAGGGCAGAACAGTCTCAGTGTCAGCATTTAGAATATACAACATAGAGTAGTACAGCACAGGAACGGGCCCTTCGGCCCACAATGCTTGTGCCGTATATGATGCCAAGTTAAGCCAATCTCATCTGCCTGTAAATCATCCATATCTCTCTTCCCTGTACTCCCATTGGCTTATCTAAAAGCCTCTACAACGGCACTATCATATCTGCCTCCACCTCCCTGCCCAGGGCAATGTGTTCCAGGATCTGACCATTCTCTGTGTAAAAACCATGCCATGTACATCTCCTTTAAACTTTCCCCCTCTCACCTTTTAGCTATGCCCTCTACTGTTGGCCATTTCACCCTGGGAACAGTATCTACCTGTCTACCCTATCAATGCCACTCATAATTGTATATACTTCTATCAAGTCTCCCCTCAAGCCTTGACATTCTAGGGAAAACAATCCAATTCTATTCAACTTCTCCCTGTAGTTGAAACCATGTAGTGCAGAGAGCATTCAAGGATGCAGCCGGACTTGTAGATCAGATGAGAAGTTGGGTGGCGAGATGGCTGAAGGAATTTAATCCAAACTAGTAATGCAGGAAGGGAATGAGGTAATGCACTTTGGGAAAGCAAATCCTGGTCGGACATAGAGAGTAAATGTCAGGGCACTGATGTACAGAGGGACTAGCAGTGCAGGTCCATTGTTCCCTCAAAGCAGCAATATTATAGAGCAGTTTGAATAAGACATTTTGCTTGCTTCCCTTCATCAGTTGAAGTATTGACTGTAAAGGGCCTGTGCCACTGGGCGATTTTTTTCGGCAACTGCCGGCGTCATTGACTGACGTATCAGGGTCGCCGAAAGATTTTGAACACTTCTACATCCAGCGGAGACAAAAAAAATGTTGCGACACTTGAGGAGACACCGCGCGTCAATGCGTCATCACGCTGTGTCACCACCGCATCACTGCCTTGTCATTCCGCATCACGCTGCAACATTTTCGGTGACCTGATACGTCAGTCAATGACGCCGACAGTCACCAAGAGGGACAGGCTCTTAAGAGTTAGAATTTACAGGACATGGGTCAGATTGCTCTTGTAGTACTGCATTCACTTCTGATCACCACACAACAGGTAGGATGTGATGGCAATAGAGAAAGAGCATAAGAGATTCTCGAGGGCATTACTTAGAATAGAGGGTTATAGTTATAAGGATACATTGAACAGGCTGGGTTTACTCTCATTGGAATGTTCGAGGGCACACTTTCAAGGAGAGAGAAAATAAATTTAGGGCGACATGGTGGCGCAGCGATAGACTTGTCCCTGACCACGAGTGCTGTCTGTACGGAGTTTGTATGCTCTCCCCATGACCACGTGGATTTTCTCCAGGAGCTCCGACTTCCTCCCACATTCCAAAGAGGCACAGGTGTGTAGGTTAATTGGCTTTAGGGAGATTTGTAAAATTGTCCGTAGTGTGTAGGATAGTGCTATGGGGATTGCTGGTCGGTGCCAACACTGAGGGCCGAAGGGCCTGTTTCCATGATGCATGTCTAAACTAAAAACGAATCAAGTGCGTGACCATAGTGTGAACAGGATAGAGATCAGAGCCCTCATCATAGAACTCATAGTGAACTGCATAGAAGGGCACTGTGGCACAGCTGGTCGACAATGAAAGATTCCTGACATCTAAAACTGCGCGGTTGTGTGATAAATGAGCATTCTAGCCAATATCAATAAATCAGGTTGCTTTATTTAGTTTACGTTGGAATGAGCCCAAAACAGCGATAATATCCAAAAAGTTGCAGGAAGTAAAGAGAACGTAGTTGTCAATAGTGCTTCATTGCTGCCATCCTCTGGCCACAAAATGCTAATACTCCTCATTGGAAACCTCAATTTCAATATGCAGTTCAAGAGAGACAAGAGTTATAAGGTCATGAGGAATAGGACCATCCAGTCTACTCCGCTATTCAATCATGGCTGATCTATCTCTCCCTCCTAACCCCATTCTCCTGCCTTCTCCCCATAACCCTTGACACCCGTATTAATCAAGAACGAGTCCAAGATACAGCAATGAAATTCTTACTTGCAGCAGCACAGCAGAACGTGGAAGCAAAAAGTTATCTTTGATGGCAAAAGTCAACTGCAACTTAGTGCTTGCTTTTTGTCCATTCAAACTAGCAGCCAGATTTCAATGTAGCAAATGGTCATGACAGAACAGACACAATCCTTATTAGCTTGTGGATGGGTGATAAAGGTTCCACAAAATGACTGGGCTTTGATCCCTCCATTGACTGCCATGGCTCAATGCCACACACAGGTTGTCAATGGTACAGTTGGGAGGTGATTATTTGACCACTATCTGCTTGTCATGCACATATAAGTTACCACATTTCCTACATTACAGAAGTCATCACCATCAAAGGAGAGTAAGTGTTGGCTGTAAAGTGCCTTGGAATGTCTGCAATTATGAAAGATAATGTATTTCATTAATGCTTTGTGTTACCCCATTCGGAAAGTGGTGTTTTTAAGCAGCAGTCAATATTGAAACACATCAGCTTTGCTAAGAGGGTCATAGAGTCATCTAGCATGGAACCAGGCCCATTGGCCCAACTTGCCCATGTCAACCAAGATGCCCCATCTACACTAGCCCCACTTGCCTGCATTTGGTCCATATCCCTCTAAATTTTCCGATCCATGTACCTGTCCAAATGTCTTTCAAATGTTGTTATAGTACCTGCCTCAACTACCTCCTTTGGCAGCTCATTCCTTCTACCCACCACCCTCCGTGTGAAAAGGTTGCCCCTCAGGTTCCTATTCAATCTTTCCCCTGTCACCTTAAACCTTCGATAACCATCATCACCAGGACGCCTCAAGGCGGCGTTTCGGGTCGAGACCCCTCTTCAGACTGATGGTCTGAACTAGAGGGCATAGCTTTAAGGTGAGAGGGGCAAAATGTAAAGGAGATGTGTGGGGCACATTTGCTTTCACAGATAGGCTGGGTGCCTGGAACGCACGCCAGCAGTGGTGATAGAGCCAGATAAGAAACTAGCATTCATGAGGCTTCTAGTCAGGCAGATGGATATGCAGGGAATAGAGGGATATGGATCAAGGGCAGGCAGATAAGGTTAGTTTAACTTGGCATCCTGTTCGGCAATGGCATTGTGGGCCAAAAGCCTTGTTCCTGTGCTGTACTTGTTTTAGTTCTGCCCCGGACACGTCTGCCCAGGACAGCTCTGCCCAGGACAGGAAGGCTCTGCAGAGAGTAGTGCGTTTGGCCGAACGCACCATGGGACTACACTCCCCCTCCCCTCGGACCTACACACTAGGAGATGCAGATCCAGAGCCAACAAGATCATGAAGGGCCCCTGCCACCCCAGCAACGGACTGTTCCAGCTGCTACGGTCAGGCAAGTGCCTCCACTGCCACGCTGCGAAAACAGAGAGGATGAGACAGAGTTTCTTCCCACAGTGCCATCAGGACTGTAAACTCTGATCTCACCAGGGCGTAATTACCATTGTGTCTTTTTATAAATGTAAATACTGGTTCTGTTCTGTTTAGTTGTTGTGTTATTTTGCACAATCCCGCAGGCATTGTCACTTTCATTTCACTGTACATCTTGTATGTGTATGTGACAAATAAAGTTGACTTGACTTATAGTTCAGACAAACTGCGCTGTACTTTTCTATACTTTTCTATTAAAAAAGACACAAAGTGCTGGCGTAACTCGGCGGGTCAGGCAGCGTCTCTGGAGAACATGGAGAGATGACATTTCTGCAGAAGAAGGGTCCTGACCCGAAACATCACCAATCCATTATCTCCAAAGCTGTCGCCTGGCCCGCTGAGCTACTGAAAGCACATTATGCGTTTTTTTTTGTAAAGCACCATCTGCATTTTCCTTGTTTCCTTATTTCCAACCCACGTTCTATGCTCCGTGAAGAGAGAAAAATGAAGTCTTTGTTGCTCTCGCTGTGCCTGACAGTGCTTATTCTCTGTCTGGATGTTTAGGTGCTGCCTTTGTGTCTGCTACCTCACAGAGATTGGAATACTTATTGTTCTGATTCACAATGGTTACCAGGGTAGTACTTGATATAAAAAGCTCAAAAGATAGAGCGAGAACTTTAATCGGATGGAAAATCACACAAAATTGGATTCAAATTATTTTCCTATAAAAGGAAATGATCTTTGAAGTAAGTTAGTATGAATATGTGTTGAAGGATCTTTTCAGTTGAGGGAAATTATGCAAATTGTGACATTGATATTGCAAGGTAAGGTGCAACCTATTTCCTAGCAATCCTTAACAATCTTTCATCTATGTGAGGTGTGGATCAATGATTGCTGCTCTTGCCTCTGGATCAGGTCATGGGTGCATATCCTATTCCTGAGGCTTCAACTCAGAGGATTTCGGCCAACTGTCCAGTATTGCACTAAGAAGTTAGTTGGGGTGGTCGGTGCTGTCTTTCAGTGAAACCAAAGCTCTATCCTCTCTCCCATGGCACTACTATGAGGAATGTGGAGGTTGGAGTCTCGGGCGGGGGGATTATTTCAGGTGATTGGATCTCTCGATCAACATTAAAAAATGAATTGGCCATTTTACACCATTAGTGGGATCCTGCCGTGTATATGTCAAATGTATTTTGCATTGCGATGGTCATTACCCCCAAATTGTTTCAAGGTTTATGAAGGATTTATGAGATATCTTGATGCCTGAAACGCTGGTAGGGAAATGCTAATGTTTTCAATTAATAGAGTCTGTTAAACTTAAAGTAATCTTCATCTTTTACGATGATACGTAAATAGGTGGAGGGGCAGGTAGTGTTGAGAAAGCAGGGAACTCTGCAGAAGGACAGTTGGGAGAGTGGGCAGAGAAGTGGCAGATGGAATATAGTGTGCAAAGTGTGGAGAAATGCACTTTGGTAGAAGGAATAAAGACGTAGACTATTTTCTAAATGGGGAGAGAATCTAGAAATCTAGAGGTGCAAAGGGACTTGGGAGTGCTGGTGCAGGATTCCCAAAAAGTTGATTTGCAAGTAGAATCGGTAACAAAGAAAGCAAAGGCAATTTATTTTGAGAAGGCTTGTGTACAAAAAAAGGGACGTAATGCTGGGGCCCTCTATACGGTGCTGGTCAGGCCGCATTTGGAGTATTGTGAGCAATTTTGGGCACCGTATCTGGAGAGGCTTCAGAGGAGGTTTACAAGAATAATCCCAGGAATGAGTGAGTTAACATATAATGAGCGTTTGACAGCACTGGGCCTTTACTCGCTAGAATTTAGAAGAATGAGGGGGGACCTCTTTGAAACCTACAGAATAGTGAAAGGTTTGGATCGAGTGGATGTGGAGTGGATGTTTCCACTCGTGTGAGAGTCCACGACTAGAGGTCATAGCTTCAGAATTAACGGACGTTTCATTAGGAAGTAGATGACGGGGAATTTTGTTAGGCAGAGGGGGGTGAATCTGTGGGATTCTTTGCCACAGAAGACTGAGGCCAAGTCAATGGATATTTTTAAGGCAGACATAAATAGATTCTTGATTAGTACGGGTGTCACGGGTTATGGGGAGAAGGCAGGAGAATGGGGTTTGGAGGGAGAGATAGATCAGCCATGATTGAATGGCGGAGTAGACTTGATAGGTCGAATGGCCTCATTCTGCTCCTATCACTTATGACATGACCTTGTGAAACAGCAAATGCCCAACATTTCCTCTGGGACGATGCAATGATGCAAAACCTATTTTCCTATTTTGTCTTAAGGATTCATTGTTTGTGTTTAACTTCCCTTGTGCCACCTTATTATTCCTGTCTTTTAATTCAATATCCCATTTAATCTCTTTCCCATAGCTCTTTCAACATGCTGCTGCTGTTTCTTTCCCATTCCTAGTTTGACTCAACAGAATAATTGTATGTTATCGCTCCAATTCTGATATAGTAAGTCTGAAGAAGGGTTCTGACCCAAAACGTCGCCTATTTCTTTCTTCCAGAAATTCTGCCTGACCGCTCAGTTACTCCAGTATTTAGGGTCCATCTTTGACTCAACTGACAGCATTTTTACTCTGACTTCAAGGTTGTGTGATCAAGTTCCATTGCACACTAACGGATGACATAGGCTGACACTCCAGTGGAGTACAGAAAGACTGCTGCACTGTCAAGTGAGGCACTATTTAAGAAGGATAGCAAACCCAGGACACTTTTAGCTGCAAAACATCCAAATATTTAATGGAGTGAGAATACCTCTTCTGGTGACCTGGTCAATACTTCAGGTAGACAAAAAAGTTGGAGAAACTCAGCGGGTGAGGCAACGTCTATGGAGCGAAGGAATAGGCAACGTTTCGGGTCGAGACCCTTCTTCAGACCAGAGAGAGGAGGAGAAATTCTTCAAAGTAGACATACCTTGAGGAGATCTCACAGTTAAGTAGACAAAATGTTTAAGAATGAACTGCAGATGCTGGAAAAATCAAAGGTAAACAAAAAAGCTGGAGAAACTCAGCGGGTGAGGCAGCATCTATGGAGCGAAGGAATAGGCGACGTTTCGGGTCCCTACCTCAATGTCATACAACATGATTAAACTCAATGAGTTGAAATGTTAACACTCTTCCACTTACCGCGGAAGGTTTTGTATCTATGTTTTGAGTTTTTATGCCACAAAAATAATTTTATTTGCCACAAAAATGTTGATGAATAACTACTTATCTTACATCATTGATGAGCTTGGAGCTTCGCTTTCAAATGTACAAAGGAAACGAACATCAGTACAAATCATTTTTCTCTTCCATTGCAGGCTACAACATACAATTACGTCTTATAACAGCCTTATAAAACAATCATTTGTATCATTAAATAATGTAACAATTAAAATTCACATTACCAACAGAAGCAATGGGATTAAATTAAGGATTAAAGAGTCAGGCATCTTTTATGCTGGTGAGGAACACATGAGATAATTATAATAGAGCAAAATTATCACACAAGGTGTATTATCTTGGTTATTTTATGAAATATGAGAATGGGGTCTTATTAAAGATGATATTCTATGATCGGCACAAGGGGACAGATTTATAATTATCTCTGAAAATAAAATATTTGTTACGCATTGAATTTCTTACTATAAACAAGTAGCTTCTCGTCAGAGACCATTATTTTCCAAAGAGGAATAGAATAACCATTATAAAGAAGAATATAAGTCAAATAGCATTTGAGTAAGCAATTACAGTTGAATAGTTGGATTGTGTGGAAGTCCTTTATTAGAACATTTATTTTTAAATGCACATAGTTCATTGTTGTTTCTGTGTAACATTAGTCAGTGTTTAGTCATACAGCACGGAGACAGGCCCTTTGGCCTAACTTCCCCATCCCTCTAAACCTTTCCTACCCACGTGCCCGTCCAAATGCCTTTTAAATGATGTTATGATACCTGCCTCAACTACCCCCTCCGGCAACCTGTTCCATATACAACCATCTTCTATGTGGAAAAAATTGCCCAGTCGGGTTCCCATTAAATATTTCCCCTCTTACTCTAAACCTATGTCCTCTGGTTCTTGATTCCCCTACTCCAGATGAAAGACTCTGTGCATCTACCCTATCCATTTCCCTCATGATCTCATTCACCTCTATAAGATCACTCCTCACCCTCCTGCTCTCTGAGGAGTAAAGTCCTAGCTTGCCCAAGCTCTCATTTTAACTCAGACCCTCAAGTTGGTGCTAGCTTCTATCTGAAGAAGTCTACTCCTCTGCATTTACCTTCTGTCCTATGCCCCCTGCTTCAAATATGTATTACATGTTCTCTTAATAGCCCTGGTGGTATCTGTGCTAGTGCAGGCAAAGCCACATGTACCTGACTCACTGGGTTCATAGAGAGATCTCATCAAAAATCTCTTCATTTTCTTTGTTCAAAATTATGTTGGTGATCTCTTCTAACTGACAAAAAAATGCATCAAAAAAACTCCAAAATTAAAGATATAATTACAGATTCTCCTCGTCGCTTTTCACTTCAGTGGAAATAATCCAACTTTTCCCATATTGTTGAGCTCTGTTGTTGGAATAACTTAACTCACATTCAGTGATTAAGACTTTATTAGCATTACAGCATAGGTAACTTCATCTTAACACATAACTCTGAGGAGGAAAGGGAACAGGCTGTCTGTTAAAATAGTGGGCAGGGCTACAAAGTAACATGAGTGACACCTATATAGACATATTTTGGGTGAACAAAAGTGCTGGTGAAACTCAGCGGGGTTCAGCAGCATCTATGGAGCGAAGTTCTATAGGCAACTTTTCGGCCGAAACCCTTCTTCAGACTAATATTTTTCAGAAATATTTTTATCTTCTATGACAGTCTGAAGTATCTATTCTGTTCATCAAAGTTTTGACCAGGTATCTCTAACGTCTAGAGTCTAACTCTTCACAATGAAGAGTTCTGTTCAGATTTCTTATTATTAAGATCCAAAATTCAATTGATCAATGTTTGGCGTAACATTTAGAAACATAGAAACATGGAAAATAGGTGCAGGAGTAGGCCATTCAGCCCTTCGAGCCTGCACCGCCATTCAATATGATCATGGCTGATCATCCAACTCAGTATCCTGTACCTGCCTTCTCTCCATAACCCCTAATCCCTTTAGCCACAAGGGCCACATCTAACTCCCTCTTAAATATAGCCAATGAACTGGTCTCAACTACCTTCTGTGGCAGAGAATTCCAGAGACTCACCACTCTCTGTGTGAAAAACGGTTTTCTCATCTCAATCTTAAAAGACCTCCCCCTTATCCTTAAACTGTGACCCCTTGTTCTGGACTTCCCCAACATCGGGAACAATCTTCCTGCATCTAGCCGAATAAGTAAGGTCTTTATTCCCTGAAGCGCAGAAGGTTAAGGGGGGACTTGATAGAGGTCTTTAAAATGATGAGAGGGGTAGACAGAGTTGATGTGGACAAGCTTTTCCCTTTGAGATTAGGGAAGATTCAAACAAGAGGACATGACTTTAGAATGAAGGGACAGAAGTTTAGGGGTAACATGAGGGGGAACTTCTTTACTCAGAGAGTGGTAGCGGTGTGGAATGAGCTTCCAGTGGAAGTGGTGGCGACAGGTTCGTTGGTATCATTTAAAAATAAATTGGATAGGCATATGGATGAGAAGGGTATGGAGGGTTATGGTATGAGTGCAGGCAGGTGGGACTAAGGGAAAAAAGTTGTTCGGCTCCGACTTGAAGGGCTGAGATGGCCTGTTTCCGTGCTGTAATTGTTATATGGTTATATGGTTATATGGTTAGCCTGTCCAACCCCCTAAGAATGTTGTAAGTTTCTATAAGATCCCCCCTCAATCTTCTAAATTCTAGCGAGTACAAGCCGAGTCTATCCTGTGTTTCTTCATATGAAATTCCTGCTATCCTAGGAATCAGTCTGGTGAACCTTTTCTGTACCCCCTCTATGGCAAGAATGGCTTTCCTCAGATTAGGAGACCAAAATAGTACGCAATACTCCAGGTGTGGTCTCACCAAGGCCCTGTACAACTGCAGTAGAACTTCCCTGCTCCGATACTCAAATCCTTTTGCTATGAATTGGTTGCTCATTTTAACTAGTCTATATCTCTGTCCATTTATACCCTTTGGTGCCTTTTCCTAATGAACATACATTCCAGGTGCTTCATTGTCACCTTCTCCTCAGCCAACAATGAACCATTCTAACATAGAAAAAATAGCTGCAGGAGTAGGCCATTCGGCCCTTCGAGCCAGCACCGCCATTCAATATGATCATGGCTGATCTAAAATCAGCACCCCAACCCTGCTTTTTCCCCATATCCCTTGATTCCGTTACCCCTCAGAGCAAAATCTAACTCTCTTTTGAAATTCTACGTTTCCTTGAGCATTGTTTGCATTGATCTGTCATTTTCACACCTCACCCTTCCAATATCTCTAGTTTCCCTCTCCCCTGACTAGGTCTGAAGAAGTGTCTCGATCCCAAAAGTGACCCATTCCTTCTCTCCAGAGATGCTGCCTGTCACGCTAAGTTACTCCAGCTTTTTGTGTCTGTCTTCGGTGTAAACCAGCATCTGCAGTTCCATGTGTATGCACGTCTGGAATTGGATATGAAGGGTTTTCACTTTGGACTTAGGGCTTGCTCTAACTGGGAAACAAGTTGCAAAATTGATCCTCCCTGGCTAAGCGAAGGCCTGTATATACTAGAAGGTGGCAATGAGTGAAATTCCATGTGTGAAGAATCCCAAGCTAATATTGCTATTCTTTGTGATTTTCCGGGGAAATGGGTAAATGGGGAAGATAGTTGTGGCTCATGTACAGAAACACAAACACATACACACATGAAAACACACAGAAGACACACACACACACGCATACAAACACACATATACAAACACACAAGAATACACACACAAACACACGCATGCATTAACACACATGCATTAACACACATGCACAAATTACCAGGAATCAGAAGACTGAATACTAATTAGAATTGATTTTATGAAAATAGATATGATCTTGTTGGTCGCGTTCGGGTACTCATGTTATTTTTTTTCTTACTGTTCAGTAATGTAGAAGAAAAGGATGATGGCTTTGCAAATCGATTATTCGGCAGCAAACAAAGAGGCTGTGCGGATTAACGATTGTGGAATCGTTGCTGATTCCTGGAGGAAGTATGTTGACAGAAAAAATATAGTTCTGCAGTTCCTCGGAAACAATTTAAGCATAGATATCTTGAAGCACTATGAAACAAGACTGGAACTTTTGAAAAAATCCTCTTATTACATAGATGTCTTACCAAAACACTCGGCGCTGGGAGACCAGAACTTATTCCAGCCTAATGTGCTCTATCATTTGATTGATCCATGCAAGTTCTTGCGGATGAAGAAAATAGGAACGACTCAGGTCAAAATCCAGCTCTTGCTGCTTAGAGAATACCTCAGTGAGCTGAAGTATGGCCGCGAGGAGTTGAAGGTCATTGCCAAAATATCGGATGTGACGCTGTTTCTGTTACATTGGAACACGACCTGCTCCCGACTCGGTCACCTCTTCAATACGTTGAAGAACTTCATATCTGTTCTCGTACCTGGCAAACTTTACGTGAAGCATCACTTGATGAGCGATGCAAAGTCGAACAAAATACCAGAACTCAGGGTGCTTCTGAGCACCAAGATGCCTGTACTGTTTGATCGCAGGGAATCAATTGCTTATCACAACTCTGTGGAATTGAAATGGTTGGTCTTGGGGGAAGAGGCCCATCACGACCTCTACGAACTCGCCTATAAACTGCTCGAGCCTCGTTACTGCACGGAGAAGAATCAGTTTGGGGTGATTTCAGTAGAATCGGGCAGTATTGAGATTGGAAATCTCCTGCCTGACAGCTCGTACGAATTTACAATCAGACGCGCCGAGAACTACACGCTAGTTTACTCGGCGTGGTGTGATGCCATGGTCCTGAAAACCAAAGCAGCAATTCACCTACAGTACGTGGCGAAGAAGTCATGTCACTTCACATAGACCTCCACGTCACCACACCACACAGTCTACACTCATTGAAACATTTTAGCCATCTGCTAGAACTTCCTATCATGAAAATAATCTGCAACGTTAGCTGAAAGTTAAAGGAGGTTAGAAGTAAATAAATAGCAAAGAACAAAAAGCAAGTGCAAAAGCAAGAAAAAGACTCACTCCATTACCAAGTGCATTTGGTTTCCTGCCACATCAAGGCTCATTGTGCTCATCGTGTGGATAATCAACTTCAAAACATTTTTTAAATTTACCCATTTCTGGACCCATATACCAACCATTTCTTTCAAGATTCACATGGAAACAATCGATGGCTTTCCCTTAAGCTACAAATACAACCAACTGTTCTAATAATCGATCAGAAAGCAATATCAAAAGCTGGGTGGTGTTAAATACTCACGCCAGGTTTTACATTAAACTGGCTTTATGTATTGTAAAACAATTTAAACGGGTGCTGCCTCTAAGACTATAGTATAGTATTCATGCCGACCAATTGATTCATGCATTTGGTTTTTACTTTTTTTCCTCTAACTAGGTTTTTTTACATTTTAAGTTATTCCTACATCAGGTGCATTATTCCCAGGCTGGTCCACGCATTCTATCCTCTGAAGGATTCTCAGGAGGACGAACAAGAGATAATATTAAAATTTGGCCTCGTTCCCTCTTTACTATGGAGATTATTTTAAAGTCCAGCTCATCACCTCTTCTGGGTGTGACAAGAAGCGAGTGCTGGGCCGTAAAAGGTGCGAGTTCACAATCACCCGCACTATAGTTCAGTACAATGGAGAAATCTCAGTCTGCATGTAAATTATTCAAGGTTCAAAGTTAGTTAAGTTACTTTTGCTGCAAGGCTTTTAGATCAGAGAAATAATGTCTATTTTGGCTTACTGGTAAAGTTGGATCCCATGTCAATTACAGTAATGTTTTCACAAATGTTTTTTTTAAAAAAGGTGCGCCTTGTGACGGAATGATGCTGAATATATTAAATAAAAGGTTTTTGGTGCCTGTATTGTTGTACAAGTGCTTGTGAACTGGAAGAAGAAACATCATGGGCGGCACAGTGGCGCAGCGGTAGAGTTGTTGCTTAACAGCCCCGAGAGCGCCAGAGACCCAGGTTTGATGCGGACTACAGGTGCTGTCTGTACGGAGTTTGTACATTCTCCCCGTGACCTGCGTTTTCTCAGAGGTCTTCAGTTTCCTCCCACACACCAAAGACGCACAGGTTTGTACGTTAATTGGCTTGGCATAAATGTAAAATTCACCCTAGGGTGTGTAGGATAGTGTCAATGTGTGGGGATCGCTGGCCGGTGTGGGCCGAAGGGCCTGTTTCCCCGCTGTATCTCTAAACTAAACTAAACTAAAATCATCCAGCCTGCAGTACCTTCCCACACTTGCCATCACTCCCTCCAGCCACAAACGTAGTCAGCACATTCTGGGATACAACAGCCCTCAGATACTTTAGCGCGCCCAGTGTCATTTTTCATGGGTGATCTAAACTGTCAGAACTTTTGCATGCTTAAATGCCATGGGGAGTGGATGACAGAGGATGAAGTGGGAAGTGTTGGCACCGTCGACCTTAATTATGCCACCGAGATGTTTGAAACCAAGAGTCACTGATGGTGAGAGCAACGAAATCTTGCTCCGTGGAGTCTGGCAACACTTGAGGCCACTGCTACATCATTATTACTGCTTCAATTGGAGAGAGGCTGGGAAGAAATGAATGGGAATGAGAAAGCACGAAACAAAGATGGATTTTATATATATATATATATATATATATATATATATATATATATGTACAGAATAACAATAACCCTTTGTCATACAAATGAAGGCAATTCCAGATGAAAGCTTCAGACAATAACGTCACCCAAACCAACCTCACGTCCATTGAAGATAGACACGAAATGCTGGAGTAACTCAGCGGATAAGCAGCATCTATGGAGAGAAGGAATGGGTGACGTTTCGGGTCGAGACCCTTCTTCAGACTCAGTCTTTCCTACTTACTTCCATTGACTCCATTTGCACCTCACGCTGCCTCGGCAAGACCAGCAGCATAATCGAGGACAAGTCGCACCCCGGCCACTCCCTCTCCTCCCCTCTCCCATCGGGCTAAAGGTATAGAAGTGTGAAAACGCACACCTCCAGATTCAGGTATCGTTTCTTCCCAGCTGTTTTCAGGCAACTGAATCACCTTACCACAACCAGAGAGCAGTGCTGAACAACTATCTACCTCATTGGGGACCCCCGGACTACCTTTGATCGGACTTTACTGGCTTTACATTGCACAAAATGCTATTTCCTTATCATGTATCTTACATAGAAACATAGAAAATAGGTGCAGGAGTAGGCCATTCGGCCCTTTGAGCCTGCACCGCCATTCAATATGATCATGGCTGATCATCCAACTCAGTATCCTGTACCTGCCTTCTCTCCATACCCCCTGATCCCTTTAGCCACAGGGGCTACATCTAACTCCCTCTTAAATATAGCCAATGAAGTGGCCTCAACTACCTTCTGTGGCAGAGAATTCCAGAGATTCACCACTCTGTGTGAAAAATGTTTTTCTCATCTCAGTCCTAAAAGATTTCCCCCTTACCCTTAAACTGTGACCCCTTGTTCTGGACTTCCCCAACATCGGGAACAATCTTCCTGCATCAAGCCTGTCCAACCCCTTAAGAATTTTGTAAGTTGGATGATCAGCCATGATCATATTGAATGGCGGTGCAGGAAGGGCCAAATGGCCTACTCCTGCACCTATTTTCTATGTTTCTATGTATCACTTTGCACTTATCAGTATTAAATTTCATCTGTCAACGCTCCATCCAATTGTACACCTGTTCTATAGCCTTCCGTACTGTCCACTACATCACCAATTTTCATTTCATCTGAAAACCTACTGATCATAACACCAAATTTCACACCCAATTTGTTAAAATAAATCACAAACACCAACATCAGTCCCAGCATTGATCCTTGTAGCAAATCATTCATCAAAGATATCCAGTCAGAAAATCATCTTTTGACCACAACTCCCTGTTTCTTATCACACAGCCAACATTGAGTTCAATCCGTGTCCAGTCTGAGGAAGGGTTTTGACCGAAACATCACCATTTCCTTTTCTCCAGAGATGCTGCCTGACCCATTGAGTTACTCCAGCCTTTTGGGTCAGTCATTGAGCTCAGTTCACCGTCTCACCTTAGATCGCGTGTGCCTTAACCTTTCAGACCAACCTACCCTGTGCAGACTGGTCTGCCAACTCCAGGTATATGGACCACCTACAACGAAATTCCCTCAGATTTAGCAGCAGGACAAACTGATCATTGATATGTTCTTTCCCAGGCCAGCATCCCAATCACAAAGTCCTAATTACAATATGGTGACTCCATTCACGTCATTCACCTGTCTGATATTTTCACCCGGAGAAACCCATGCGGCCACAGGGAGAACGTACAAACTCCGTACAAACAGCGCCGTAGTCAGGATTGAACCCGGGTCTCTGGCATTGCAAGGCTGAATTGCTTTTGAGGAATGCGTGTCTCAGTTAAAGGCACATTTGTTGTTCAAAGGTTAAAGGTGATGCTGGACTGACATCGTTCTGCTGAATTGTCTAGTTTAGTTTACAGATACAATGAGGAAACAGGGCCCTTCCGCCCACCAAATTTGCGCCGACCAGCGTTCACCCCGTACATTAGCACTATCCTACACCTGGACGAATTTACAATTTTTACCCAAACCCAATTAACTTACAAACCTGTATGTCTTTGGAGTGAAGGAGGAAACCGGAGCACCCAGAGACAACCCACGGCGGCACAGGAAGAACATACAAACTCCGTACAGATAGCACCCATAGTGACGATTGAACCCGTGTCTCTGGCGCTGCAAGGCAGCAACTCCACCGTTGCACCAATGTGCTGCCCCGTGCAATGGGAGTCCAATTAATACTGTTATAGTCTGGGCAATGGCAGAGAAGCATGTAATTTTAAAATAACAGAGGCAATCGAAACTGTTTCTCATGAGTGAAATTATTTCCCCAGTAAGCAGAGAGGGAATCAAGTCACATTAAGCTTGTGAACCGTTAAAGATTTCCCGACAAAACACAGTGGAAGAGCATTGTCCTCATTTTTTTAGGACAAGTTTTTATGACTTTGTTAGTTTAGTTCCGTTTAGAGATACAGCATAGAAACAGGCCCTTCAGCCCACCTTCAGTCCATGCTGACCACCGATCACCGGCTCACACCAGTTCCACTCCCTACATACTATGGGGAATTTACAGAAGGCCAATTAACCTGCACGTCTTTGGGATGTGAGTGGAGAAAACCCACGCGGCCACGGGGAAAACATGCAAACTCCACACAGACAGCACCCAAGGTCAGGATTGAACCCGGGTCTCTGGCACTGTGAGACAGCAGCACTACCAGAGCTGCCACAGTAGATCATTGAGACTGAGGTTTATTATTTTATAGCCTCTCATAAGGAAATGTTTAGTTCAAGGCTTGACTCACCTATTACTCATTTTAAAGCCTCTTTGAGCACCATGGCTACTATAACTCAACAATTCCACCTGTTTCCATGGAGACTAGCTTAATCTTTGCATCCTCTGTTCAAGGACAACAAAACTCTTATCCGCAATTATCCAGCATGGAGGATCCTTGCCATCCATCAGTTGCAGCTCAATCTACTCTCCTGTATCCACATAGTCATAAGGTCATAAGCGATAGCAGCAGAATTAATAATAATAATAATATAATAAACTTTATTTCGGACTCAAGGTCCAGACAAGGGACAAATTTACATAAAAATACATTGCATATTAAAAACATCTTAAAATACATATTAAATCTTAGTATATCCCTTATAAAAGCATCATAAATTATATATTTAAAAAAAAGCACTATACATGAATTAAAATCCAGAATAAAAAGATGTCCTACAACGAGACAACGATACCAGTGTTTCCACAACTGGGATTCGTAGCGTGTAGTGCTGAACCTTATGTTCGACAAGGCCACAATAATTACATTTTTAGAGTCATTTATCCTGCAGATGAAATTATACGTATGATTTCTTAGGATAGCTTCTAATGTACTGACTCGTGCAGCCACAAATATGTTACTAGCACTACACTGTCTAGGTTCCCTTAGCAGTGTTCTCATGGCATCATTATATTACACCTTTAGTCCCTGCAAACTTGTCTTTCCATAGTTTGACCACAGGTGCGCAGTAGAGTGATGTGCAATGTGCTCTAAACAGCGACATCTTCACCACATCTGTACACGCACCAAACTTACGTAAGAGAATATTCGCCTGTACATACAGTATGCGTCGTTGCCTATAAATATCCTCATCATCTGTCATTTGTTCTGTAATAAAATGCTCTAAATATTTACCATATAACCATATAACAATTACAGCACGGAAACAGGCCTTCTTGGCCCTTCCAGTCCGTGCCGACCATTTATTTTCCCCTAGTCCCATCTACCTGCACTCAGACCATACCCCTCCATTCCCTTCCTGTCCATATACCTATCCACTTTACTTTTAATTAACCTTATTAACATTTACTTTAATTTAACCTTATTACAGACACTAAGATTATTGTCAGACAATTTAAAATCAGGAAATTTTAGACATTTATCCTCTTTGGTTCTACAGATCATAACAACACTCTTACAAGCATTACATTTAATATCATGTTCCACACCATACACAGAACATATAGTAAGGAGCTGCTGTAGACTAGCGCTAGATGGACTAAAAACAACAAGATCATTTGCATACATAATATAGTTCACTAAAATATTACCAATCATGCACCCAGTATTACAGGCTCTCAATTGTTTGGACAGATCATCAATATAAAAATTAAAAATGACTGTGGACAAAATCCCCCCTTGTCTAACACCATTGCTAACCCCAAATGGTGCTGAGAACCTATTGCCCCATTTTATTTGCATAGTCTGGTGGGCAATCGACCCATCAAGTCTACTCCACCATTTAATCATGGCTGATCTATCTCTCCCTCCTAACCCCATTCTCCTGCCTTCTCCCCATAACCCCTGACACCTGTACTAATCAAGAATCTATCTATCTTTGCCTTAAAGGTTAACTGTAGTAACAACAACTGAAGTGAAATTATGTCTTATTTAAGTGTTTTTCACAATTTCATAAAGATAACCCTTGATGGTCATCAAAGTACAAATCAATGGTAATTAGCTTAAAAGTAAAGTTACTGGAGTTTATGAAGGGACATTGACTATCGTATCAGCACGCCAAAGTTATGATTCCCTGACAATGAAGCATAGTTGTAAAACCACAGTTATAAAATTCCTGCATGTTTAACAAGTTAATGATGAGAACTACGGAATTTTATAGTGGTTGTTTTATTAAATAAATGTGAGAAATGTAGTAGCAAAACGGACTTTCAGGTGGGATGCCAAAATTAACCCTCCCTACGAAGGAAGAAAAAAAGATATGCTGCGGTGTCAGACTTAACTGCATCTACTATTGCATTGTATTGTATTGTGTTGTATTGTATTGTGTTGTACTGTACTCTTACTCCTGGGATGTGGTGCATGGCAGCAGAAGGCGATGTGGAGCTGTATTACCTGGCAGGCCGAGAGCAACCTGGCTGAGAACAAAGAGGGACCAAGGGGGGGAGCCGCCGAGAACAGAGAGGGACCCAGCAAGGAGCCGCCGCGAATGGAAAGGGGCCTGGGTGGGGGGGCGCTTTTGGCTACCTGCGGCGACAGGTCTGGTTTGCCGCGGCGAAATGATAAGACAGTACCAAGAACATTTGAAACTTTAGAACATCTCCTCAGCAGCTGCCCAAAGTCTCTTGGGGAAGGTCGCTATTGGTGGCGGCATGACCAGGTGCTCAAGGTGGTTGCTGAGAGCATAGCCACTGCCATCTGTAACAGCAAACACCACCACACCCCAAAGAAATCAATCACTTTTGTCAAAGCTGGAGAGAAGCCCCGACCACAACCAAAAACAAGGACGGGCCTCCTGTACACAGCCACGGACTGGCAGCTGCACGTCGATCTGGGCAAACAGCTGAAATTTCCACAGCACATCACAGCAACATCACTCCGGCCAGATATGATCATCACCTCCGAAGTGACAAAACAGCTGATCATTCTGGAACTGACAGTACCCTGGGAAGAGCGTATTGGAGAGGCTAATGACAGGAAGCGCACAAAGTACCAGGAACTGGTGGAGATGTGCCAGGACAGAGGCTGGAAGACAGACCATGAGCCCATAGAGGTTGGCTGTAGAGGCTTTGCAGGATGCTCACTCTGCAAAGTCCTCAACCAGTTGGGCTTTACGGGGCTGGCAAAGAAGAGGGCCATTCAATCCGCAGAGAAAGCCACTCGGTGGCTTTGGATTAAGAGGGCTGATCCGTGGGCGGTTGCTGCTGGGACACAAGTCGGGGCTTGATCAACCCCGGCTGGGTCGCCTGGGCGAGGGTGTCTGATGTTGTGAGACCCGAAACACTCGATGACCCCAGGCCACATCACTGAGGATGTGTCCCAGCGCATCTAGAAGATGTATCTTTCACACTGAAACTTTGTCGGCACTGAGAAAAATGCGACTCTTTGCCTACTGCCTCGGTGAAGTCTGCTGTATGGTTTACCGGATGGAATTCAAAGACAAAGAATGTCACTGCACCTCGGCCCATGTTACAATAAAGTATCATTGCAGTGAATTGTCTATAAACCTTTAAAAGTATTTTCCCATGGTATCTGAAAGTCAGAAGCAAGCAGTGGTGTTCAAATTATTTTATTGACTTTAAAAACCTTAAAACATTTTAAATATTAAAATTAAGAAGTCATTATCAGTAAATTAAAGATATCTTGGAGAGATTTTAGTAGTTATTTTAAAGTTAACAAATGATGACCAAAGTCTCTCATTGCTGTGACCTTAAAAAAAAATCATTTCTTACATCTCAGACTTGACAAAGGAAATCCTGGCAAGGTTCCTCCAGAAACCCTGGGCAAACCTCATTGAAACATACAGAATAGTGAAAGGCCAGGATAGAGTGGATGTGGAGAGGATGTTTCCACTAGTGGGAGGGTCTAGACCAGAGGCCACAGCCTCAGAATTAAAGGACGTTCTTTTAGGAAGGAGATGAGGAGAAATGTATTTAGTCAGAGGGTGGTGAATCTGTGGAATTCTTTGCCACAGAAGACTGTGGAGGCCAAGTCAGTGGATAGTTTTGAGGCAGAGATAGATAGATTTTTGATTTGTACAGATGTCAGAGATTATGGGGAGAAGGCAGGAGAATGGGGTTAGGAGGGAGAGATAGGTCAGCCATGATTGAATGTCTGAAGAAGGGTCTCGACCCGAAACGTCGCCTATCTCCTTCGCCCCTTAGATGCTGCTGCACCCGCTGAGTTTCTCCAGCTTTTTGTGTAACCCGGCGGAGTAGACTTGATGGGTCGAATGGCCTAATTCTACTCCTACCCCTTATGACCGTATGACCTTATGAAGCGCGGAAACAAGCCCATCGGCTTAGCGAGTCCGCACCGACCAGCGATCCCCGCACACTAACACTATCCTACACGCACTAGGGACAATTTACATTTATAGCAAGCCAATTAACCTACAAACCTGTACATCTGTGGAATATGGGAGGAAACCGAAAATCTCAGAGAAAACCCATGCAGTCTTGGGGAGAATGTGCAAACTCCGTACAGACAGCACCCATGGTTGGGACAGAACCCGGGTCTTTGGAGCCTTTGGAGCACTGCGCCACCATGCCACTAAAAAGTAGCTTGTGTTGAATCATTGTTAACAACCTCCACATTTTTGCATTCTAACGCAGGCATATGGAAATCCCAAAACTCATGCTAGCTTCACTGAGTAAAGATCGCAAATGCCTTCATTGTCATTAATACTGTGAAATTTGGCATAATCTTTAATTAATTCTCAGTTTTAAAGGAACTGAAGGATGAAGATGAAATAATCTCCTCACTGATTACATTCACTTAATACGGACTCAATACTAATGTAGAACTATGTGGTACATTATTTCATTCCTAAGCAGTTTTGTTCTAATTATTAGAGTAAACTATGCTTACTTAAAACACAGGATTTTCATCAACTAAAACTATAGCTTAAGACAAAGTATTATTGATTAATTAAAAGCAATAGGAGATTTGCAATATTAATTTTTACTTACACGTTCAAAATTGCCTTTTTGCGAATCTAATACGGCAGAACTTTTCATGTACACAACCAGGCGGGTTAACTTCCCACCAGGGAAATATCATGGAGTTACATCTCTGAGGTTTTGTGCAATGGCTGAATTCTCATGCATCTGATATCAACAATTAGTTTAGCCAGTGAAGACCTGCAGAAAACAGACATTTACTATCCTTTTCAGTGACGTGCATTGTCACGTTTTCTCTC
The DNA here is from genome assembly GCA_963514005.1 of Raja brachyura. The sequence continues at coordinate 9,735,738 of OY740802.1, forward strand.
TGCTCTCCAGTTCTCGAGTGTTCCTTTGAATCAGTTTAGTTCAGTTTCAAGATGCAGCGTGGAAACAGACCCTTCCACCAACTGAGTTCGCGCCGACCAGTGATCGTCACACTACCCTATGTACATCAGGGACAATTTACATTTATACCAAGCTAATTAACCTTCAGGCCTGTACGTCTTTGGAGTGTGGGAGGAAACTGGAGCATCCTGAGGAAATCCAGGCAGGTCACGGGAAGAACGTACAAACTCCGCACAGACAGCAGCTGTACTCGGGATCGAACTCGGGTCACTGGCGCTGTGAAGCAGCAGCTCTACCACTGCGCCACCGTGCCGCCCAACTTTGTTCCACGATAAGAGAGCCAAAAGTGCAGGAGAAACTCAGCGGGTGCAGCAGCATCTATGAAGCGAAGGAAATAGGCAACGTTTCGTCCGATAATATATTTTGTGTATCAGCAAACTGCTGAAGGGACTTAGACACAAGATCAATCTTGATCTCACCTAATATATATGCAGAGTTTATAGGATATCGACCAGAGCCAGAAAGATTGACCTATTTCCCTTTGTGCAATCCATTGGTCAAATGTATGACAAAAATCATTCTCTTAATCGCTACTAATTAACCCTAAAGAGAACCAGGTTCCAGTAAGCGGCACAATGGCGCAGCGGTAGAGTTTGCTGCCTCAAGGCGCCAGAGACCCATGTTTAATCCATACTTTGTACATTCTCCCTGTGACTGCGTGGGTTTTCCAGGGCTTTTCCGGTTTCCTCCCACATTCCAAAGACGTACAAGTTTGTAGGTTAATTGGCTTCTGTAGGTTGTAAGTTGGCCTTGGTGTGAAGGATAGCACCACTGTACTCTGGTTTTCTCTTTAGGAATCAGAAAAATATTAAATATAAATTTGACACTTCTAACACTTGAGCGTCACGGTGGCACAGCGGTAGAGTTGCTGCCTTACAGCGCGAGAGACCCAACTACGGCTGCTGTATGTGCGGAGTTTGTACGTTCTCCCCATGACAGCCTGGGTTTTCGTCGGGACCTTCGGTTTCCTCCCACACTCCAAAGACGTACAGGTTTGTAGTTTACTAGGCTTGGTATAAGTGTAAATTGTCACAAGCGCATGTAGGATTGTGTTAATGTGTGAGGATTGCTGGTCGGTGCGGACTCGGTGGGCCGAAGGGCCTGTTTCTGCGTTGTATATCTAAACTGATACCAAATTAAACTGAAAGTAGTTTGTAATTTTCTATTAAATTGTGTAAATATAACAGTTTGCTGTCATGGAATGAAGAATAATGCTGAGCTGTAAACTCCTGCATTATTAAGGAAGGAAGTGCAGATGCTGCTTTAAATCAGATAGACACCAAAAGCCGGAGTAACTCAGCGGGACAGGCAGCATCTCTGGAGAGAAGGAATGGGTGACGTTTCGGGTTGAGACCATGCAACTTTCAATCTGAAGAAGGGTCTCGACCCGAAAGGTCACCCATTCCTTCTCTCCAGAGATGCTGCCTGTCCCGCTGAGTTCCTCCAACTTTTTGTGTCTATCTTCATTTCTAATGGATGAATCTATGTCATTATCCCTTCTGCGGATACTATCCAGGCATTGACAATGCTTTCCTGGATTAAAGATGGGATGTCATAAATCCACGCAAGGATCTTGTCTATTTTCAAGTTTACATGTTCTTCTGATGTCACCTAGCAAAAAAAGTATTAAAAGATAGATCGAGACATGGTTTCATTATTTAACCACAATCTGGTTAAAGAAGTCCAAGAAGTTCAGTATCTTTATAAACTCCATCAATGGGATGTATTTCTTTATGCAGGAACTCATTGCTGAACTCAAGTTTGGTTTAGTTTAGTTTAGTTAAGAGATACAGCTCAAAAACAGGCCCTTCAGCCCACCGAGGCCACACCGATCCCCGCACACTAAAACTATCCTACACATACTAGGGACAATTTACGCCTATACCAAGCCAATTAACCTACAAACCTGGATGTTTTTGGAGTGTGGGAGTTAACTGAAGTTCTCACGGAAGATCCACGTAGGTGACGGGGTGAACGTACAGACTCCGTACAGACAGCACCTGTAGTCGGGATCGAACCCAGATCTCTGGCGCTGTAAGGCAACAACTCTACTGCTACGCCATTGTGCCGAACACAAGTTAGAAACAGTTTTTAAAGTCTTCCGAAGGCCAATATTGCTGCTGATTTGATGATTTAACACACGTAGCATTGTACCATGAGGCATACATTAATAAAAAAGATTCTTGCATTCAATTTCTGCAATATAACTTCAAAGATATGTGGGAGAATGTTAGATCATATTCATAAGGGACATGGAACTGAATGGTTTGATCGAATTGAATTGATGGAAAGATACAGTGTGGACACAGCCCCTTCAGCGCACTGAGTCCAAGTCCACCATTGATCACTCGTTCACAGTAGTTCTATGTTGTCCCATATGTATGGTGAGCAGATGTAGGAGAGGTAAACATTTGGATGATTCCGGAAAGGAAAAGGAGAGAAAGATGTGCGCGAGGAAAGTGGGAATGGTGGGGAGACGAGAAATATGTCCATTCTGTCCACAGATACTGCATTCCTCCAGCACTTAAGATATATTTTGCTTAACCTTACAGCATCTGCAGTTTTTCGTGTCTCTGGTTAGAGCCTTTTCTGACAGCAGGAAGTTCAGAAACATTATAAATAATCAGTCTAAAGAAAGGTCCCGACCCGAAACGTCACATATCCATTTTTTCCAGAGATGCTGCCTGACCCGCTGAGTTACTCCAACATTTTGTGCCTATCTTTGGTGTACACCAGCACATGCAGTTCCATTTTATAGCAAACAATTAAGTATTGGGTTAGATCTTTTTGATCTGATCTCCCTGCTTGAACTACCGCAGACATAGAAACATAGAAACATAGAAAAATAGGTGCAGGAGTAGGCCATTCGGCCCTTCGAGCCTGCACCGCCATTCAATGTGATCATGGCTGATCATCCAACTCAGTATCCCGTACCTGCCTTCTCTCCATACCCCCTGATCCCTTTAGCCACAAGTGCCACATCTAACGCCCTCTTAAATATAGCCAATGAACTGGCTTCAACTACCTTCTGTGGCAGAGAATTCCAGAGACTCACGACTCTCTGTGTAAAGAATGTTTTCCTCATTTCGGTCCTAAAGGAATTCCCCCTTATCCTTAAGCTGTGACCCCTTGTTCTGGACTCCCCCAACATCGGGAACAATCTTCCAGCATCTAGCTTGTCCAACCCCTTAAGAATTTTGTAAGTTTCTATAAGATCCCCCCTCAATCTTCTAAATTCCAGCGAGTACAAGCCGAGTCTATCCAATCTTTCCTCATATGAAAGTCCTGACATCCCACAGCTCTTGCTCTTGCCTGGACCTAAGGTAGAACACTAGCTAGTACTATCCTGCACTAGATGGTAGAACACCAGCTAGTACTATCCTACACTAGACGGTAGAACCCTAGCTAGTACTATCCTACACTAGTAGGTAGAACCCAGCTAGTACTATCCTACACTAGACGGTAGAACCCTAGCTAGTACTATCCTACACTAGTAGGTAGAACACTAGCTAGTACTATCCTACACTAGTAGGTAGAACCCAGCTAGTACTATCCTACACTAGACGGTAGAACCCAGCTAGTACTATCCTACACTAGACGGTAGAACCCTAGCTAGTACTATCCTACACTAGTAGGTAGAACCCAGCTATTACTATCCTACACTAGACGGTAGAACCCTAGCTAGTACTATCCTACACTAGTAGGTAGAACACTAGCTAGTACTATCCTACACTAGTAGGTAGAACCCAGCTAGTACTATCCTACACTAGACGGTAGAACCCTAGCTAGTACTATCCTACACTAGTAGGTAGAACACTAGCTAGTACTATCCTGCACTAGAGGGTAGAACACTAGCTAGTACTATCCTGCACTAGACGGTAGAACACTAGCTAGTACTATCCTACACTAGTAGGTAGAACACTAGCTAGTACTATCCTACACTAGTAGGTAGAACCCAGCTAGTACTATCCTGCACTAGACGGTAGAACACTAGCTAGTACTATCCTACACTAGACGGTAGAACACTAGCTAGTACTATCCTACACTAGTAGGTAGAACCCAGCTAGTACTATCCTACACTAGTAGGTAGAACACTAGCTAGTACTATCCTGCACTAGACGGTAGAACACCAGCTAGTACTATCCTGCACTAGACGGTAGAACACCAGCTAGTACTATCCTACACTAGTAAGTAGAACACTAGCTAGTACTATCCTACACTAGTAGGTAGAACCCAGCTAGTACTATCCTACACTAGTAGGTAGAACACTAGCTAGTACTATCCTACACTAGTAGGTAGAACCCAGCTAGTACTATCCTACACTAGACGGTAGAACACTAGCTAGTACTATCCTACACTAGTAGGTAGAACACTAGCTAGTACTATCCTACACTAGTAGGTAGAACACTAGCTAGTACTATCCTACACTAGTAGGTAGAACACTAGCTAGTACTATCCTACACTAGACGGTAGAACACTAGCTGGTACTATCCTACACTAGTAGGTAGAACACTAGCTAGTACTATCCTACACTAGAAGGTAGAACACTAGTTGGTACTATCCTACACTAGTAGGTAGAACACTAGCTAGTACTATCCTACACTAGAAGGTAGAACACTAGTTGGTACTATCCTACACTAGTAGGTAGAACACTAGCTAGTTCTATCCTACACTAGACGGTAGAACACTAGCTAGTACTATCCTACACTAGAAGGTAGAACGCTGGTGACAATTTACAGAAGCCAATTAAGCTACAAACCCACACGTGTCTGGAGTGTGGGAGGAAACCGAAGCGCCCGGTGAAAACCCACTAGGCCACATGGAGAATGTAGAATATCCGCACAGGCAGCAGCCGAGATTAGGATCAAAGCCGGGTCTCTCTGACACTGTAAGTCTAGTGTTGTCAATGAAGCGGGGGGGTGGGAGATTGCAACCTTCACGTGGTCCGCCCTGTTTCGACAACGCCTCAAGGCATTAATGAGCACACCGTTGCTATGGTTACAGTGGGCCCTCATTGATTATAACAACAAACTTTTACAATAAATGCAGTTCAGGGGAAAGTTGTCGTACTCCGGTTGTTATCTCACAAACATACTGTATCTGGTGCGTTTCTGAGGAAGAGGTGCTTCATATCCATCTAAGGCAATCCCCCTTTTCATGTTCTTAATATTTCTAAATAACACAACATTGTGGCATCTCCAGGATGGGGCATTTTATAATGTAGGTATGTTACAAAACTTACCTTGAGCGGCGCTGCAGTTCTGCCACTGACCGTGTGCGCGACTTTGGTGCCTTTGAGAGGGGGGCGGGTTTAAAATGCGGTTTTCCCCAGACTATTCAAATCGATTAATCTCAGGGGGTTTAGTTGCTGAAGAGAAATCGCTCCGACATTTGTTTTATGGAGTTATTTTTAAACTATGCTGGATCATTTATTAGCATGAGTGAATTAAAAATCATCTTTTAAAGCCATGAACACTGACAACGGGATGGATCTCACGTAGGAGACAAAACAAGGTACACAGTTTATTTTTACGTAAAAACGTGCTTCTCAGGATGCCTTTAATCAAAATTTCACGTTGCGAAAAGGTGACTTAGAAAATATACGAACCGGCAGTATTTTTCCTGCTGACTGGGGGTTAAATTCACCACAAACCGCAACGTTCCAAACGATTGCATTCCACAAAATCCCACTCGCAAGATGATTTAAATGGCCATTAATTTACGGGAATTAAACACTAAATTCCTTCAATTTGGCCTATAAACTCATGACAATGAGATTTAAAAATCATGTTATATTGTGAATTCTTGTGTGAATGTTATTTGGACACTTAGGATATTTAAAAATGGTAATATTTTCTTAAGAAATGGATGGATGTTTAGACCTAGTAATTGCATTTTGTAATTAGCTACAATTGGGTGACTAACTAATTCTATGCTTTAATTTCAGGTCATCCAAGTAAGATTGGTTCAGAATGCTTCAATCTATAATAACTGAAAATTTCTTTCAGTTCTCTTAATTTTTAAGAAATAAAAGCTTTTGACTTTTGTGTTAAGTCAATAGAAAAGCAATAGGGAACAAGATGCTAATTTCTGAGTATGAAAATAGCCATAACTTTTTTAATACTGAAGATATGAAAGTGAATTAGGTGTCAAATTAAACTTTTTTTAATGCTTTATCTGATGGGATAAATTGCAGACTTGATTTTTTAAATCTCAAAATGTTGTAACATTGCTAGATAATGAATATAGTGATTATAATTCTATAAGGCCTGGATAGAGTGGATGTGGAGCGGATGTTTCCCCTAGTGGGAGAGTCTTGGACCAGTCATAGCTTCAGAATTAAAGGATGTTCCTTTAGGAAGGTGATGAGGAGGAATTTGTTTAGTCTGTGGTGGTGAATCTGTGGAATTCATTGTGACAGAGGGCTGTGAAGGCCAAGTCAATGGATATTTTTAAGGCAGAGATAGATAGATTCTTGATTAGTACAGGTGTTAGAGGTTATGGGGAGCAGGCAGGAGAATGGGGTTGGGATGGTGAGATAGATCAGCCATGATTGAATGGTGGAGTAGACTTGATGGGCCGATTGGCCTAGTTCTGCTCCTATCACTTATGAATATGTAGACTATGTCAATTTTCTTTAGGAAGCTTACCCCTGAAGCTTTTGCAATTGATGCTAGTAGTCCAGTTTCCTTTTACAAAGTCAGTATGATCTGAGATCTCACTGGGTCTCTCTGAGGTAGGGCGAGTAAGCAAAAAGGAGGGATTTATTTCAGTTAGTTTTAAGCTAAATGACTCAAGTGTACTGCAGCCACTTCCCGACTTACATAAGGGTTACAAACTACGGACCCTTGTGTAAGTCAGATGCTACAAAAGTAGGCAATGGAAGTGATATTGTGCACACATAGATACAGTATACTATTCGCACAGTGTATGTACCATCGAGTCTGCTAATTAGGTAACAATGATAGTAAAAAGTAATCAGTGGGAACAGTGAGGCAAAGTAAGATAGGAAATAAAGAGTGAAGGAATATGGGAAGAAAATCAGGTAATCAGGATTAAAAGGATGATGCAAATAATGGAAGAGCAGTTGAGGCCAAGACTTTGGAATAGAAAACCTCACAGCGCCAGAGACAGAGGTTCAATCCTGACTATGGGTGCTGTCAGTGCGGAGTTTGTACGTTCTCCATGTGATCACGTGGGTTTTCTCCGGGTGCTTCAGTTTCCTCCCACATTCGAAAGATGTGCTGGTTTGTAGGTTGATTGGCTTCTGTAAATTGCCCCTAGTGTGTGGGATGTGAAAGTGCAATAGTAAAGAACCAGTGTATGGGTGATCACTGGTCAGCGTGGACTCACTAGGCCAAAGGGCCTGTTTCCACGCTGTATCTCTACAATTAAAAGCTAAAGGGAAGACAAGTTCCTCAACAGTGTGGTTTAGAAACTCATCCCGGGCCAGAAAGGCCAAGCTGATTTCAAGGGAAAATTATTTTGGATATCAAATGGATTTAATGCTATTGATTGGGAATGGATAATTAGGTTAATATTATTTTACAGCAATGCTTGCGACTAGAACTATACTTAAATTTAAATTCCCTGAAACTTAAAGTGAAAGGTCTTGCTTGTTAGTTCATTAAGAAATGTATTTTATGTGCTCAGTTAAATTTCTTAAGATGTGAATGCGGCCAAAATATTTTTGAAAACGGCAGTGTCGCAACAGTAGAGTTGTTGCCTTACCGCACCACAGACCTGGGTTCGATCCTGACAATGCGTGCTGTCTGTATGGAGTTTGTACGTTCTCCCCATGACCACGTGGGTTTTCTCTGGGTGCTTCGGTTTCCTCCCACACTCTAAAGATATACAGGTTTGTACATCAATTGGCTTCTGTAATATTTGTAAATTGTCCTTAGTGGGTGGGATAGCGTTAATGTGCAGGGATTGCTGGTCGTTGCGGACTTGGTGGGCCGAAGGGCCTGTTTCCATGCTGTATCTCTCAACGACACTACAATAAAGACTAAGATGGGCACAACATTCTGGAGTAACTCAGTGGGACAGGCAGCACCTCTGGAGAGAAGGAATGTGTGACGTTCTGGGTCGAGGCTCTTCTTCAGACTAAAGACTAAGTGTGTATCCCTCTGGGGAAAGTCTGTCACTGCACTTTCTCTTAATGTCTGCTTGGCTCCATCTTCATGTGTTCACAGCTGGCAATAGTCTTGAAACCAACGGATTGTGTAAATTGCTGAATTACAGTAGATTATCGCACTATTATTTTAATTACTTTTTCTGCTGTTTCCCAGCTTGGTTGGTCACTTGAAGAAAACAAATTGCAAAACCGTTTGAAATTTACAGACTTCACTTAATATTTCCATGTTCTGTTTTAAGAACAAGTTGTTTGCCATCAGGATGATAGATGTGAAATGGTGGTGGAGGTTAACACCACTGTGGCAGGCAGTGCTGAAGGCATCTGAAATCATCGAGAGCATTGCCAGGTTACATCCAGAAGTAATTGGATGGAGCTGGAAGCGACAGTAAGACAGGTAGTCGATTTAACATAACAATGTGTTAATTACTCAGTAGCTAACTCCTCAGTACTTCCCACATCAATGCAAAATTATAATAAATTTCGAACACCCGATTCAGCGGTGATTTCAGTTCTTTATAATAGGTTTTTACAAAGTTAATTTCAGTTGCCCAAAATATCCCGGCAATTTGCATGGAGAGGGAGGAGCAGAAATAGGACAGCAGCGGTAGAGTTGCTGCCTAAAGGGCTTGTCCCACCAGCATGCAACTCCATGCGATGAGCGCAACCTAACGTGGTCGCTTGAGCCGTCCGGCGTCGCGGGGCCGGTCCCACTTCGATCGCCGGAGCTGTGTGGAATTGTGCGGAGTTCGTCCCGACATCGCGCGGGGCTCTGAAAAACTGACTATGTTCAAAGATTCCGCGTGGCAACGGCTTGTCGGCTCGCAGTCGCTCGACGCATTACACACTGCCTCGACATCGTGCCTCCGTGAACCTATCTGTAGGTGCCTCCGTGACCCTCTATGTGTGTGGCTCCGTGGCCCTCTGTGTGTGTGTGCCTCTGTGCCCCTCTCTGTGTGCCCCTCTCTGTCCTGGCGAACTTACCTTAGACTTCGCTCCAAGTTCGCCTCACTTTGCGCCGCGTTGCGCCACTCACCCGACCTCCGCGTGGCCCTCGCTGCCGGTTTGGTCGCGCTTGCGCATGCAGGCGCATGCTAGCATAGAAACATAGAAATTAGATGCAGGAGTAGGCCATTCGGCCCTTCGAGCCTGCACCGCCATTCAATATGATCATGGCTGATCATCCAACTCAGTATCCCGTACCTGCCTTCTCTCCATACCCTCTGATCCCCTTAGCCACAAGGGCCACATCTAACTCCCTCTTAAATGCTGGTGGGAACGGCCCTGTACAGGGGATCACCCGACCTCCGCGCGGCCCCCGCTTCTAGTTTGATCGCGTTCATCGCATAGAGTTGCAAGCTTGTAGGACAGGCCCTTTACAGCGCCACAGACCTGGGTTTGACCCTGACTTTGGGTGCTGTTTGTATGAAGTTTGTACATTCTCTCTGTGACCGTGTGGGCTTTCTCCGGGTGCTGTGGTTTCCCCCCACACTATAAGACTTGCATGTTTGTAGGTTAATTGGCTACAATAATATTGTAGCCAATTAACCCTAGTGAAAAGTATAGTGCTGGTGTACGGGGTGATCGCTGGTCAGTGGGACTTCATGGGCCGGTTTCCATGCTGTATCTCTAAAGTCTAAAGAATAATGAGGAGGGACATGACAAACAGGAAGGTGAAAGCTACTGGTAGCTACCCGAAGAACTCTTCCACTAATATTAATGAGGATAGGCACAAAATGCTGGGGTAACTCAACGGGACAGGCGACATCCCTGGGGAGAAGGAATTGGTGACGTTTCTTCTTCTGAAGAAGAAGGGTCTCGACCGGAAACGTCACACATTCATTCTCTCCAGAGATGTCCCCTGTCTGATGAGTATTGTGTTTCTATCTTCGGTGTAAACCAACATCTGCAGTTCCTTCCTACACACTAATGAGTACTTGCCTCAAATGGAATCGGTCTCCAACTGAGACAATGGATGAGCGAGATACTGTAAAAGACATAGGGAAACATTTGTAGAGAATCAGGACCTTTGAAATATATTAAAGGACAATAGTGGTTGGTGATTTATACCTGCGGAACTTGTGTGTGTCATTTACGAATTAGTACAGAGTTGCAGTATAATGACTGTCGTGGCCTTCATTAGTTTGTGCCCCAGGTAAATTAGAGCATTAAAAATAGTAGTTCATTTATTTCATAAATTGTCAACAAGCATTGTATTTAGTTTAGTTTAGAGATACAACATGGAAACAGGCCTTTCGGCCCACCGAGTCTATGCCGACCAGCGATCACCACGTACACTAGTTTTGTTCTGCACCACAAGGGATCATTTACAATTTTATTGAAGCCAATTAACTCACACATCTGTATGTGTGGGAGGAAACCGGAGCACCCGGGGAAAACACATTTAGGTCCGTTTAGAGATATAGCATAGAAACAGGCCCTTCTGCCCACCAAGTCCATGCCAACCACCGATCAGCGGTTCACACTAGTTCTACTCCCTAAATACTAGGGGGAATTTACAGAAGGCCAATTAACCTTCCGGCCTGCACGTCTTTGGGATGTGGGTGGGGAAAACCCAGGCGGTCATGAGGAGAACGTACAAACTCTGTACAGACAGCACCCGAGGCCAGGATCGAACCGCGGTCCCTTTGTGCTGTGAAGCTGCTGCGTTTCATGGAGAGAATGGAGGACCATCAAGCAAGGCAAAAGGACTACCATAGTGAAGACCAACACAGGATGATCTGGTGAAGCTGGTGGAAGAAGGACGCGGCACTCGGTCCCGATCTTTGGTGATGGCGGCCCGAATCAGAAACAAACCCAACATGAGGTAGTGTTTGATCTTGGAAAGGTCGTCATACGGCCATAACATCATCCTTTTCCTACACCCATTCTCCCATCACTCACACAGTTCCGTGGTCATTTAATCTACATTTGTTCGATTTATTAATAGTATTAATTATTCAATCAGGATGATTCAATCCATTGTAGCCTTCTGTATAATGTATGGTCCAGGACAAGGGGTCACAGCTTAAGGATAAGGGGGAAATCCTTTAGGACCGAGATGAGAAGGAATTTTTTCACACAGAGAGTGGTGGGTCTCTGGAACTCTCTGCCACAGAGGGTAGTTGAGGCCAGTTCATCGGCTATATTTAAGAGGGAGTTAGATGTGGCCCTTGTGGCTAAGGGGATCAGAGGGTATGGAGAGAAGGCAGGTACGGGATACTGAGTTGGATGATCAGCCATGATCATATTGAATGGCGGTGCAGGCTCGAAGGGCCGAATGGCCTACTCCTGCACCTAATTTCTATGTTTCTATGTTTCTATGTAACCATAACCTCACCTTTAGAGTTTACTGTGGAGATACAGCGCGGAAACTGGCCCTTCAGCCAACCAGTGATCACCCCGTAAACTAGCACTATCCTACAGAATAGGGATCGTATACAATTTTACCATACCCCATTAATTTACAAATCTGTACGTCTTTGGTGTGTGGGAGGAAAACGCGGAAAACCAACGCAGTGACAGACAGCATCCATAAGTCGGGATCGAACCCAGACCACTGGCGCTGTGAGGCAGCAACGCTACCGCTGCGCCACCGTGCCGCGCGACTGCACCTATACATTATTTCCAGAAAATTACTTAGCTTTAAATGAATGTAGAGTTTAACCACATCAGTTCTTAGTCTGACCTTAACACTACATGAGAGCTTTAATCAGGACTCATGAATTTAATTGAATCAGTAAATTTTTCATTATCATCATCGTGCCTTACAAAAACATTAATTTTAGCGCACAGTATGCATACGGCACTTTACAAATTAATCCCTCTTATAACTAACTTAATCTCTTCAGAGTGAATACTATCGTGCCAGGTTCATTTTGAACCTTGGAGCATAGGAGACTGAGGGATGACCTTATAGAGATTTACAACATCATGAGCGACATAGATAAGTGAATAGCCAAAGGATTGGGGAATCAACGACTAAAGTGCATTAGTTTAAGATGAGAGGAGAAAGATTTGAAAGAGACCTTATGGGCAACGTTTTCACAAAGAGTGCAGTACAAAGAATGCTGGCAGGTGGGACTAGTGTAGCTGGGACATGTTGGCCAATGTGGGCATAGCCTTAGAGTCATAGAGAGATACAGTGTGAAACAGGCCCTTCGGCCCAACTCGCCCACACCGTCCAACATGTCCCAGTTACACTAGTCCCACCTGCCTGCGCTTGGTCCATATCCCTCCAAACTTGTCCTATCCATAGGCCGATGGGCCTGTTTCTGCAGTGTATCTATGACTATATATGGAACGCTCTGCCATAGGAAGTGAGAGAGGCAGGTGCATTTAGGGCATTTAAAAGAGCAACTAGAGAGCAGTCCAGAACTATTATCTACCTCATTGGAGACCCTCGGACTATCTTTGATTGGATTTTACTGGACTTTAACTTGCACTAAGCGTTATTCACGTTATTCCCTTTATCATGGATCTATACGGTGTGTATGGGTCTGGTGTAATCAGGTGTTGTCTGTCCACCAATTTCCGACTGTTTGACACACGCTACAAAGGCTTTTCACTGTACCTCGGTACACGTGACAATAAACTAAACTCAAACTGACTTGGGCATGTACATGGATAGACAGAATTTGGAGGAATATGGACCATGGTGGCACAGCGGTAGAGTTGCTGCCTCACAGCGCTTACGGCGCCAGAGACCCGGGTTTGATCCTTGCTGCGGGTGCTGTCTGTACAGAGTTTATACGTTCTCCAAAGAAGTACAGGTTTCTAGGTTAATTGGCTTGGTGTAAATGTAAAATTTGTCCCTGATGTAGGTGCGTAGGTGCGGACTGCGTAGGTGTCCATAGATCGCGTAGGTGCGGACTGGGTGGGCCGAAGGGCCTGTTTCAGCGCTATATCTCTAAACTCAAATGAAGAAGGCAAGTGCGACTAGTTCGATGATGGAACTTGGTCAGCGTGGATGAGTTGGGCCGAAGGGTCTGTTTCGTTTCTGTAGACTTAAAAAGTAGCTCTTTACACTTGTAAACATGTTGGATCTCATCATGTGGCCCAATTAAAGGCAACTGCAGTTAAGTACATGGACATATATTTAGTTAGAATATAAAGTACATGAATATTTAGTGTGGTCATAAAACACCGTTATTTCCTCTTGAGTTGCAGAAATATTTGGCCTGCAGCTGTAAATGGTCATTGTTTCTCATTCTTAAGCTTGGTTTAGATTAGAGATACAGCGTGGAGCCCACCGAGTCTATGTCGACCAGCGATCCCCCCACACTACCACTATCCCACACAAACTACGGACAATTTACAATTTTACCAAGCCAAATAGCCTGCAAATCTATACGTCTTTGGAGTGTGGCAGGAAACCGGAGTTCCCGGAGAAAACCCACGCAGGTTGCAAACTCTGTACTGACAGCATCCGTAGTCAGGATCGAACCCGGGTCTCTGGAGCTGTAAGGCAGCAACTCTACTGCTGCACGACCGCACTGCCCTAGCGACCCACGTGGATGTCTCCATGGCCTGTTTTGTAACTTGTGGAAAGATCTGCAACTAAACAACCCATTTAACATATAATTCTATTCAATTACAGAGCTTGTCTCAATTTGACAACCACGCACGGCTTGCATCATTCCAACAAAGCTTCTGTGGTGGGGGGGGAAGGACATTGGAGCCTGTGCACACAATGCACGTCACAATGATCTCTCCCTCTCACCCTCTCTCTCTCAATCCTTCTGAAATTCTTCAAAGAATAAATCACAATGACAGGCAGTTGAAAGGCAGGAAGGATGGCACATCCTTTTCATGTTTGGCTTCTCTCCTTGTAGTCGCTAATCTGACACCATCCTCACTTTTCCAAAGGCCTCTCAACTCTCTGACTACAGTTCCTGCTCGCGGGATTGCTCATGTCACAGTGGCAGCTTACATTAGTGTACAATTTCCCAGGAAAGTCCGATCCAATGATAAGTCAACGTTACAAGGCCCTTTCAGCCATCCGTACGAGTCTATCATCTTGGTGAATGCAAAGGCATTGCGTAGTAAGGGAGAGTGACAGCAGTTGCTGCTTCTGGCAACGTTAAATACTCTCTGAGTCCAGCCACCACAATGTAAAGACATTGGAGCCGAATTACACCATTTGGCCCATCGAGTCTGCTCCTAGTCTAGGTACCTCTATTGGCTTTCTGACACGGTGCCTTAGCTTTGCATTCAATTATTGGGTGGCACGGTGGCGCAGTGGAAGTGTTGTTGTCTCACTGCGCCAGAGACTCGAGTTTGATCCTGACTACAGCTGCTGTCAGTACGGACTTTGTACGTTCTCCCCATGACCTGCGTGGGTTTTCTCTGAGAAGCTCCAGTTTATCCCACACTCCAAAGACTTAGTCTGAATATAAATTGTCCCCAGTGTGGGTAGAGTAGTGTTAGTGTATGGGGATCGCTGGTCGGCATAGACTCAGTGGGCTGAAGGGCCTGTTTTCCTGCTGTATCTCCAAACTAAACTAAATCATAGAACATAGAACTGAAACGTTGCCTATTTCCATCGCACCATAGATGCTGCCTCACCCGTTCAGTTTCTCCAGCACTTTTGTCTACCATGGAACAGTACAGCACAGGAACTGGTCCTTCGGCCCACAATGTCCGTGCCAAACATGATGCTTACCAACTCTTATCTGCCCATACATAATCCATATCCCTCCATTCCATGCATATCTATTTGCCTATCCAAAAGCTTTTTAAATGCCACTATTGTATCTGCCTCAATCACCACCTTGTGGCGGCATGCGGTGGTTGGGCCACTTGCTACATGAATGGATATTTTGGATTTCCCGACACACGCAGCCATCTGCCCACCTCTACCGTGGTGACCTGATGTCTGCAGCCGACAGCCCAGCTCCACGGTAATTAATGCAACGGATGCAGCGGTCAACTCTGCGCTGCACCCGGACGCCACCTTGGGCCCCGCCGCCGGGGTGAGGCTGCTCGCTTTCCGCTTGTGCCTGGTCTTAGCAGCCGCTGGCCGCCCGGGTCGGTGGCCGTGGTCTGGGCCTTGTTTGCCAATCTCTCCCGCATGACCAGCCTCCGGGCCGACTACCGGGGCTGAGAGGCCGTGGCTGCCATCGCTCCCTCCACCAAATGCTGCCCACCGGAGCTCCCAGCATCACCGGCACCGCCGCCCGCTGGCCCCGGGAGCAGGAAGAGAGCGGCCCTCGCAATCTCTCCCACACGGCCCACCCGGAGCCGCCGTCCGAACACCGGCCATCTGCTACTGGACACTCCACTGGCCTCTGCTAAACCATATAACCATATAACAATTACAGCACAGAAACAGGCCTTCTCGGCCCTTCCAGTCCGTGCCGACCATTTATTTTCCCCTAGTCCCATCTACCTACACTCAGACCATACCCCTCCATTCCCTTCCCGTCCATATACCTATCCACTTTACTTTTAAATGTTAAAATCGATCCTGCCTCCACCACTTCTGCAGGAAGATCATTCCACACAGCCACAACCAAGACCTAGCCTCCCGATCGAGCTGTTCCTAGGGCGGCTACCCGAAGACGTCCTTCTGCTCCTCGCCGGTGCGGATTTTGATAATCCCTGGCCGCTGGCTGCCCGTTCGATCGGGTTGTGGTCAGCCCAGCAGCGAGGTGGAGCCTCAGCCGGTCATGAATCAGCGGTCCCGCGATGGATTCCACGACAGCTTCCAGTCTCCTCTGAGGGCACGGCAGCACAGACAGTCTCCGACGACACCGGGGATGGTGGGTGGAGTCTCTAACTGCAGCGTTGGGGCAAGGTCGACCTGCACGCATCTGGGAATTGCCTCAGTCGACAGCCAAAATGGCCATCTCGGCATAGTACCACATGGCCACCACAGCGTCTACAAAAATGGCCTCCGCGGCCGGCCGGAAGCAACGTTCGACCTGCTCTGACTGTCATCAACAGCACCACCTCAGGTCAAGTGGTGTCTCTGTGGTCTGACCGCCGTCAACAGCACCACCCCTGGTTGGTTCATGTCACTACAGCCTCCAGTTTCAAGCACGGCTTCTTCGACCACTTTGGACTTTGCTGTAGGTGTGCTCACTGTAGTTTTGTTTCCATTTTACACTCTAATTACTTAGCTTAATATTGCTATTATTTTCTTGTTATTTCTTTGTTGTTGTATTTCCATTGTTGCCGCCATCTTTCTCAGGACACGATCCCCTGGTCGACGTTACTGGTCTGTATCTCATCCATCCTGCGGCTTATGTGTTGGTCTCCTTGCACCCCTCGGCATACCTCGGGATGGCCCACAGCCAGACTGTGCCCGTGGGCCCCCCCATCACGACCCACAGCCGGGGCCCTCCGACCCACAGCAGGAGCCGCCCTCGACCATGCTTGCGCACTTTCCGGTAGAAGGTGAGCGCGCTTCCATCCCTTTTCGACGTCTGCCTTACGGTCTGCCTGTAAGTTAACGAGTCAGGCTGCCGCGTTTTGTCGGCCTGTTCGTGTTCCTGCCTCTGGTTCTGGGAGGGGGTCCTGTGGCGACACCCGGTGGTTGGGCCACTTGCTACACGAACCCTCCGACACACACACACGCATACACGCACACGCACACACACACACACGCATACACGCACACACGCACACGCACAAGCACGTGCACACACACACACACACACGCACGCACACACACACGAGCACACGTACACATATACACACACATGCACACAAACACACAAGCACGCACACACACGCACGGACACACAGGCACACACGCACACACATGCACACATATGCACATACACACACAGACACGCACACATATGCATGCACACACACATGCACTCACACACACGCACACACGCAAGCACACACACACACACACACACACATGCGCACACACAGTTGTATGGGATAGCAGGATTGGTTAGGTTGAGAATAGTATAGGATAATGTAATGTAAATAAAGGATGTCTGAGCTACCAGTGTTCTAAAATGGCGTTAACAGAGGGATAAACTTGTTTTAGCACAACAGTGAATTCCATGTTTTAAAGCACTTCGAAATCTACCTGCAGTTATTGAGTTGCATGTACACTCTGCAATTGTAGAAAAATAAAGGTTTAACCTTGTGAGTCTGCAGGCAGTTTCAGAAGTGTGGACCCAGCTGTTTCTGTGCAGTGTCTATAAATCACAAGGCATTCTTTGCACAAAAATGCTGCAGTTGGAATTTTCAGTTCTATAAATGGGTTTGCTCATTTTTTATTTTTGTTATATATTGCTTCTTGCAGCTCAAGGATGAAATCACGATGAGAATAAAGTTCATACAGGATATATCCCACACTTTTCAAAAAGTCAGTGCTTGTTCGTCTACTTAAACATGCTGACATTTAATGCTGTTGCTGTGGGAAGGAAGCAGAGATATCTGCCGCACCTGTTAAATGTATTAGCAGTTTAGAATTAGTTTGGGAACTGATCATCAACATGACTAAAGCTAAAAGTAAACCAATAGGTGTCGGAAGGAACTGCGGACGCTGGTTTACATCGAAGATAGACACAAAATGCTGGAGTAACTCAGCGGGGCGGGCAGCATCTCCGGAGAAAAGGCACAGGTGATGTTTCGGGTTGGAACCCTTCTTCATTCTGAAGAAACGGGACATGAATGATATGTGCAGACAGAACTATTTTACTTTAGGCTCTGCGGACTTCAAAACTAAGTATATTAAAAAAATTACAAGTTAAACAAAAAGTTAAAAAGCTATCCAGTCATTTTATTCACTGAAAGGATCAATTGGGTGCTGATAAATGACCAGATTTACGTCGTATGTTGGTGAGTGCTGCAGCCGAAGGGAGTTGATGGGAATGTGGGAAGAATTCAAAAATAAGATTAGAGTAAATGGATGCTTGACGATTGGACCTGATGGGCTGAAGGGCCTGAATACATGTTGTATGAATCTAATACATCATCCAGTTTTCAATCTACTGGTATCGATTTGTATGCGAGCGCACGGTGGTGTTACCTCACAGCGCCAGAGACCCGGATTCGATCCCGACTACAGGTAGAGTTAGAATATTGCCAAGTGCGGTCTTGAATTTCTACTTTGTGTTAATGAAATTAGGGGCGGCACGGTGGCACGGCAGTAGAGCTGCTGCCTTGCAGTGCCAGAGACCCGAGTTCAATCCCGACTGCTGCGTGTATGGAGTTTTTACGTTTTCTCCGGGTGCTCCGGTTTCCCCCCACAATCCAAAAAAGTACAGGTTTGTAGGTTCGATTGGCTTCGATTGGTAAAAATAGTAAATTGTCACTAGCGTGTGTAGGATAGTGTTAGGGGGAGATTACAACCTTCACGTGGTCCGCCCTATTTTGATGAATGCAATCAACCTGGTGTGCGCAGTTAAATAAGATCAAATAGAACAAGTTGTCCAACAACTTTAGGCTGTGCAAGCCATACGCAAGAAGAAGAAGTGCAAGGGAATTGCTGGTCGGCGCGGACTCGGTGGGCCGAAGGGCCAGTTTCCGAGCTATATCTCTAAACGCCATAAAAATATACACTGTTGAATAAAATATGCCCAACCTATTTACAAGTAAAAAATACAAATTACAGAAGTATACTGTATGTATTCACAAGTTCTGTACAAATAGAATGCAGTAATAGATTATTTTGTTTGACCTTTCCCAAGTGATGTCCGCTTGACTGGCAATATCTTATGTAAATGGTACAAACGTGACAGATAAACAGTTGCTCCTCACATTTCTCCACACAAATACATTCAGAAAATGCATAGTTATTTTATTTGGTACATAGCTTGTGTTGTGTTTCTACTCTTGGTTTTGGTCTCAACCAAAGAACAAGGCCAAGGGTTGGGGGAGGGTGTGTGTCGACAAGTTTTTGTTTTGTTTAGTTTAGAGATACAGCGTGGAAACAGGCCCTTCGGCCCCTCGAGTCTGCGCCGTCCAACGATCCCGCACACTAACACTATCCTACACACACTCGGGACAATTTACACTTACAACAAGCCAATTAACCTACAAACCTGTACGTCTTTGGAGTATGGGAGGAAAACGAAGATCTCTGAGAAAACCCACGCGGTCACGGGGAGAACGTACAAATTCCGTACAGGCAGCACCCGTGGTCAGGATCGAACCCCGGTCTCCGGTGCTGTGAGCTCTGTAAGGCAGCAACTCTACCGCTGCGCCACCATGGTCGCTGTGCCACTAAGTGTGGGAATGAGGCCATTCATGAATGTAAAATATGAATTAAAAATACAGCCTTGGAAGTGATGTTGAGTGAATCACTGGTGCTTAATTTCAGCAGCACAAAAGCTTTGCGGGGAGGACCAAAGTCTAAGTTCCTGCTTCCATTGGACACTGAGGACCAAGGCCCAGTGCAGCAGCCGCTCAGGTTCTTCATGATTGCCCTGTTGCAATAGAACAAATGAGTGGCATTGATGCTTTATAAAAATAAGGTATTAGTTTGCTGGCACAATGAATATGTTAGTTTCATTACCCATGAATGGAGAGAAAAAAATAATATATATAGTTGGTTGGTACGGACTCAGTGGGCCGAAGGATCTATTTCCACGCTGTATCTTTAAAACGTACCTTTATTTATAATCCTACACACACCCGAAGGGCCTGTTCATGCTGTATCTCTAAAACTAAACTTTATTTATGATATATATATATATATATATATATGCATTTATATCATAAATAAAGTTTGATTTAGAGATACAGCATGAGCATGCCCTTCGGCCCACCAAGTCCACAATGATCAACGATCACCTCCACGCTAGTTCTATCCTACACAGTGGGGACAATTTACAGAAGCCAATTCACCTACAAACCTGTGCAGATATGGAGTGTGGGAAGGAACCTGAGAACCGGGAGAAAGCTCATGCGGTCACGGGGAGAATGTGCAAATTCCGAACAACACTGCACCTGTAGTCAGGGTCGCCACTGGGTCTGGCACTATACTGCTGCGCCATTGTAACATTTTTTCAATTTTATGAATTAAAAAAATTGGAGATGAATTTACTGGACTAATTTTGTGTCATACTACACATTATGGGCGGCACGGTGCGCAGCGGTAGAGTTGCTGCCTTACAGCGCGTGCAGCGCTGGAGACCCGGGTTTGATACCGACTACGGACGCTGTCTGTACGGAGTTTCTACATTCTCCCCACGACCGCATCGGTTTTCTCCGAGATCTTCGGTTTCCTCCCACACTCCAAAGACATACAGGTTTGTAGGTTAATTGGCTTGGTATAAATGTAAATTGTCCTTAGAATGTGTAGGATAGTGTTAATGTGTGGGGATCGCTGGTCGGCGCGGACTCGGTGGGCCGAAGGGCTTGTTTCCGCGCTGTATCTCTAAACTAAACGATAAATGAAACATTATATAACATGGGCTAAAGGGGTACTTTACCGAGTGAAATAGTTTGTCATCAGAAAGTGAAGTTGCAAGCAATAGGGATGTGGCAATAGACAATAGACAATAGGTGCAGGAGTAGGCCATTCGGCCCTTCAAGGCAGCACTGCCATTCAATGTGATCATGGTTGATCATTCCCAATCAGTGCCCCGTTCCTGCCTTCTCCTCATATCCCCTGACTCCGCTATTTTTAAGAGCCCTATCTAGCTCTCTCTTAAAAGTATCCAAAGAACCGGCCTCCACCGCCCTCTGAGGCTGAGAATTCCACAGACTCGCAACTCTCTGTGAAATAAAGTGTTTCCTCGTCTCCATTCTAAATGGCTTATCCCTTATTCTTAAACTGTGGCCCCTGGTTCTGGACTCCCCCAACATCAGGAACATGTTTCCTGCCTCTAGCATGTCCAAAACCCTTAACAATCTTATATGTTTCAATAGATGTCAACAAATGTGTTAAGAAGATTAGCAATGTCAGTTTTATTTCCCATTACAGCCATTCCTTGATTTACAGAAGGCTGAATTCTTACAAAATGTTTTGTTAAGCAAAAGGCCAAAGATAAATGCAAAGTGGACATTTTGGTACAGTGTATTTTCATCTATGGTGTGTAAACTGCCATTCATTATCGTGAAACATAGATTTTAAGTTGACGAAAGTGTAACTCAAAATTCAATGGAAATTGGGCAATGAAAATCATAAAATAAAATATATATATAATTTGGGGAATACTTGTACCATGATATCTCACAAAGTAAGCAATAAAACACGTGTTTAAGAGGGAACTGCAGATGCTGGAAAATCGAAGGTAGACAAAAATGCTGGAGAAACTCATTAAAATACTTGCAATGTCTTTGCAGAGTGTGCCACTAGAGGGCGCATGGCACCTTTTAGGATCCAACACTCAGCCAACTCATCCACTGCCCACGACTCTTGCTCAGAGCACTGACGTTAACACTAATGGTGACTGAATCAACATTTATGACTTAATATTCCAACCAACTTAAAATTTGATGAACTATTTCACAACTGTTTAAGAAACTTAGATAGGAAAGTGGATAGTGTAGACACAAAATGCTGGAGTAACTCAGCGGGACAGGCAGCATCTCTGGAGAGAAGGAATGGGTGACGTTTCGGGTGGAGACCCTTCTTCAGACTGAGACGTCTCGACCCGAAACATCACCCATTCCTTCTCCCCAGAGGCGCTGCATGTCCCGCTGAGTGTGTGTTGGTGTCTGGGGATAGCTCGACTTGGTGGGCTGAAGGGCCTGTTTCTGCGCTGTATCTCTAAATTGTAAACTCTAAAACTCATTAAATCACATGGACTCCATTGACGACCTTGGAATTGGGCCAAGGTCGTCAATGTTAGACACGAAATCCATAGTCGCAAGATAGACACGAAAGCTGGAGTAACCCAGCGGGACAGGCAGCATCTCTGGAGAGAAGGAATGGGTGACGTTTTAGGTCGAGACTCTTCTTCAGACCCTTCTTCAGTCTGAAGAAGGGTCTCGACCCGAAACGTCACCCATTCCTTCTCTCCAGGGATGCTGCCTGTCCCGCTGAGTTACTCCAGCATTTTGTGTCTATCTTCAGTTAAAACCAGCATCTGCAGTTCCTTCCTACACATGGTGATTGATGCATTGAGATCACAGACCCATATCCATTTTCAATGGCTATTAAATGTGGTCTGCACTATTTTAAAAGCTTTTAGATCCCGAGAAACATATATATATTTTTACAGCTTGCCATTTAATTTCTTCTTCTTGCGAATGAAACATAAACAAAAGGAATAGTTCGATCTCAAGCCGGGAGTTGAGCAGCCAGGTTGTTGTCTCTGCGTCAATGTCTGCCAGGCCCTGGGCTCCATTTGGTGGGTGGTAGAGCGGGCACCCAGAGATGACACGGTTGGCTGTCTGTTGTTCTGCTCCGCATTCACAGGCTGGGCTCTGGGTGAATTAAATTAATTCACTACATTTAATTAATATGCCGCGTTGAAAATATTTTTAGCTTTATACCAATATTGTGGGCAGCAACAGTGGTGCAGTCGGTGGAGCTGCTAACTCACAACACCGTAAAACAGGGTTCGATCCTGACCTCAGTTGCTGTTTATGTGGAGTTTGCACGTTCTCCGTGTAACCGCGTGAGTTTCCTCCAGGTGTGCCGATTTGGTGCACTGCAACGAGACCTGGGTGTCATGGTACACCAATCATTGAAAGTAGGCATGCAGGTGCAGCAGGCAGTGAAGAAAGCAAATAGTATGTTAGCATTCATAGCGATAGGATTTGAGTATAGGAGCAGGGATGTTCTACTGCAGTTGTACAGGGTTTTGGTGAGACCACACCTGGAGTATTGCGTACAGTTTTGGTCTCCAAATCTGAGAAAATACATTCTTGCCATAGAGGGGGTAGAGAGAAGGTTCACCAGACTGATTCCTGGGATGTCAGGACTTTCATATGAGGAAAGACTGGATAGACTTGGCTTGTACTCGCTAGAATTTAGAAGACTGAGGGGGGATCTTATAGAAACTTACAAAATTCTTAAGGGGTTGGATAGGCTAGATGCAGGAAGATTGTTCCCGATGTTGGGGGAGTCCAGAACAGCGGGGTCACAGTCTAAGGATAAGGGGAATTCCTTTAGGACCGAGATGAGGAAAACATTTTTCACACAGAGAGTGGTGAGTCTCTGGAATTCTCTGCCACAGAAGGTAGTTGAGGCCAGTTCATTGGCTATATTTAAGAGGGAGTTAGATGTGGCCCTTGTGGCTAAAGCGATCAGGGGGTACGGAGAGAAGGCAGGTACGGGATACTGAGTTGGATGATCAGCCATGAACATATTGAATGGCGGTGCAGGCTCGAAGGGCTGAATGGCCTACTCCTGCACCTATTTTCTATGTTTCTATGTTTCTATGGTGGGTCGAAGGGCCTATTTCCCTGATGTACCTTCAAACTCAAATAAAGTTAATACATTTATTGTCAGTAAAATGAGAGTAACTTGAATATTATTCAGTTTGGAGAAAAGTTTCAAGGCATGAAATGAAACCTTGCTTTTCAATGCATTTTATTTTTAGATTGCTTGTGACAAATGGGTGACCCAGTTAAAAGCACATTTGTTGTTCTGACTGGTTACCTTGAAAAGTTAAAGGTGATCCCTTCTCCTGAACTGACGTTCTTCTGCTGATTGCCTAGTGTAGTATAGTTTAGAGATACAGCATGGGAACATGGTCTTTGGCCCGCCGATCCGCTACGTCTCGTGATGCATGTACACTAGCACTATCCTGCACGCTAAGGTACAGTTTTTATTAAAGCCAATTAACCTGCAAACCTGTACGTCTTTGTACTCTGACCAAAGAAATTCCTCCTCATCTCCTTTCCTGAGGTACATCCCACTATTCTGAGGCCATGGCCTCTGGTCCCAAGCTCTCTGGAAACATTCTCTCCACATTCACTCCATCCAGGCCTCTCACTACTTGGTAAGTTTCAATGAGGTTCCCCCTCATCCTTCCAAACTGCAGCGAGTACAGGCCCAGTGCCTTCAAATGCTCATCATTCCTGGGATCAGCCTTGTAAGCCTCCTCTGGACCCTCTTCGACACCAACACGTCTTTCCACAGATACAGTACGGGGCCCAAAACTGCTCAGAAGACAATGAAGGAATAGGATCGTTCTCATGGTCAGGTGAAGAATGTGAATGGGAGCTTGCTGTTCACAAGTTCACAAGTTATAGGAGTGGAATTAGGCCATTCGGCCCATTGAGTCTACTCCACCATTCAATCCTGGCTAATCTCTGCCTCCTAATCCCATTTTCCTGCCATCTCCCCATAACCCTTGACGCCCGTTCTAATCAGGAATTTGTCTATCTTTGCCTTAAAAATATCCACTGACTTGGCCTCCACAGCCCTCTGTGGCAATGAGTTCCACAGATTAACTACCCTCTGACTGAAGAAGTTCCTGCTCACCTCCTTCCTAAAAGAGCGCCCTTCAATTCTGAGGTTATGGCCTCTGGTCCTAGACTCTTCCACCAGTGGAAACATCCTTTCCACATCCACTCTATATCCACGCCTGTTCTTTATCTTCCCTGTTGTAATAGCTGAGATGTCAGCAGGAGCAAGCTGTTTATTGTGCATCTTGAACATATTTCATATCAAGAAATTGTAAACACCAATGCATGGAGATCAAAAAGGTTGTGAGTTACTAATGTAATCAACAGCATCACACATTGCATGATAAATCACGTGAAATTCATACAATCTGATGATCAGTCAACCCTGCAGAATGTAATCATCTATTCCAGAATTGCTAATAAATATATATCCATATATAACCATATAACATATAACCATATAACAATTACAGCACGGAAACAGGCCATCTCGGCCCTTCAAGTCCGTGCCGAACAACTTTTTTCCCTTAGTCCCACCTGCCTGCACTCATACCATAACCCTCCATACCCTTCTCATCCATATGCCTCATCCAATTTATTTTTAAATGATACCAACGAACCTGCCGCCACCACTTCCACTGGAAGCTCATTCCACACCGCTACCACTCTCTGAGTAAAGAAGTTCCCCCTCATGTTACCCCTAAACCTCTGTCCCTTAATTCTAAAGTCATGTCCTCTTGTTTGAATCTTCCCTATTCTCAAAGGGAAAAGCTTGTCCACATTAACTCTGTCTATCCCTCTCATCATTTTAAAGACCTCTATCAAGTCACCCCTTAACCTTCTGCGCTCCAGAGAATAAAGACCTAACTTATTCAACCTATCTCTGTAACTTAGCTGTTGAAACCCAGGCAACATTCTAGTAAATCTCCTCTGTACCCTCTCTATTTTGTTGACATCCTTCCTATAATTGGGCGACCAAAATTGTACACATATATGTAGATACCTTTAATGAGAAAAACTTATCAGAAAGTATCATATCTCTTGGGTGAATCAAAATGGAGCAGCACTTCACATCAAGGCAGGTGGCGAGTTGTAAGGAATTAATTACTTTCAGATAAAATAAAATGAAAATAAAATAAAATAAAATAAAATGAAACCCATAAGAAACTGACTTTGCATTTTGGCATTGTTGCTTATCTGGAAGTAAATCTTACAAGTCGTACTTGAGTAAATCTATTTCCTGTACATAGAGCAATGAGAAATATCAAGAATTCCCAAAATAATCTATCTGCAAACATTGCATTAGCTCGTGGCGTTGTATTGAAGAAGGGGTAACTTTTTTTAGAGGAGGAGAACCGATGGAGTCAGGAGAAGGGGGTCATCACTGGATGGTGAGGACTCCTTCCCATAGAAAAAGGGATGGAGGCAGAGGAGACCAAAGAACAAAGGTCTCGACCCGAAACATCACCCGTTCCTTCTCTCCAGAGATGCTGCCCTTCCCGCTGAGTTACTCCAGCATTTTGTGTGCATCTTTGTTGTATTGAAGACCTGTGTTCAAGTATGTGCCTCCACCCATGCTGCTCCTGTACAGCCATCTAGCCAACTATGTGGAAAATTGCTCATAAAAATCTGGAGAATCCAATTACTGTCCAATCAGTCCACCCTCAATCACCAGAATAGCAATGAGAGGTATTGACGACTGTTCCATCAAGCAGCACTTACTCACAAATATTTACTCACTCATTCTCAATTTTCCAAGACTACTCAGAATCAGATCTCATAACAGCAAATGGACCATGGAACATAGAATAGTACAGCACAGGAACAGGCTCTTCCTGAAGAGCCCACAGGAACAGCCCATAATGTCTGCGCCAAACATGATGCCAAGTTAAACCAGTCTCCATGTGATCCATATCCCTGCATTCTCTGCATATCCATGTGCCCATCTTAACATCGAAGAGACACTGGGACAGGTACATGAATAGGAGGGATTATAGGGTTATGGGCCAAGTGTGGGCAGGTGGGACTGGTGTAGATGGAGCATGTTGGTCGGCATGGGCAAGTTGGGCTGAAGGGCTCTATGACTCTATAAGCTTGGTAACATCCAACATAAAGCAACATAAGCAAAGTATGATAGATACAAAAAGCTGGAGTAACTCAGCGGGACAGGCAGCATCTCTGGAGAGAAGGAATGGGTGACGTTTCGGGTCAAGGGCCTTCTTCAGACTGAGGTCTAAAGAAGGGTCTCGGGCCAAAACGTCACCCATTCCTTCTCTCCAGAGATGCTGCCTGTCCTGCTGAGTTACTCCAGCTTTTTTGTGTCTATCATGTCCCGCTGAGTTACTCCAGTTTTTTGTGTCAATTTTCAGTTTAAACCAGCATCTGCAGTTCCTTCCTATACATAAGCAATGTTGGAGATGAATTGGCCTTGAGTTCCAAAATGTTATCACGATTCCCATTTTGCATACGGCATGTTTACCTTTCTTTGGGAGTCAGTTTGGTGACTGAATTTTTGTGTGGATGTGGGTACTCGCCATCATTAATTGAAAAGAGAAACTACTTTAAATGATAAAGCGTGTAAGGGTGGACGGCACTATCAACTGTAGATTTATCTTTCTCTACAGTATGTGAATTATGTGGCATTCAGTTGAAAATCGTTTCTCCTTCAGTTTGTAACCTGGCAGACAGATTGTCATTCTTATCTGTATTATCGGCAGACATTAAAGCTTTTTTTCTAGATCAATAAACATTTGTGAATAATCTTGTGAATTGACCTATAATGTTGCGAAGTTCACGAATAATTATTCCACGAACATCTCTCAGCTTAATTGATTCAGTAATTGAAGTTTACGGTTGCAGACTTGTCAGGTTAATTTTTAAGTTATGACTATTTCCAAAGTTATTTTTCCCTGTTAAAAAAAATCGCATCAGTAAGCCTTCTAAATTACAATAGTCAAAGCTCTGTTGATCCCTCCCTGGAGATACGATGCATTCAACATCCACCACATTTCAGTTAAACCAGTGAGTCATTATGGAGATAGACACGAAAAGCTGGAGTCACTTAGCGGGTCAGGCAGCATCTCTGGAGAAAAGGAATACAGTGGCTTGCAAAAGTTTTCATACCCCTTGAACTTTTCCACATTTTGTCACGTTACAACCACAAACGTAAATGTATTTTATTGGGATTTTATGTGATAGACCAACACAAAGTGGTGCATAATTATGAAGTGGAAGGAAAATGATACATGGTTTTCAAACTTTTTTACAAATAAAAAACTGAAAAGTGGTGCATGCAAAAGTATTCAGCCCCCTTTACTCTGATACCCCTAAATAAAATGCAGTGCAACGAATTGCCTTCAGAAGTCACCAAATTAGTAAATAGAGTCCACTTGTGTGTAATCTAATCTCAGTATAAATACAGCTATTCTGTGAAGGTCTCAGAGGTTTGTTAGAGAACATTAGTGAACAAACAGCATCATGAAGCCCAAGAAACACACACGGCAGGTCAGGGATAAAGTTGTGGAGAAGTTTAAAGCAGGGTTAGGTTATAAAAAAATATCCCAAGCTTTGAACATCTCACGGAGCACTGTTCAATCCATCAACCGAAAATGGAAAGAGTATGGCACAACTGCAAACCTACCAAGACATGGCCGTCCACCTAAACTGACAGGCCGAGCAAGGAGAGCATTGATCAGAGAAACAGCCAAGAGGCCCATGGTAACTCTGGAGGAGCTGCAGAGATGCACAGCTCAGGTGGGAGAATCTGTCCACAGGACAACTATTAGTCGTGCACTCCACAAATCGGGCCTTTATGGAAGAGTGGCAAGAAGAAAGCCATTGTTGAAACAAAGCCATAAGAAGTCCCGTTTGCAGTTTGCCACAAGCCATGTGGGGGACACAGCAAACATGTGGAGGAAGGTGCTCTGGTCTGATGAGACCAAAATGGAAGTTTTTGGCCTAAATGCAAAACACTATGTGTGACGGAAAACTAACACTGCACATCACCCTGAACACACCATCCCCACTGTGAAACATGGTGGTGGCAGCATCATGCTGTGGGGATGCTTTTCTTCAGCAGGGACAGGGAAGCTGGTCAGAGTTGATGTGAAGATGGATGAAGCCAAATACAAGGCAATCTTGGAAGAAAACCTGTTAGAGTCAGCAAGAGACTGGGGCGGAGGTTCACCTTCCAGCAGGACAACGACCCTAAACATACAGCCAGAGCTACAATGGAATGGTTTAGATCAAAGCATATTCATGTGTTAGAATGGCCCAGTCAAAGTCCAGGCCTAAATCCAATTGAGAATCTCTGGCAAGACTTGAAAATTGCTGTTCACAGACGCTCTCCATCCAATCTGACTGAGCTTGAGCTATTTTGCAAAGAAGAATGGTCAAACATTTCAGTCTCTAGATGTGCAAAGCTGGTAGAGACATACCCCAAAAGACTTGCAGCTGTAATTGCAGCAAAAGGTGGTTCTACAAAGTATTGACTCAGGGGGGCTGAATACTTTTGCACGCCACACTTTTCAGTTTTTTATTTGTAAAAAAATTTGAAAACCATGTATCATTTCCCTTCCACTTCACAATTATGCACCACTTTGTGTTGGTCTATCACATAAAACCCCAATAAAATACATTTACATTTGTGGTTGTAACGTGACAAAATGTAGAAAAGTTCAAGGGGTATGAATACTTTTGCAAGCCACTGTAGGTGATGTTCTGGGTCACAGAGAGGCATAGAGTCTTACAGCGTGGAAACAGGCCCACATCCCCCAACATTCCCCATCCACACTAGTCCCACCTGCCTGCATTTGGCCCATATCCCTCTAAACCTGTCCGCGCCACATACCTGTCCAAATGTTTCTTAAGTGTTGTGATAGTACCTGCCTCAACTACCTTCTCAGGCAGCCCTTTCCACACACCTACCAACTTTTGCGTGAAAAAGTTATCCCCTCAGAATCCTATTAAATCTTCCCTCCCCCCTCGCCTTAAACCTATAAGGTCGAGAGCCTTCTTCAAACTAAGAGTCAGGGGAAAGAGGGGCAAGAGATATAGATGGACAAATAAATAGAAGATATGTAGAAAGCAATGATAATCAAGGGAGCCCACAATGGTCCATTGTTGGTTGTGGGAAATATGAAGCAGTTTCAAGTTTTATTATTACCAGATAACTCTCCTCAGCATGGGGAATAGTATAAACTTTGTCATTTAAAAAAGTTATTCACTTATATTGCACTTTCGATATGTTACTTTAACCCAAGTATTAACTGGTTAACTTCAAATGAACTATTAAAATATTAAAATAGGATTAATAACACCAAGAGGTATTCCTTCCTCTGGCTTCACAATTGGCTTTTCCTCTACCCTTATCTCACACCTTCTGTCTTTTCATCTCTGGCCTTTGACCAACCATTTACCAATCATAAAAAAACCCTCTATTATAGATAGATACAAAGTGCTGGAGTAACTCAGCGGGTCAGGCAGCGTCTCTGGAGAAAAGGAATAGGCGATGTTTCGGGTTATCTTTCATTGGACTTTTGTGGACTTTATCTTGCACTAAATGTTGTAACCTTCATTGTACCTCGGTACACGTGAAAATAATAAACTCAATATAAACATTCATACTATATAAATAAATTATTTTGATTCAGCACCAGAATGGAAGGAATCTCATTCACCATTCACTTTTGGTCAATATTAAATTTAATTTCACTACCATTGTCCGACGAGCCTGAATAACACAAAGAATACTGAAGGGTAAAAACAGATATCTGTTTTGCAACCATGGAAGCAAATGACACGTTAACATTGAGTTTCCCCTTGTTATATTACCGCATAAAGATGCAAATTAATGAACTAAATTATTGTATAATTTTGGCATTCAGGCAGCAAAACATTATTCAGCATGATTTGGCTCTGATCTTGTAACAACACAATTACTGCCCCTCATTATATTGTCAAAACAGATCTAGGAAAAAAGCAAGTTACCCAGAATATGTAAATATTAGGGCTTAATGTACAAAGAACATTGCCTAAAAAATATTGTCATGACTGCAAACATACGTTTTTCATAAGGCTGTACTTAAATTGCCACTTGGAAGACATTTTTGAGACCAAAACATAATCTAGCCATTCAACATAATTAAGCATTTTCTGTTTATTGCATAGCACTGAAATAGGGCTGCAAAGAATGCCCTAGATCAGGGATGGGGAACGTTTTCAGGTTGGAAGACCGCATTGTTAGCTGTAATCTAATAAGGCCGCATCCAAGATACTTCAATTAGATATAGGATTATTTTGTTGAATCTTTTTTTACTCTTTGGTATTTTAAATACGTTCATTTTAAGATTAAAATAAAAATAATAAAAGACAAACAAAACATATTAATAAAAATAAAAGGATTTGTTCTACAAAATTTGGATTCATTCAAAAACATAGAAACATAGAAAATAGGTGCAGGAGTAGGCCATTCGCCCCTTCAAGCCTGCTCCGCCATTCAATATGATCATGGCTGATCATCCAACTCAGTATCCTGTACCTGCCTTCTCTCCATACCCCCTGATCTCTTTAGCTACAAAAGCCACATCTAACTCCCTCTTAAATATAGCCAATGAACTGGCCTCAACTACCATCTGTGGCAGAGAGTTCCACAGATTCACCACTCTGTGGAATTCTGTGGAAAAGCCGCACTTAATGGCCTAGAAGGCCGCACGCAGCCTTAAGGCCGCAGGTTCCCAATCCTTGCCCTAGATTAACCAGCACAGGAATAACTCGGCAGGATGGACATAAAGAAAATCTTTTTAGAGTTAACTTTTTAGTTTTGTTTAGTTTGGAGATACTATGCAGAAACAGGCTCCTCAGCCCACCGAGTCCGCGTCGAACAGCCATCCCAGAACCCTAATACTATCCTACGCACTAGGAACAATTTACAATTTTACTGAAGCCGATTAACCTACAAACCTGTACGTCTTTGGAGCGTGGGGGGAAACCGGAGAAAACCCACGTGGTCACAGGGAGAATGTGCAAGCTCCGTACAGACAGCACCCATAGTCGGGATCGAACCCTGGTCTCTGGTTATGTAAGGCAGCAGCTCTACTGCTGCACCACCAAAAATATTTTCCTAGAACTAGGAAAGAAAGATAACACGTTAGCTTTCAATTACAGGGTAGATGTGAATAGTATTCTTCCTCATTGACATATCAGAGGTCTTCTTCAATTCCCATTGCAACTCTGGTCTCATCCTATCAGAGATATTTATTTTGTCCTATCATTTCCTCCACATTCCTCTCCGCAATTTAAAGCTGTTTAACATGATTTTAACCATAGACTTCTCAGGTGGCCGTGGAGCCTGCCAATACTAATAGCTAATCACATGGATCTTGAAGTCTGAGGTAGCATTCATTACACACAACAAATGAATCTGTAGTCCTATCCAGCCCATGCCTATTTATTGTAAAGCAATATCAATGTATGAAACATAGAACCCTAGGAACAGAAAATAGGTGTATCAGAGTACGCCATTCGGCCCTTTGAGCCAGCACCGCCATTCAATATGTTCATGGTTGATCTTCGAAAATAAGTACCCCGTTCCTGCTTTCTCCTCATATCCCTTGATTCCGTTAGCCCTAAGAGCTACATCTAACTCTTTCTTGAAAAAATCCAATGAATTGGCTTCCAGTACCTTCTGTGGTGGAGAATTCCACAGATTCACAACTCTCTCGGTGAAAAAGTTTTACCTCATCTCAGCCCTAAATGGCCTACCCCTTATTCTTAAAATGTGACCTCCGGTTCTGGACTCCCCCAACACTCCAAAGACGTGCAGGTGTGTAGGTTAATTGGTTTTGGTAAAATTTTACATTGTCTCTCGTGTGTGTGTGTGGGTTAGAGTTAGTGTGCTGGGATCACTGGTCGGCACAGACCCGGTGGGCAGAAGGGCCTGTTTCCATGCTGCATCTGTAAAGTGTAAAGGCTAAACTAAACTATGATGAGAAGTGATTACCAGATGGACAGGAGGGAAAAAAATTGTACAAAGTCTCCTTGGAGAAATGTAACATTACCATTAACCCCTGGGGATTTCTGACTCATAACCATTCAAAGCGGAGGAGGAGCATTGGTGATGGCATTGAGAATCCAATAGGTCTGTCCCACTTACGTGTAAGTAGTCATCCAAAGAGTTGTACCTTGTTCTGGTCTCCGTTGGATTTGCAACATGTTGAAAATTTTCGGTGACCTGCAACGACTTATGATTTTTGCCAGCAATCGCCGAAAAAGTTGTGTACGTGGGACAGGCCCATAAGATTACGCATTATGAGCACATAGAAATCTTTTATAAGTGGTGGAAGGATCACACCGTCTTTCAAATCACACCATCATATCACATGAAACATCATAATACTCTTGACACGAAGGACAGTCTTGCACTGACATGATATGCCACATTATGTTATCGATTTTTTTATGTTGCACAATATGGCAACTTAGAGAAGACTGCGCTGGCGGGGGGGGGGGGGGGGGGGGGGGGACAAAGAGCAACTTTTCTCATCCTGAGTAAAGAGGAAATACATCTCCGCAGACGAGAATTTCAGGCAGAGATGCCAAGGATCTGTCAGGAGGGCACGACTTCTGATGAGCACTAGCTTGCCCTCCGCTGAGAGAAATTACACAAAGTCCATCGCACAAATAGTTCTTGTTATCTCTTGTCATCATCCTTTAATCTTGCCTGACAGAACCTTGAGGGCGTTCAGCGTTTATATCAGATTCACGATGCTTCCTGGATGTCAAGGACCAAAGGGTGGCGCAGCGGTACAGTTGCTGCCTTACAGTGTCGGAGACCCGGGTTCGATCCTGACTATGGGTGCTGCCTCTACGGAGTTTTACGTTCTCCCCGTGACTACATCGGTTTTCCCCGGGTGCTCCAGTGTCCTTCTACACTCCAATGATGTACAGGTTTGTGGATTAATTGGCTTTGGTAAAAATTGTAAATTGTCCCTCATGTGTAGGATAGTGCTAGTGTACGGTGGACCACTGGGCGACGCGGACTCGGTGGGCTGAAGGGCCTGTTTCCGCACTGTATCGCTAAACTATCTCTAAACGAAACTAAACTAAACCAACTGTAATCAGGCAACTGAATCATCTCACCACAACTAGAGAGCAGTCATCGGTGACCCTTGGACGATCTTTGATTGGACTTTACTGGCTTTACCTTGCATTAAACGGTATTCCCTTATCATGTATCTATGCACTGTAAATGTCTTTCCGCTGGCTGGTTAGCACGCAACCAAAGCTTTTCACTGTACCTCGATACATGTGACAATAAACTGAACCTATCTTCACTCACAATGTTTAAAGACCTCGGCAGGTCTTCCAATATCTCATAATGCAATAAGATGCAATTATTTCCCTTTCTCAGTCCATTTCAAATGCACAGCCAGCATTCCTGTCATTCATCGTGGAGCTGGAAAGCAAGCACTTTTTCTGGCCAGCATTCCCCTGCAGTCGTTCTTTGCTCCACTGACTGCTCCGCCACGCCTCCAGTGGCCACATCAGCAACTACAGGGCCTTTTAAGTGAATGACTCTAACTCATCCAAAAAGGCCAATCTGATCTGCTGCCTTGGAGACACAGACGATTTGCTAATTATTGCTAGACTCACGAGGGTTTGAACTTGATGGCGGAATGGGAAGGGGGAGAGGGAGGGTTCAGGGCAGAGACGAGGTAGATAATAGTTTAGGGCCAAATACTGTAGTCAAAGAGTTTGGTTTAGTTTAGTTTATTGTCATGTGTACCGAGGTACAGTGAAAAGCTCTTGTTGTGTGCTAACCAGTGAGTGAAAAGACAACACATGATTACCATCTGAAAATCTGTTTCCCTCTCCACTGACTCTCAGTCTGAAGAAGGGTCTCATCCCATAACATCACCTGTCCCTTTTCTCCACAGATGCGGCCCGACCCGCTGAGTTACTCCAGCATTTTGTGTTTATCTTTGATGTAAACCAGCATCTGCAGTTCCTTCCTACACATGAATATTATCAAGCCACCCACAGTGTACAGATATATGGTAAAGGGAATAATGTGAATAATGTTTGGTGCAAGATAAAGTTCTGTAAAGTTCAATTAAAAATAGACAAATGGTCTAAGTAGCTCAGGACTGCTCTCTAGTTGTTGGTAGAATATTTCATTTGCCTGATAACAGCTGGGAAGAAACTGTCCCTGAATCTGGATAATTCAAGAAACATTTAGACAGGTACACGGATAGGGTTGGTTTAGAGGGACATGGGTCAAAAGCAGGCAGGTGAGACTGGTGTAGATGGGGCATGTTAGTCAGCATGGGCGAGTTGGGCCGAAGGGCCTGTTTCCACACTGTATGACTCTGTGACACCATGAAATGGAAACAGTTTAGTGTCGTTGACCAAAATATTCCAACCATTCCTCCTAGATGGTTTGTTATTTATTGTATGCTGGGGCAACTCAGCGGGTCAGGCAGCATCTCTGGAGAACACGGACGGGTGACATTTTGGGTCGGGACCCTTCTGCTGAGTTAGTCCAGCACGTTGTGGCTTTTACGTTTTAATAGGTCTGTGGGCAATAGATTCAAACTGGAACTCTTTGCGACATCAACCTAATTAAATCACTTGCCATCAACGGAAGGAGCTGGTTATTGTTGCTTCATCCGTTGATGAAATCTGAAGCGCATCAATCAGTGAGAGAGTTATTGCTTCGAGTGGACCTGGTGTGGTGATGTGCAAGCATCACTGGAAAGGAGGTGAACAATGATTTCATAAATAAAATGACCTCATTTTTATGGCAGCATGTGTCCAGCAGAGAAAACTGATTGTAAGTCAAAGATAATTTATAAACTGACTCGTGAAGCTGGATGAATGATTGGTGCTAATTTGGCAGTGGAACGGGAAAAGAAATGTTTTAGGTTTTTAAGCATTTGGATTGACTAATTATGAACTGACAGTATAAATGCCAAGGTTTTGAAAATATATAGCAGAGCAAAGAAACCTTGGTGTGCATGTACACAAATCTTTAGAGGTGACAGGGTAAGTTGATTAAGTGGTTATTAAAGTACACGGATTATGAGTTTATAAAAAGAAAATCTGAGAGCAAAGAGATCATGGGCAAACTGTATAAATCACTGATTATTGCCTCAGCTGCAGTTTTCCAGACACTTCAGGGCAGTGCACTTCAGGATAAATGTAATTGCCATTGAAATGCTACATCGGAAGGTAACAAATGTAACCTTACAACGGAGAAGGTAAAAAATGACCCAAATGAGATCGTCAAAAATGCTGAGCTGATTAGTCGAATGGTCATGGGAAAATGATTTATTTTGGCAAAGGCGTCAATAAGCAAGGATTAAAGTTATTGACAAATAATTTGGAAGGGAATTCTGAACAAATATTTTTCTCCTTGTTTAATTTTATTAGTTTAGAGTTACAGCGTGGAAATATGTTCTTCGGCCCACCAAGTCCACGCCAACCCGCACACTAAGGGCCTGTCCCACTTAGGCGACTTTTTAGATGACTGCAGGAGACTATGTGGTCGCCACATGTTTGCGGGTGGTTGTCGGGGAGTCACCTTCATAGTCGTGAGGAGTTGCCGCATTCTGAGAACTAGTTGCGGCCTCATTATGTTGACCATGTTGAAAAATTTGCGACGACCAGAATTAAGCCACCACGGAGAGGAACGTGAATTCTCGTGCCGTAGGTGGCTTGCCAGGAGGTCAAAGGTTCTCGTAGGTTCTCCCCCCTTCTCCCCCCCTCCCCCCTCCCCTCTTCTAAAGGACTTACCGTACACTGTGCTTCAGCCATTTTAATTACAGCGTCAACCTTCCTATTCATCGTGGTGTGTGTCTGTATCACTGTGGCTTTGTACCATGTAAATTTCACACAGACAACGCTCCCCCACTTGCCCGGTCCCCCGCCTGCATAACGGGCTGGTGAAGGAAGCGATGTGTGTGTGTGTGTGTTCCATTCTGACAGTCGCCATTCCAGTTGCCGGTTTTTCAGTCGCCAGCACTCGCCTGAAAAATCACCCAAGTGGGACTACACTACTTTACACTATTCTATACACTCGAGGGACAATTTACAATTTTACCGAAGCCAGCTAACCTACAAACATACACGTTTTGGAATGTGGGAGGAAACCGGAAATCCTGGAGAAAATCCACGCAGTTCACGGGGAGAAAGTACAAGCTCAGTACTGACAAGCACCGGTCGTCTGCATCGAACCCAGGTCTCTGGCGCTGATAAGGCAGCAACTCTAGCGTTGCACCACCGTGCCATCCTGGGTAGAAAATCAGAACGAATCACAAGTCATCAAAAGCCATCAGTGTTCAACGCATAAAAATATTACTGCCTTTCAGCAAGACTCTGTGGGAGACACTTGGTTATTGCATTATTACATCTGCTCAGAGACAGGAACAAAGATTAAAGAAGAAAATACTGTGAGTGCTTTCTATATTTTAACAATTATTGCAAGAAATCCATTTATTCAAACATTTCTTTAAAAAAAAGAAGCAAGATGTCATGCGGGAGATAGAGAAAGGAGAGAGACAAGTATTTAATTACTTGCGGAATATCTCAATGAATCGTAATACCTCTAAAAGTCATTTTCTCTTCTTTTGTAAATTTAATTAAAAATCTGTGTGGAATTATTGTCACGTGGTGCATTTATCCAGAGAAGAGCATTTTTCACTGTGAATCCCACAATTCAAAATTTGAAATGACTAATGCAAGCAGACACAATCACTTTGCAATATAATCGTAAGCCAGTGAACTGCAACAGAAGGTAACCGTATGGTGAACCGCTGTTTCAATGATAAATGAAACGATTCTGGACTAATCATAGAATTATAATTAAGATTTTGACAAACATGCATATGTAAATGGAGATAATAAAATGTAGATGTAACAACAAGTAGCTAATTAGGAGACCAGATATACTTGTATATTCTGATCAGTGAATAGAAATTGAGTCATTGAGATTCATATTTATCAGATGAGGCTTGCATCTTTAGACTTTGGCAAAACGGCGCAAAAACAGGCCCTTTGGCCCATCAGGTCCATGCCAACCAGCAATCCCCATACACTAACCTACACACACTACGGACAATGTTACAGCTTACAAACCTGTACGTCTTTGGAGTGTGGGTGGAAACCGGAGCACCTGGAGGAAACCCACGTGGTCACAGGCAGTACCCATAGTCAGGATCGAACCCGTGTCTCTGGTGCTGTGAAGCAGTAACTCTACCGTTGTACCACGGTGAGAAGACCTCACCTGTCTTTCTTGCCCCGCAAAGCCACAGGCATATCATTTACTAATGCAACTCAAACCCCCTGGAAAAAAAGGAGATCCCATAAAGTGGTGAACACTGCCCAGCCCATCACGGGTACTGGCCTCCCAACATCAAGGGGATCCATAGGAGGCACTGCCTCAAAAAGGCAGCCAGCATCATCAAGGACCCACACCACCCTGGCCATGCTCTCATTTCACTCCTGCCATCAGGAAGACCCAGTTCAGGAACAGCTTCATCCCAAGAACCATCAGGCTATCGAACCCAACGAACTACAACTAAACTCCAAACCATGTACTGACTTTGTTGTACAAGGGACTCTGGACTCTGTCTTGTTTTTTGCACCTTACAATTGAAGATTATACACAGAGTACATTTTCACAAACAACATTGGGGTAACTCACGCCACTGCTTTAATGGCAAAATTCAGCATGAAGCAATATTCATTTTTAATAGCCCTTTGGGGGACAAAATGATAAGACAAAGCACATATCGACACTCTTCCAGCCACGGAGAAGTGTTGCTACTGAAGAACGGTTGTTGGAATTATTATCAGAATAAAACGCTCAAATTTACTGCTGGCCGCATAGCCGCAAATATGTTTAATTTATGGCCACTTTTCAAGCACAAACCACCCACATAAAGCGTAAAGTGTCTGTGCTGCGTATAGGGAGGAGGGAAACAACCCAACATATCTAGCTGAAGGACTCAATCTGCTCAACGATCACAATTATTAAATTAAAGGGCTGCTTACAGCAAATGGTGTGGACAAGGATATCCTTGTCTACCAAGGGTTCAGAACCTTTCTCCCAGGGTGGAAATGTCCAACACTAGAGGGCGTAGCTATAAGGTGAGAGGAGGAAAGTTCAATGGAGATGTGTGGGTCAAGTACTTTACACAGAGGGTGGTTGGGACATCGAGCGCATGCCAGGGGGTGTGGTGGAGGCAGATATGATATTAGTGTTTATGAGGCTTTTGGAAGGGCACGTGGAAGTGCAGGGAATAGAGGGATATGGAAGAAGTCCGAAGAAGGGTCTCGACCTGAAACGTCGCCCATTCCTTCTCTCCAGAGATGCTGCCTCACCCGCTGAGTTACTCTAGCATTTTGTGTCTACCTTAGATTAAAACCAGCATCTGCAGTTCTTTCTTGCACAGAGGGGTATGGATCATGAACAAGCAGAGGAGATCAATTTTACTTGGCATCAGGTTCGGCACAAACATTATGAGCCGAAGGGCCTGTTCCTGTGCTGTACTGTTCCATGTTTCTATATTGTCTGTCCTGTGCCTGTGAAATTCATATCAGAATCCTCTTCAGGCAGAGTTAAAGACTGGGAGATGTCACACTGAACGGTGCTGGACATTTTTTTAAGTGAATGCACCCATAACCTATGTTTACCTTTGTTCGGAGTTGTGCATTGTTTGCTAAGATTAATGGACGGGACTAAAACTGGCACACGGTAGTCATGCCTGTGGCTAGTCAGCACTTTTCTCAAGACAACAGTCACAGGCTATAAATCGCAGAGTCAAACGCAGTGGCCAGTGGGATAAGTGGGTTATAAATCATATCCCGCAGGCCTTCACAATACATTCTATTTGTACGATTTGTTCAAGTCTACAGTTTGTTTGATGGATGTAACCATATGCTGGGTTCCTTCGTGTGTTGGATCCAGTATACTTGGAGGCAACAAGAGCTGAAACAGACCCCCGAAGATGTCAAGATTTTGAATTTTGAAATGAATGTTCAAAGAATACACTTCCAAAATTGCCTGCTTAGGAACGGGATCTCACTGTGATATATTTTCTAGCACTGTGCCGTTGAATCTGATATTTTAATGGGTCGTTTTTATAAATAGCAAAAATATAGTCATTCTCAATAAATAAATTGGTCTGTTAAATTTGACTCAACACCATACGTTACAGTAATTCTACGCCATGCCACAGAGGAGAAATATTGTCTGTATTGTAATGTTTAAGATGGAACAAGTTTAAATGCTGGAAAATCGAAGGAAGACAAAAATGCTGGAGAAACACAGCGGGTGAGTTTCGGCCCAAAACTTCACCTATTTCCTCCGCTCCATAGATGCTGCCTCACCCGCTGAGTTTCTCCAGCATTTTTTGTTTACCTTCTGTATTGTAATGATCATTTAATGTTTGAAACTTAAACCGACTCTTGGTTTCTGCTTTTGTAAAACTTTTAACCATAAAGATTATGTTTCATGGCAGTCTTTACTGCAGCTGCACGATCTAAATGGCAACATAACCACTCAGCTCTGTGCTACGCTGCAGGAAAGTTGAAATAACTGTTTGGCCGAACTGTTATAAAATGTCTGAATGACTTTCGATGATATGCATTCCCAGCCCTCCACTTATCGCTACTTTGCCATGAATGCTGCTTTTTTTTTCCTTACTGGTCGCCATGCATGAATGGAGCAACAATGCAGGCTTCTGAAACACATGCAGGTGCGCCCAGGAGAAAAACCCACGCAGGTCACGGTGAGAACGTGCAAAGTTGCCGTACAGACAGCAGCCGTAGTCAGGATCGAACCCGGGTCTCTGGTGCTGTAAGGCAGCAACTCTACCGTTGCGCCACTGTGCTGCCCAGAAGCTACAACAAAAATCCTGTTGCATTGTCACAGGAAATGTAGATACTAGGAGCTGCAGATGCTGATTTACAAAAAAAACCACAAAGTGCTGGAGTAAGTCAGCGGGTCAGGCTGCATCTCTGGAGGACATGGATTGGCGACTTTTCGGGTTGGGACCCATCACAGTAACATCACTGTGACTCAGACATCACACAAAACATAAATCATACATAAATTTTACAAGACGGTGAAGAGGATAAAGACTGTGCAACAAGCAAGATATGAATACAGATAAACACAATTAGAATAATTAGTTAATTAGATTTGCCTTCATTGGAATGGGCACATGCCTAGACAACCTGATGTTGTGTAGATGTCAGAGCTGTGGCTAATCTGGGACTGCCCAACCAGTGGTGCAGATTTCTCTGCAGCACATGTTCTTAGCGCTGCACCCATAATATTGGAGAGTGTTGTAGATCTCTGAGTTCTTTGTTCTTTGAAGGTGGCGTCACAGGTAGAACGGATGGTCAAAAAGGCTTTTGGCACATTGGCCTTCATCAGTCTGAGTATCAAATATAGAAGTTGGAAAGTCATGTAGAAGTTATATAAGATGATGGTGAGGCCGCATTTAGAGTATTGGGACAGGTTTAGAGGGATATGGGCCAAACGCAGGCAAGTGGGAATAGTCCGGATGGGATATGTCGGTTGGTGTGGGCAAGTTGGGTGGAATGGCCTGTTTCCGTGCTGTTGATGACGACTGGATGCTTTCAAAAGAGAGTTAGATAGAGCTCTTAAAGATAGTGGAGTCATGGGATGGACAATAGATGCAATAGGTGCAATAGGATATGGGGAGAAGGCAGGAACGAAGTACTGATTGTGGATGATCAGCCATGATCACAGTGAATGGCGGTGCTGGCGCATAGGGCTGAATGGTCTACTCCTGCACCTATTGTCTATTGACTCTATGAGATAATACATATAAGCATCTGGATAAACAGGGTCCGATCAGGAACAGTCAACATGGATTTGTGCCTGGAAGGTCATGTTTGACAAACCTTCTTGAATTTTTTGAAGAGTTTACTAGGGAAATTGATGCAGGTAAAGCAGTGGATGTTTTTTTGTTAATTTATTTTATTAATTAGAAGCAACTACATAATAAAAAGCATTTTGATCTTTGTAAACATACTTTGGGTAAAGCAGTGGATGTTGACTGTATGGATTTCAGTAAGGCCTTTGACAAGGTTCCCCATGGAAGGTTGGTTAAGAAGGTTCAATCTTTGGGTGTTAATGGTGGAGTAGCAAGATGGATTCAACAGTGGCTAAATGGGAGATGTCAGAGAGTAAGGGTGGATGGCTGTTTGTCAGGTTGGAAGCCGGTGACCAGTGGGGTGCCTCAGGGATCTGTGTTGGGTCCACTGTTGTTTGTCATGTACATCAATGATTTGGATGATGGGGTGGAAAATTTGATAAGTAAGTATGCAGATGATACTAAGATAGGTGGTGTTGTGGATAATGAAGTAGATTTTCAAAGTCTACAGAGCGATTTGGGCCATTTGGAAGAGTGGGCTGAAAGATGGCAGATGGAGTTTAATGCTGATAAGTGTGAGGTGCTACATCTTGGCAGGACAAATCAAAATAGGACGTACATGGTAAATGGTAGGGAATTGAGGAATGCTGTGGTACAGAGGGATCTAGGAATAACTGTGCATAGTTCCCTGAAGGTGGAATTGCATGTAGATAAGGTGGTAAAGAAAGCTTTTGGTGTGCTGGCCTTTATAAATCAGACCATTGAATATAGGAGTAGGGAAGTAATGGTAAAATTGTACAAAGCATTAGTAAGACCAATTCTGGAGTATGGTGTACAATTTTGGTCGCCTAATTATAGGAAGGATGTCAACAAAATAGAGAGAGTACAGAGGAGATTTACTAGAATGTTGCCTTGTGTTCCAGCAACTAAGTTACAGAGAAAGGTTGAACAAGTTGGGTCTTTATTCTTTGGAGCGCAGAAGGTTAAGGGGGGACTTGGTTGAGGTCTTTAAAATGATGAAAGGGATAGACAGAGTTGACGTGGATAAGCTTTTCCCATTGAGGGTAGGGAAGATTCAAACAAGAGGGCATGACATGAGAATTAAGGGACAGAAGTTTAGGGGTAACATGAGGGGGAACTTCTTTACTCAGAGAGTGGTGGC
Organism: Raja brachyura; assembly: GCA_963514005.1. The sequence goes on from OY740802.1 coordinate 9,778,301, forward strand.
TGTGTGGAATGAGCTTCCAGCAGAAGTGGTGGAGGCAGGATCGATTTTAACATTTAAAAGTAAAGTGGATAGGTATATGGACAGGAAGGGAATGGAGGGGTATGGTCTGAGTGCAGGTAGATGGGACTAGGGGAAAATAAATGGTCGGCACGGACTGGAAGGGCCGAGAAGGCCTGTTTCCGTGCTGTAATTGTTATATGGTTATGGTCATACATATATATCTATGATATAGGTAGAAACCAAGTTTTTTTCTGTTTACACCCTTTTCTTTATATTCCAGAAAGCAAATTGAATTGCCTGAAGGGTCTCAGTGATAGTGGAGTTACATTCCTCTTGCCTGCTACTCGTTGCTGATAGGAATATCTCTCATCTTCACCAGCACCAGCACTCTCCGACATATACCATCCACAGTACATCTGTTTAAATCCCTGCTGCGTCAATTAAACAGAAGCTCGCAGCAAAACTCTTCCCACTTCTGCTTCCTTGGACACCGAGCAAAGATGAATTCTAATAGCATTCCCACGTTGGATTAAAAACAGAATGCTAGAAATGATCAGCATCTATGGAGCGAGAGAGAGAGAGAGAGAGAGAGAGAGAGAGAGAGACACACACACACACACAAACACACACACTAAGGAGATTGGAAACGTCTTGGAATACATGTTGGAATTGCCCAGCAAGAACACAGGTAGAATTATTGTGGGACGTTTATAAGTGGTAAATCTCTATCCTTTCCTGCGTTCTGCCAGTTTCCTGCTAATGTCACAACATGCTGCATTTCTATCATAATCTAGAACATAGAACAGTGCAGCACTGGCCCTTCAGCCCATAATATCTGTGCCAAACATGATGCCAGGATAAATGAATCTTACCTGCCTGCACATGATTCATATCTCTATTCTCTGCATATCCATGTGTTTTACAAAAAGCTTTTTAAACACCACCAAAGGACATACCTTTAGGAAGGAGATGATGAGGAGTTTCTTAAGTCAGAGGGTGGTGAATCGGTGGAATTCATTGGCATGGATGGTTATGGAGGCTGTCAATGGATATTTTTAAGACAAAGATTAATAGATTCTGGATTAGTACGGGTGGAAAGGGTTATGGGGGGGGGAGGCAGGAGAATGGGGTTGAGAGGGAAAGATAGATCAGCCATGATTGAATGGCAGAGTAGACGTGATGAGCTGAATGGCGTAATTCTGCTCCTATCATTTATGAACTTCTGAACATGTTGCATCTGTCTCCGCCAACCCTGGCAGCAAGTTCCAGGCACCCTCACCCTCTGTGTTAAACAAACATCTCCTTTAAACTTTGCAACTCTCATCATGATACTCACTATGCCCTCTAGACTTTTACATTTCCACCCTGGGAAAAATAAGTAATAAGGGAAATTTGCACAAACTTTGAGTTGGATGTTTTTGATCAACTTTAAATTTTGACTAAACTTGAAATGGGGGAAGCAGGAGATAATTTAAAGTTGCTTTGAAGTTTCAAGGTAGTTAAATGGTGCAGTAACGGTGGCTGTAATGTTATTGTCCACAGTTCTAATAAGAGCTAGTGAATGCAGGATGGAGATATGTAATACGAGAGGGCATAGCTTCAAAGGTGAAAGTGGCAAAAGTTTAAAGGAGATAAGTGGGCCATTTTTTTGTTGGACAGAGTGTGGTGAGTGCTTATAAGGCCTGTCCCACGGCGATATTTTGGGCAACTGCCGGCGTCATATCAGTGTTGCCAAAAGATTTAGAACATCTCAAAATCCAGCGGCGATAAAAAAAGTGTTGCGGCACTTGAAATAACACCGCGCGCCAATACGTCATCAGGCCGCGTCACGCCGCATCACGACACTAATTTTTCGGTGACCCGATACGTCAGTTAATGATGCGGGCAGTCGCCGAAAAAAATTCCAAGTGGGACAGGCCCTTAAATGTCCTGCCAGAGTGGTGGAGGCAGACACAAGAGTAGCATGTCAGAGATTTCTGGCACATTGATAAGCTTGTAATGGAAGGATATGGATACAGTATGCGCAGGCGGACAAGATGGTATTGGCATCTTTATTGGCACAGACAATGTGGGCCGAAGGGCCTGTTCCCGTGCAGCACTGAACAAGGGGTCACAGTCGATGAAATGATAAAAAAATAATAAATCTTAATTTCTGGTCTTCATTGTGAGAAGAACAAGGGGTCACAGTCTAAGGATAAGGGGAAATTCCTTTAGGACCGAGATGAGGAAAACATTCTTTACACAGAGAGTGGTGAGTCTCTGGAATTCTCTGCCACAGAAGGTAGTTGAGGCCAGTTCATTGGCTATATTTAAGAGGGCGTTAGATGTGGCACTTGTGGCTAAAGGGATCAGGGGGTATGGAGAGAAGGCAGGTACGGGATACTGAGTTGGATGATCAGCCATGATCACATTGGTGCAGGCTCGAAGGGCCGAATGGCCTACTCCTCCACCTATTTTTCTATGTTTCTATGTTTCTACTGTTCTACGCCCCATAGTATTAACTACATGGAATAGAGTGAATTGATGCTGACACAATAACACAAATTTCATCTTTGATATTAAACAAATGGATTTACCCGTCATACTTACATCATTTCTACAGGTCGATTGCATTAGGCAAAAAAAAAAGACTTGGGCGAAAATTGCAACTGAGGAATTTCTTCTCACAATGAAGACCAGAAATTAAGATTTATTATTTTTTTATCATTTCATCGTCAGGCTGACAGCAACAAAACTACACTTCAAGTAAAAAGCCAAGGCTGTTCAAAATGAAAGTGAGTAGGGAAAAACTATTGGAAAAACACCATGATGATCACAACCCCAAGTAGCAACTGTGCTAGTGATAGAATCAAAAATGATCTGTGAGATTATGGCATGATGCTCATCTGTGAAGGGTCTGAAGAAGGGTCTTGACCCGAAATGTCACCCATTCCCTCTCTCCAGAGATGCTGCCTGTCCCACTGAGTTATTCCAGCATTTTAGTGACTGCTCATACTAAATGCAAGAAAATGTATTTTCTAAATATTCGGTGGATAGCCGACCCAGTTCTATACGCTGCCTGGTTAGCACGCAACAAAAGCTTTTCACTGTACATCGGTACACATGACAATAAACTATACTCCATTAAACTATACTGTAATTAGCACTCTTGTTCCACTGCCTGGTTAAGTCAATAGACAAAAGACAATAGGTGCTAGGGTAGGCTATTCGGCCCTTCGAGCCAGCACCACCATTCATTGTGATCATGGCTGATCATCCACAATCAATACCCCTTTCCTGCCTTCTCCCCATATCCCTTGACTCCACTATCTTTAAGAGCTCAATCTAACTCTCTCCTGAAAGCATCCAGAGAATTGTCCTTCGCTGCCTTCCGAGGCAGAGAATTCCACAGATTCACAACTCTCTGGGTGAAAAATTTTTCCTCATCTCCATTCTAAATGGCCGACTCCTTATTCTTAAACTGTGGCCCCTGGTTCTGTACTCCCCCAACATCTGGAACATGTTTCCTGCCTCTAGCGTGTCCAATCACTTAATAATCTTATACGTTTCAATAAGACCCCTCTCATCCTTCTAAATTCCAGTGTATACAAACCCAGTCACTCTATTCTATCAACATATGACAGTCCCGCCATCCCGTGAATTAACATGATGAACCTACGCTGCACTCCCTCAATAGCAGAAATGTCCTTCCTCAAATTTGGAGACCAAAACTGCTCATAATACTCCAGGTGTGGTCTCACTAGGGCCCTGTACAACTGCAGAAGGACCTCTTTGCTCCTATACTCAACTCCTCTTGTTATGAAGGCCAACATGCCATTAGCTTTCTTCACTGCTTGCTGCACCTGCATGCTTACTTTCATGTCAAGTCCAATATGCAATTATCCTTGCATGGGCGATGCATGTCTGTGAGTCAGGAGTGCAGCTCCATCGCAGTGTTTGCTGCATGGTGGGTTGTGGGAGCGGGAGGATGTACAATGGGTACTGATTGGGCTATGGGATTGGATGACAAGATTGGGATTCATGATAATTGGGTTGGGGGGGGGGGGTCATGAAGTGTAACGAGGGTCAAATCTTTAAATTAAAGTTGATCTGAAGCCAATTCCCATCACAGCATTCCATCAGCAATTCGCTTTTAAAATGTGCCATAACAGGCAGTACATGGGGCAGCGGTGGCGCAGCGGTGGCGCAGCGGTGGAGCTGCTGCCTCACAGCGCCAGAGACCCGGGTTCCATCCTGACTGTCTGTACGGAGTTTGCACTTTCTCCCTGCATTGGTTTTCTCCGGATGCTCCGGTTTCCTCCCGCACTCCAAAGACGTACAGGTTTGTAAGCTAGTTGGCTTTGATAAAATTGTAAATTGTCCCTAGTGTGTGTAGGATAGTGTTAGTGTGCGGGGATCGCTGATCTGCGCGGACTCAGTGGGCCAAAAAGCCTGTTTTTGCGCTGTACCTCGAAACTAAACTAAAGATCAGAGTTTGATCCTGACCTCAGGTGTTGTCTGTGTGGAGTTTGCACGTTCTCCCTGTGACTGCCTGAGTTTCCTCCCGATGCTCCTGTTTCCTCCCACATTCCATCGACGTGCAGGTTTGTAGGTTAATTGTCCCTCTGTAAAATTGCCCCGAGTGTGCAGGTAATGGGCGCGGAAGTGGGATAACATAGAACCAGTGTGAACGGGTGATCGATGGTTGGCATGGTCCCGATGGGCCGAAGGGCCAGTTTCCAAGCGGAATCTCTATACTCTAAGCATTTGTTGTGTGGCTTTGCTTCTATTGAATAGCAGGTGACGTTCCTGTGCCAATGAGCATCAATGAGGCAATGCCTTGCCATGTATTGGCTGGGAGTACATTATTACAGCAGGATTGTGAAGGGAGCAAGGGCTAAAGTTACAGTAGTTTCTTGGAGGCAGCGCAGACAAGTGGTGTGTGTTCATTATCTCCTCCAGCCATTGTCACGATGTATTCATATGAGGCCCTGTTGGCTCCCATGAAAGGCATGATTTTCTCCTGACATTGGTGTAAATGATTCATGGAACTACAGGAAACAAAATCCATTCTGTTGCACAGCACAATCTTTATGTTGGCTTCGTGGCAAAATCCCTTCAGAAAAACCACTTGCACACTTCCTCTGGAAGTCTCACAGAAGCTTCCGAATAGCCACGCTGGCTTCCGAATGCAAGCAACACATTGAGGCACTGGTGGCATTGTGGTGCAGCGGTAGAGTTGCCACCTCACCTGAGGCCCTGGTTTGCTCCTGACTGCGGGTGCTGTCTGTACAGAGCTCGTACGTTCTCCCCGTGACTGTATGGGGTTTTCTCCGGTTTCCACCAACGTTCCAAACACATGCAGGCTTGTAGGTTCATTTGTCTCTGTAAATTGTCTCGAAAGAGTGGGATAGTGTGAGTGTGCGGGGCTCATTGGTCAGCACGTTCGGTGGGCCGGAGGGCCAGTTTCTGTGCTGCATTTCTAAAATTAAAACTAAATCGTTTCCCACCATCTCATATAGCCCTCGGCCTTTATAGTTTCAAAGAAAATGTAACTACTTTCTCTTCATATCTTGGCAACATCGTCAAACATCTTTACGTTCCCTCCGTAGTGGATGTCACGTGTCAAATTTTCGGATGTTTCTTCATTATAATGCTAAATTATCACATATCAAATTTATCACATATAATAAATGTCAAATATCACGCCAAAGCCTCTACTTCCTTCAAAGCCTTAGGAATGTTCGGCACGTCCACAAAACAATTCTCGCCAACGTCCACAGATGCGCCGTAGAAAGCATTTTATGGGGATGCATCACACCTAGGCTTGGGAACAGCTCCATCCAAGACCGCAAGGAATTGTTAGCACAACCCAGACCATCACACAAGTCAAGTCAAGTGCAAGTGAAATGAATTTGCCAGCAGCAGTACAATAAAAAAAGAACACACAAATACACAATCAAAATTTAACACAAATATCCGCCACGGCATTCATCACTGTGGTGGAAGGTACAAAATTTGGCCAGTCCTCCTCCATTTTCCCCCGTGGTCGGATCCACAACCCTCCGCAGTCGCCGCTGCGGGCATCCAGATGTGCACACAAGGTAAGTCCAGGTAAGTCCTGAATCGGTGCCTCCCCACTGGAGACCGCGGCTTCAAGTTGGTGTAGGCCGCAGGCCGGCGGTCGAAGATCTAAAGTCCCCGCCTCGCCGCAGCCGCCGGCACCGCAGACCGCAGGGCCGGCGGTCAGAGCTCCTCTCCAGGGATCCCCAGCGAGGGATCCCGCTCCGGATGGAAGTCCCCGCCATGCCCTCGGTTAGACGTAGGCCGCGGGCCAGCGGTCGGAGCTCTTCTCCTCTGGGGTCACCAACGAGGATCCCAGGCTCCGGACGGCGTGCCAGCTGGAGCTCCGCAGACCGTGGCTTCAGGCTGCCTCGGGCCAGCGGATGGAGTGCTCCCCTCCGGCGAGGGCTCACCTGCTCTGCGATGAAAGAGTCCTCACTGCCCCCGCAGCTGAAGCCGCAGGCGCGTCTCCGGGAAAGGCCGCACCGATCCTCGATGTTAGGCCACGGAGGAGACGACATGGAAAAAGTCGCCTCTCCGTGGAGGAGGCGGCCAAAGCGGTTTCCCCCTTACCCCCCCACACCATCCCACACACAAACACAGAGAAACATTAAAAACACACATTGAGACACACTAAAAAAACAAAAAAAGTAGAAAAAACTAAGACGCTGCTGGCAGGGCTGCCTGCTCGCAGAGCCCCCACCGACCAGTAAAGTAACCTCCCTTCCATTGTCTCCATTGTCTCCAGCAAGCACATCAGTATAATCAAAGCCAAGTTGCACCCCGTCCACTCCCTCGTCTCCCCTCTCCCATCAGGCAAAAAGTACAGAAAACGCACACATCCAGATTCAGGGAACGTTTTTTTTCCCAGCTGTTATCAGGCAAATGAAACAAATGAATGCCAAATGGTTTGTGGAGTGACAAGAGTTCATCACAGAAACATAAAAGGAAATAAATTTATCACTTCTCTGGAAGTCATAGCATTTCCTTCCTACACAGTACCAATCCATTTTTCGTTTCTTCACACACATCAAAACGATCCCGTACATTTGGTGTAAGTCGTCCAATCTCACACAGAGGCATTTTTCTGAAAAAATTCGATATTTCTGCAGATTCCCTCTACATGTACCCTGCATCCTCCTTCAGCACAGCGACGCTCAATAATTCATTATCATCTCTGCAGATGCAGCTGATATTATGCTTCATCTTTAACTGACAGCAAATGCGCGCTGTACAGCAATGTAGAAGATCCTTTCCTTTCAGCAGCCGAGACATGATATGACAGGGTTCCTTAAAATCACGGCACAAGGAAGTTATGAAGTGTCAGCCCTGGGCTTAAACTTGTAACAATATACTTGCGAGACAAGTGCCCTTGCTCCTGGCCTGCTGTCAGATGGCATTTCCAAATCTAGAAAAAACATGGGACTATAAAACACTCCTATCATTGTCTACAGAGAGTGAACTACCTAATTGTTTTAATGAACTTAAAGGGCCTGTCCCACTTGGGCGACCTAATCCGCGAGTTCTGGCGAGTTTGTCCTCGACTCATACTCGCAGCTTGGCCGACATTAGGTCGTAGGAGGTCTTCGTAGCTGTCCTTCATGCTCGAGAGTGGTCATTTTTTCTAACACCTCCAGATTCTGAGACAGTTTCTTCCCAGTTGTTATCAGGCAACTGAACCATCCTAACACAACCAGAGAGCAGTCCTGAGCTACTATCTTCCTCATTGGTGACCCTTGGGCTATCCTTGGACAAATTTTACTGCCTTTACCTCGCACTAAACGTTATTCCCTTATCATGTATCTGTGCACTGTAAATGGCTCGATTGTAATCAAGTATTGTCTTCCTGTTGACTGGATAGCACGCAACAAAAAGTTTTCACTGTACCTCGGTACATGTGGCAATTAAGTAAACTGGGTGGATTGTCAGGCATCTTGAGGGCACATTTCGCTCTCTGCCATGGTAGCTGTAGTGACGAATTGATTAGTAATGGTAGGTATGTTACAATACCTACCTTTTAGCAGCGCTGCAGTTCTGCCACTCCCTGTGTGTGCAACTTTGGCGCCTTTCAGAGGGGGGCGGGTTTAAAATGCTGATTTTTTCTAGGCAGTCCAAGTCGATCCATGTCGGGCGATTTCGTCGCTAAAGAGAAATCGCTCCGACATTTCATTCATAAAGGTATTTTTAAACTACGCTAGATTATTTATTAACTAGAGTAGTTTAAAAATCATCTTCTAAAGCTCTGAATGATGACAGCGGAACGGACCTAAGGTAGGCGATAAAAGAAGCTACACAGTTTATTTTTACATAAAAACTTGGTTTTTAGGAAGGCTTTAATCACATTTTCATGTTGCGAAAAGGGGACAAAAAAAATGTATGAACCGGCTGTATTTTTCATACTGCCTTCACCGCAAACCGCAACGTTCTAATCCACCGCATTCCACTAAAACCCACTCGCTAGTTGATTTAAATGGCCATTAATTTACAGGCATTAAACACTAAATTCCTTCCATTTGGCCTATAAATTCATGAAAATGAGATTTAAAAATTAGGCAATTTTAAAAATGTTTATATTTTCTTAAGAAACGGATAGATGTTTAGATCTACTCATTGAATGTTGTAATTAGCTACAATTAGATAACTAACTAATTATATGCTTTAATTTCAGGTCATCCAAGTAAGATTGTTTCATATTTGTTTCAGAATGCTTCAATTTATAATAACTGAAAATTTCATTCAGTTCTCTTAATTCTTAAGAAAGTTATGGACTTTTAACTGTTTTAGATCACAGCTTTTGAGTTAAGTCAATTGAAAGGCAATGGGGAACAAGATGCTAATTTCCGAGTATTAAAATGGTCATACCTTTCTTAATACTGAAGATATGAAAGTGAATTAGGTGTCAAATTAAACTACTTTTTATGCTTTATCTGATGGGATAAATTGCAGACTTGATTTTTAAAATCTCAAAATTTTGTAACATTGCTAGTAACGGGTGTTACGATTAAATGGCAGAGTGGACTTGATGTGCTGAATGGCCCAATTCTGCTCCGAGAATCCATGAACGTAGCTCTGCACTTTTGAACAAGGAATCATGAGGACACTGAACAAATTGCATGTGAGCTCAAATGTTTCACTTTGTTTGTGAAGTAAAATTCTGAATATGATCATGCTTACATGGGCAAGAGACTATTTGCTTCCTATTCTGTGCACCATGACACGCTTGTCCTGCCCTCACCTAATTTCCAGCCTTCTCCCTCCTACTACAATCAATCTGAAGAAGGGTCCCAATCCATACCCCACCGGTCCATTCTCTCCAGAGTTGCTGCCTGACATGCTGAGTTACACCAGCACTTTGCATTCTACTTAAGATTCCAACATCTGCTGTCCTTTACGTCTCCTCACACCATTTGCCCACTTAGTCCCATATTCCTAAGATCAGTTGGAAGAAGGGTCCCACCCTGAAACATCACCTATCCATGTCCACCACAGGTGCTGCCTGAACCACTGAGTCACTCCAGCTCAAGATATCAGCATCTTGCTGAAAACTCTAGCTCAAGATTTCAGCATCTGCAGTTCCTTGTGCCCCCTCCAATTCTTCTACTCTCTGCCTCTCCCACTCACTTCATCCAATTTTGCCTTGTGAATTCTACCAGCAACCACCCCCCCCCCCCCCCCCCCAGCCATTTCCCCCCCCCCCGGAGGGAAAATGCTGGAGAAACTCAGCGGGTGAGGCAGCATCTATGGAGTGAAGGAAATAAGTGACGTTTCGGGTCGAGACCCTTCTTCAGACTGATGTCGTGGTGGGGGGGTGGGGGCGAGAAGAAGAAAGGACGAGGCGGAGACAGTGGGCTGTGGGTGAGCTGGGAAGGGGAGGGGAAGGAGGGAGAAAGCAAGGACTACCTGAAATTGGAGAAGCCAATGTTCATACCGCTGGGGTGTAAACTACCCAAGTCAATGTTCATACCGCTGGGGTGCAATCTACCCCAGTCTGAGGGTCACCAATGAGGTAGACAGTAGTTCAGGACTGCTCTCTGGTTGTGGTAGGATGATTTAGTTGCCTGATAACCACTGGGATGATCCCTCCTGCAGTCCATGGAATTCACGGGCTCACAACGTTGCAATACGCAACCATCTCTGGCACCAATATTAACAATGCCCGCTGAAGGTTTATCCTTTTACTGTGAATGCCTGCCTCTAAAGATTGTACACACTATAAAGCTGTAAGAGATGTCAAGCAGGGACGCAGCGTAGAGATGTGTAAATGGTTTTTCTTTCATCAGGTAAACAACCACGTCATTCCATTTCACTGATGAACTGACCTGACAAAGACGTCACAGATCTAATCTACACAAGTATAATATTGGTACACGAGGCTATGTTTCACCCATCAACATTTTTTCTTACTTGGGTTATTACTGTCAGTAGCAATTGAATTGAAGACTTGGAGTGGTTACTGACATGAATTACAACAATGCTCCCTTCTGCAGTTGACTGCTGATCCCATTTTAATAACACAGGAGACAGATTTAAAATAGACTGTGATCAACTTGTTTGAGATTCCTGATGAGCTCGTTGTCAGATAGTGGAGACCATTAGGCAGTCCCCATGCTGGTTGTCAAATTGCAAATCTCTTTGCTCTGGGAAATGTCAAATAATGGCAGCGCATTGACATGTACAGTGTCCAAGAGGAACAAATAATAGATCCTCGTTTATATTTTTCACAGTAAGGTTGCCAACTACGGTAAGCCCAACAATTTTAAGAGCGAGGTCCTGGTTTCTTCATCAAATTGTGATATCTTTCAGATCATTCATAATTAATGGGTGATTTTTTTTAAAAACTCATAGAAACAGATAAAATAGGAGAAAGCCATTCGGCCCTTCGAGCCAGCACCGCCATTCAATATGATCATGGCTGATCATCCACAATCAGTACCCCGTTACTGCTTGCTCCCCATTTCCCTTGATTCCTTAAGCCCTAAGAGCTCCATCTAAAATCCAGTGAATTGGCCTCCACTGCCTTCTGTAGCAGAGAATTCCACAGATTCACAACTCTCTGGGTGAAATTTATTTTTCTCATCTCAGTCCTAAAAGGCCTATCCCTTATTCTTAAACTGTGAACCCTGGTTCTCGATTACCCAAACATCGGGAACATTTTTCCTGCATTTAGCCTGTCCAACCCCTTAAGAATTTTAGAGGTTTCTATAAGATTGGGGAGTCAAGAACTAAAGGTCATAGGTTTGAGTTGGTCAAGGAAATATTTAATGGGGATCTTTTTCACATGCAGCGTGCTATATATATGGAATAAGCTGCCGTAGGGAGTGGTGGTGGCAGGTACAGTAACAGCATGTAAACTACCATGTTTGGGTAGGTACATGGATGGGAAAGATTGGGAGGGATACGGATCAAACAGGGGCAAATGGGACTAGTGTAGATGGGGCATCTTGGGCATCATGGACAAGCTGGGCCGAAGGGCCTGTTTCTGTGCTTTGTGAAGCTATGAATCTATAATAAGAAAAATAAGAGTATTCTTTTGGATAGAACATTATGCACCTTCTGGAATTCCTGTCTTGTTTCTCATATTTCTTTCTTCCTGAGCTTCCACTGACATGCGGTACATTAGCACGAACAACCATTTCATCCTCGCTAATGGGCTGAAATTGTGGTGTGCATATGCATTAGCCCATTTGCCTGTAAGCCTTCTGTGTATAATTTTGTTAATCCATTCACTTTAAAATATATTTAAAATAAAATAGCGAACAAGGGGAAATTAAAATTCATAGATATTGTGCAGCATCACTGAGAGAAGGATGGAATATTTTACTGATCCTTGATGTCCTCAATTGTATAATTTAATCATCTATTTTCTTGCACTTGACAGCTTTGTCAACTTGAATCATTGTTCCAGGTCTGTGAGAGGCAAGTGAACTCAGGAGTAATGCTGCTCAAGTTCTCCATAACTTTGCTGCTCAGCTGGCAAACTAGGAATGTTAAACGAAAATTACAAAATTCTAATGTTGGCAAATTCAGCATTGTATAGTATGATGAGCGTTTGACGGTTCTGGGCCTGTACTCACTGGAGTTTAGAAGGTTGAGGGGGGGACCTCATTGAAATGTATTGAATAGTGAAAGGCCTGGATTGAGTGGATATGGAGACGATGTTTCCACTAGTGGGGGAGTCTAGGACCAGAGGTCATAGTCGCAGAATAAAAGGACGTTTCTTTAGGAAGGGGATGAGCAGGAATTTTGTTAGCCAGAGGATGATGCATCTATGAAATTCATTGCCACAGACCAGTAATGTGGACGCCATGTAATTGAGCATTTTTAAGCGGAGATTGACAAGTTCTTGATTGGTAAGGGCGTCAAAGGTTACGGAATGAAGGCAAAAGAATGGGGTGAGGGAAAAGTTGATCAGCAGACTCGATTGGCCAAATGCCCTAAGTATGCTCCTATGACCTACAGAAGTTCTCCCTGTGACCGCATGGGTTTCCTCTGAGTGCTCTGGTTTCCTCACACATCCCAAGACCTGCAGGTTGATAGGCTAACCGGTCTCTGTAAAATGGCCTCTAGTGTGTGAGGCGCGGATCAGAAAGTTGGATCACTTTCTGTGTGAATGGGTGATCAATGGTTGGCATGGACTCGGTGGGCCAAAGGGACCTGTTTCCATGCTGTACCTGTAGACCAGGGGTCGCCAACCTACGGCCCCCGGGCTGAATGCGGCCCATAACCCTAAATTATCTGGCCCTGAGATGTCTGTCGTCTCCGGTACCTCCCGGGCAAGGACGCAAGGAGGCCTGTGCTGAGCCGGCGAGCAGCACCGAGCGAGGTCGAGCGCCGAACTCTGGCTGTACCGCATCCTGCGCAGAGCCGCCGGCATGGCAGCGCTCCTTCTGAGTCTGGGCTTCACTGTCGGGATAGGGGTTGTCAATAGGCCGGGCTCGAGTGAGAGTGAGTATTTGAGCCACCGCCTTCAGGACAGAGCCAAGACAATGGTCCGCAAGTGCGCCGTGTTCGTGAGCGCGCGCAACTAGGTGCCAGTGCTCCGGGTGGCGTCCTCTGAGGGGTCTATGTGAACAGGTGATTTGTTGCCTGCCATCCGGGGTGGGATGGGGGCGGGATCCATGTTTACACGTGATAGATGTGGCCCGCCATCCGCTCACAGACATGCGTCCCGGCACCTATGCAGAACAAGGTTGCCGACCCCTGCTCGAGACTAAACAAAACGTTCCAGTTGTTTCCAAGTTTTCCAGCTACTGGGACAACACACTTCCTTTGTATCTCAGCAGTACATTGCAAACAGAGATATTCAATTGTTGTTCCATTAAATCTGCTTTGGAAAACTTGTTTTGAAAGATAGACTTCTTAGATCTGAAAATAGGGCAATGTGGTTATTCGATATGAGAAGACCAGATACGATGTAATAAAATGGCAATCTTCTGAGTTGTATGACCATAGGCACTGATGGGTTTCAAATAAAACGTTGCAAACACTTACCGGACCAGGGAGTATCCATGGAGAAAGAAATGGAATTTGTGTTAGAGGTCAAAGTCTTCTCATGAGAACTGGAACCATTTTGAGAAAAAAGATTTCAAAGGTTCAAAGGTCAGTTTATTGTCACGTGTACCAATTAAGGTGCAGTTAAACTTGATTTACTATACAGTCATACTAGAAAAAGCAACAAGACACACAACTACACAAACATCCCTCACAGAGGATTCCCCGCATTCCTCACGGTGATGGAAGGCAATAAAGTCTAATCTTCTTCGCTCCTCACGTCAGGGCGGTCGATTTTGTCTGAGTTTCTCCTGCATTTTAGTGTCTAACCAGTATATACCAGCATCTGCAGTTCCTTTCTACACACTGAAATATCACCTGGTAGACAAAAATGCTGGAGAAACTCAGCGGGTGAGGCAGCATCTATGGAGCGAAGGAAATAGTCAACGTTTCGGGTCGAAACCCTTCTTCAGATTTTTTCCTTCGCTCCATCGATGCTGCCGCACCCGCTGAGTTTCTCCAGCATTTTTGTCTACCTTCGATTTTCCAGCATCTGCAATTCCTTCTTAAAACAAACTGAAATATCACCTGTCCATTTCCCTCCACAGATGCTGTCTGACCCATTGAGTTCCTCCAGCATTTTGTTTGTTGCTCAAGATTCCAACATCTTCAGTCTCTTGCGCCTTTCAGGACAAAATATATTCCTGGTTACATCTATTTTTTTCAGCACCTGCAGTTAATTACAAGGGTACTGTGACATTTCCTCCAGCAAACCAAAGATCACGCAATCATCTTTTTATCACACGAAAAGAAATCTTTAGAGAAATGGAAGAAATCATTGTCTGGCAGAATTAACTTCCCTTTCACGGGCCATTTCCACAATAAAAATACCCCCAAATCATTTTGAAATTCTGAGAAACTAGCAGGTCCTGTACTCTGAGGTAGACACAAAAGGCTGGAGTAACTTAGCGGGTCAGGCAGCATCTCTGGAGAAAAGGAGTCTTCAGGTCTGAAGAAGGATCTCAACCCGAAACGTCACCTATTATGAAGATGGATCTCGACCCGAAACGTCACCTATTTCTTTTCCCCACAGATGCTGCCTGTCCAGCTGAGTTACTCCAGCTTTTTGTGTCCATCTTTGGTTAAAACCAGCATCTGCAGTTTCTTCCTACACACAGGTACTGCACTCTATTATTTTGACTGCAACTGCGCTAAGAGATCTCTGCACCTTTTATTAGAACTGCGGTACCTCAGTTGGATCACTCTGACAGCTACAGTACGCGCAATAGGGCTTTTCCTGCTCTGCTAACTATGGCTTGTTGCTGCTTTAACGGCCTGTCCTACCAGCATCCGACTCCATGCGATGACCGCGATCAAACTAGAAGCGGGGGCCGCGCGGAGGTCGGGTGATCCCCTGTACAGGGCCGTTCCCACCAGCATGCGCCTGCATGCGGCAAGCGCAACCAAACCGGCAGCGAGGGCCGAGCGGAGGTCGGGTGAGTGGCGCAACGTGGCGCAAAGTGAGGCGAACTTGGAGCGAAGTCTTAAGGTAAGTTCGCCAGGACAGAGAGGGGCACACAGAGAGGGGCACAGAGGCACACACACAGAGGGCCACGGAGCCACATACATAGAGGGTCACGGAGGCACCTACAGATAGGTTCACGGAGGCACGATGTCGAGGCGGTGTGTAATGCGTCGAGGCGACTGCGAGCCGACAAGCCGTTGCCGCGCGGAATATTTGAAATAGTCAGTTTTTCGGAGCCCCGCGCGATATCGGGATGATCTCCGTACAATTCCGCACGGCTCCGGCGATCGAAGTGGGACCGGCCCCGCGACGCTGGACGGCTCAAGCGACCACGTTAGGTCGCGCTCATCGCATGGAGTTGCATGCTGGTGGGACAGGCCCTTAATACCCAGCCACTGACACCTCATTCCAATGGCTGCTCTTCATGGCCAGTGTGGGCTGCTGAGATTTCAACCCTCGTACAGCCCTCATATCTTTCCTTCATGACGCTCACACTGTACAAATGGGAGCATCTTGATACTGAGTAACTGCAGGCTAACCTTCAAAAGGTTCCTGGCACACAGCCAGGTGATGGGACGTGTAAAATTTAAATCACAGTTAGAGTCATAGAGTCTTACAGTGTGGAAACAGGCCCCGTTTCAAACACAGCCTCACAGTGCCAGAGACCTGGGTTCAATCCTGACCGTGGGTGGAGCTTTCACGTTCTCCCCGTGACCGCCTGGGTTTCCTCCCACATCCCAGAGACATGCAGGTTTACAATAGACAATGGACAATAGGTGCAGGAGTAGGCCATTCGGCCCTTCAAGCCAGCACCGCCATTCAATGTGATCATGGCTGATCATCCACAATCAGTACCCCGTTCCTGCCTTCTCCCCACATCCCCTGACTCCGCTATCTTCAAGAGCCCTATCTTGCTCTCTCTTGAAAATATCCGGAGAACCGGCCTTCACCGCCCTTTGAGCCAGAGAATTCCACAGACTCAAAACTCTGGTGTGAAAAAGTGTCTCCTCATCTCCGTTGCAGTTTAATTAGCCTCTGTAAATCGCCCTTAATGTGTAGGGCGTGGATGAGAAAACGTCAAACTAGTGTGAACGGGCGATCAATGGTCGGCATGGAGTTTGTGGGCCGAAGGGCCTGTTCCCACGCTGGATCTCTAAACAAAACAGAACTGTAAACAAAAACAGGCTGGCCTATGAAGAGAACTGGTGGCCAAAAGTGAGTTTGTCTCAGCCCAATGTATTTGCCCTCAAGATTATAACACAGTTCTAAAGTGGAGCGTGTCTTTAAACACCAGGACATGGCATAGTGTTACACGAACCAATGTCCGCAGTGATTCAGGGATTGATTTAGCTTTACTCACACCAGTATCTTTATCCCCCAGTGCAAAAAAACAGCATTACACACACAAAGACCTTCTAGTTCATCAGGGAACTCAGTGAACATAATGGAAAAATAATGTCACAAGTGTTCCCATCTTATTCCACAGTGACAATAAAATAGTTCTGATAAGGCTTCATTTTGCACTTCAATGTGATTCACTGTCAGTGCACTATAAATCTGTCAAATTACCCAGGGCTCGAAAACTATTGATTGATTATTATTTGCTGCACGTGTAGGAAAGAACTGCAGATGCTAGTTCATAATGAAGAAAGACTCAAAGTGCTGGAGTAACTCAGCGGGACAGGCGTCATCTCTGGAGGAAAAGGATGGATGACGTTTCAGGTCGGAACTGTTCTTCAGACTTCAAACTTTCTTCATTATTTACTGCGTATCAATAGATGGCACCAATACCTCGATGAGAAACTACAGTGGGTCGAAATGGCAGATATTAAATATCTGTAATAACATAGAAACATAGACAATAGGTGCAGGAGTGGGCCATTCGGCCCTTCGAGCCAGCACCAACCTTCAATATGATCATGGCTGATCATGCAAAATTAGTACCCCGTTCCTGCTTTTTCCCCATATCCCTTGATTACGTTAGCCCCAAGAGCTAGATCTAACTCTCTCTTGCAAACATCCAGTGAATTTAAAATGAAACCTCAACCCAGATGGAACTCAAACCCACAATCCCTGGCTTACGAGGCCAGAGCCTTATCCATTAGGTTTTTTTTGCAAAGCTTTTATCAAACCATAAAACCATATTACAATTACATCGATCAAGATAAAATAATTGCATTTACAGTGCAGTGTCTCTCCACCCAAGGCGTTGCCTATTCATATCCCATACAGAGGAGATTGATCAAAAGTGTCAGAATGACCAAAATTTGTCTCCAAATATGTAGGTGATCTGGCACATCAGCATTGCGGACAATGGTGTGAGCCGTGATTCAAATATTGTTCTCACTCTCAGATCCAATTCTGGAGATTGTGGTTTCAAATCGTATTGCAGACTCTTGAAGGGAAAATCTAGGCTGACATTCCAGTGCTGTGATTGCTGCCCTTACACTTACTTATTTTCGTGAGGCTCTTAAAATAGTTGGTCCAGGTATAGAAACATAGAAACATAGAAAATAGGTGCAGGAGTAGGCCATTCGGCCCTTCGAGCCTGCACCGTCATTCAATATGATCATTCAACTCAATATCCTGTACCTGCCTTATATCCATACCCCCTGATCCCTTTAGCCACAAGGGCCACATCTAACTCCCTCTTAAATATAGCCAATGAACTGGCCTGAACTACCTTCTGTGGCAGAGAATTCCACAGACTCACCACTCTCTGTGTGAAAAATGTTTTCCTCATCTCGGGCCTAAAGGAATTCCCCCTTATCCTTAAACTGTGACCCTTTGTTCTGGACTTCCCCAACATCGGGAACAATCTTCCTGCATCTAGCCTGTCCAACCCTTTAAGCATTTTGTAAGTTTCTATAAGATCCCCCCTCAATCTTCTAAATTCTAGCGAGTACAAGCCGAGTCTATCCAGTCTTTCCTCTATGTAAAGTCCTGACATCCCAGGAATCAGTTTGTTGAACCTTCTCTGTACCCCCTCTATGGCAAGAATGTTTTTCCTCAGATTTAGAGACCAAAACTGTACAAAATACTCCAGGTGTGGTCTCACCAAAACCCTGTACAACTGCAGTAGAACCTCCCTGCTCCTACACTCAAATCCTATGTTTAGGAAGGAACTGCAGATGCTGGTTTAAACTGACGATAGACACAAAAAGCTAGAGTAACTCAGCGGGACAGGCAGCATCTCTGGAGAGAAGGAATGGGTGACGTTTCGGGTGGAGGCCCTTCTTCAGACTGAGAGTCAGGGGAGAGGGAGTCACAGAGATATGGAAGGGTAAGGTGTGGAAACGAGAGATCGTAGAATCTGAAGAAGGGTCTCGAACCGAAACTTCACCCAGAGACACTGCCTGTCCCATTGCCTGTCCCGCTGAGTTACTCCAGCTTTTTGTGTCTAGTTGGGCCAGATACCTGCATGAAATTGTTGGGAGTCTGATTAGTCAATGTGAAACGGGGGCATTAGTTGTAAAGAAGAGCCTGATGTAAAAATAATGAGTTATGTGATTATTTAAAAAGTAAATACATCTATTACAAAATTAAACTCGAATTATTAGCAGAGAGTCACACAGTGTGGAAACAGGCCCCTCGACCCAACTTGCCCACACCGACCAACGTGTCCCATCTACACTAGTCCCACCTGCCTACATTTCGCCCATATCTGACTAAATCTATCCATTCCATGTACCTGTTTAAATGTTTCTTAAACAATTCTTAAGCAATAGTACCTTCCCCAACTACCTACTCCGGCAGCTCATTCCATTCACCCACCACTCTTTGTGTAAAAAAGTGACCCCTCAGGTTCCTATTAAATCTTTCTCCCCCTCACCTTAAACCTATGTCCTCTGATTTTCAATTCCCCTACTCTGGGCGTTTACCCAATATATTCCTCTGGTGATTTTGTACACCTCTATAAGATCACTCCTCATCCTCCTGAGTTCCAAGGAATAAAGTCCTAGCCTGCTCTTAACTCCCAACCTTGCACTAAATGTTATTCCCTTATCATGTATCTATACACTCTCAATAGCTTGATTGTAATCATGTATTGTCTTGTTAAAGAAGGAACTGCAGATGCTGGAGAATCGAGGGTTACACAAAAAGCTGGAGAAACTCAGCGGGTGCAGCAGCATCTAAGGAGCGAAGGAGATAGGCGACGTTTCGGGTCGAGACCCTTCTTCAGACATGTATTGTCATGTCTGGTTAGCTTGGAACAAAAGCTTTTCACTGTACCTCGGTACATGTGACAATGTCTAAACTGAACTATAGCTCAGGCCCTTGAGTCCTGGCAACATCCTTTCTAGCTTGACGTACAATCATTTAAAAAATGGCTCTTTTGCAGCTGAAAATCCCCATTGAACTAGATTGGGTTTCCAAAGTTATGCTAGGTTTGAGTGGAATAGAGTTGGGGAATAACCTCCACAAGACTGGGTTCCATCAGTGGATTCCTTGGGAAGTGCAGCAATAGAGTGGATTACATCTCTGAGCAGAAGAAACTGTAGTGGAGAATAATGAAATGGCAAAGAAATTAAATAAATATTGTGTAGGAAGGGACTGCAGATGCTGGTTTACACCGAAGATAGACACAAAAATGCTGGAGTAACTCAACGGGTCAGGCAGCATCTATGGAGAGAAGCTGACGTTTCGGGTCGAGGTCCTTCTTCAGACTGAGGTGACCCGACACGTCAGCCATTCCTTCTCTTGAGAGATGTTGCCTGTCCTGAGGAGTAACCAGCATTTTGTGTCTATCTTAAATCGTGTCTAATTCATGCAAGACGACACAGAAAGCCTTGTGAAGATAGTGAAGGTGTAAATGAACACCTTATAGAAATGAGCATGGAAGCACTGTGGACTAGAGTGAAACATATTTCTCTTTGCTCACCTCAGAATCTTGAGTTAGTTATTCAGCTATCTTGTTCAGCTCCACATCCCACCAGGAGAGGCCAGTGTTGTTGCAATGGTGACAGGAGAGGATGCAGAAAGAAATCAAGTCTGACCTACTTGGAAAATTATGCCACAGATGTTATTATTAAATAAGCTACGAAATAGGGGAAGAATTTGTGTTTGTGACTTACAATCTGAAATGACACTGCATACCAATTTGGGAATTGAACAAACCATTATGTGCCACATGAAGTTCAAGCAGAAGACATAAGCAGTTAGGATTTCTTCCCTCACAAAAGCCACCTACCGAGTGGGAGCTGCAGTTTATCTTTAACCACGGAACATGCTGTTATCTCTGCCTCCACACGCGTTTTCAAACTGTGATTCTATCGGACGTGACAGTCATGTTGTATGCCTGCTCGGCAATAATGTTATATTGTACAAACGGCGTACTGCAGTGGAAACAAAATATATGATTCATTTTGCACCAACAAATTAAAGACTCATAGAAACAGAGAAAAATAGAAAAATAGATGCAGAGGTAGGCCATTCGGTCCTTCGAGCCAGCACCGCCAGTCAATATGATCATGGCTGATCATCCAAAATCAGTACCCCGTTCCTGCTTTCTCCCTATATCCCTTGATTCCATTAGCCTTAAGAGCTAAATCTAACTCTCTCTTGAAAACATCCAGTGAATTGGCCTCCACTGCATTCTGCGCCAGAGGATTCCACAGATTCACAATTCGTGAAATGTCACCTATTGATTTTCTCCCGAGGTGCTGCCTGACCCGCTGGGTTGCTCCAGCATTTTGTGTCTATCTTTGGTATAAACCAGCATCTCCAGCTCATTTTTATTCAATTACTATTATTACTTTCTTTAATACCATATTCTTAACCTCCAACAGTTTCCAATATTGATAATTTGAGCGTGGTACACAGAGCACTTTCTCCTAATGAATTAGGTTAGAATGGAATCATATTTAAGGATTAGTTGGACTACCTAATGAATCCCATTCAAAAGCAGTTCCGACTTTTTATTGCACTTTGTTAAATGTTTGATCGTATTGGTCACAAAGGAACCAAACTGCAGGATGAAATGGGAAAGCTAAAATTGTGATGATGATTCAGGAAAATGTTGTAATTACACAACAAAACTATCATTGTCTGCAAAGATTACAATTTAGTTCAGTTTAGAGATCCAGTGCAGAAACAGGCTCTTCGGCCCACCAATTCTGCGCTAACCAGTGCTCACCTATACACTAGTACACTACAGAAGCCAATTAACACACAAAGTTATTTTGGAATGTGAAAGGAGATTGGATGAAACCCAAGGGGTCATAGGGACAAAGCATAAACTCCATAAACTACAGCATTCATAGTCAGGATCGAACCCGGGTCTCTGGCGCTGTAAGGCAGGAACTCTACCGCTGCGCCACCGTGCTGACAAGGCAGGTTAAGAATTATTTAATATGTGACCTTTCTCAGGACCAGCATAAATACATTGTGGCTAAAGGGATCAGGGGGTATGGAGAGAAGGCAGGTACGGGATACTGAGTTGGATGATCAGCCACGGTCACATTGAATGGCGGTGCAGGCTCGAAGGGCCGAATGGCCTACTCCTGCACCTATTTTCTATGTTTCCATGTTTAGGTGTAGAAAGGAACTGCTGGTTACAATCTAGTCACAAAGTGCTGGATAAAATCAGCGGGCCAGGTAACATCTCTGGAGTGTTTGAAGAAGGCTTCTGACCCAAAATGTCACCATCCTTTTTCTCCAAAGATGCTACCTGACCCGCTGAGTTACTTCACTTTGTGTTGACATTGTTTAGACTTTCACAGATATGTCCAATTCCAGGCATTAATTGTCTGCTATTGCCATATTAATAATAATAATAACTTACCGCAAAGAAAAAATTCAATTATGGCATG
The DNA here is from genome assembly GCA_963514005.1 of Raja brachyura. The sequence continues at coordinate 9,800,171 of OY740802.1, forward strand.
ATTAATCTCATTGACTAATAAACTGAATATCCTATAATCGGAAAAACCCATATCAGATCAGTTTTACCAAACATAAAATATGTTAAAGGGTATCAAGAATATAATTAAAAATTCCAAATGTACACTTGACCAATATCCAGTCTTTTAGAGATTTCAAATATTTTGTTAAAGATTAATGCAAATTAATAATACAATATATTTTGAATGTATTAAAATTTCATTGGCTGCTCTAAGTTTATTCCTATGACATGAGATCACTAGTATTGTAGCACGTGCTAGCAAAAATATCCAGGCAAACATCAAACTCTTGACTTCTTGCCCAAGTAGTAATTTTAAAATGTAACAAGTAAATCATACTGAAATTGATTCATTCATTCACAACTTCTGAATTAGTTTTAATTTCCATTGGAAGGTATTATGCTTTCTTGTTACCCATGATGGTACATTTAATTGTAGCCATTGAATGTATAGGTTTATCCACAGTTAAGTATCTGCAGGAATCTGAAGCTATACCCCATCTGATTTACACCCCCCCCCCTCTAGCCTGACATCAGCATATGAGGTAGAAACAAAGAACTGCAGATGCTCGTTTACACTGAAGATAGACACAAAATGTTGGAGTAACTCAGCGGAACAGGCAGCAGCCCTGGAGAGAAGGAATGGGTGACGATACGGGTCGATGCTCCGCAGATGCTGCCTGACCCAATGAATTCCTCTAGAAGTTTTGTTTTCATACAATTTATACAATTTCATACAATTTTCATACAATATATCAACCGTGTCAATGCCTGATGCCTAGTCGAGGTGTAATCTACAGGGAATTATATGGAGGAATTTAATCTTTAATCCACTGGCAAGTTATAAAACATTTGCTCAAAATAATGCTGCTGCGAAACCAACCCAAATTCCAATATTGCAGTTTTGATGAAGGGATTTCATATTAAATCTTTATCTACAGTATCTTTTCTATTTCCCACTGTTGACAATCTGCTGTGCAGTCTTGGTATTTTTGCTGTCTTTCTTGACAGAAAGGAACCATTAACTTAAAGATCTTCTGATTGTTTTAAACTCTCGAGACGTTGCAATGTTATGAGCGCAGATCCCATTAATAGAGCAGAAATTGCAGAAGAAAAGTTGTTACTTCACCACCTAAATGCCAGCTCTGAGGAACTTTTGACTTGTTCCATCTCTCTCCTCCAATACATTCTTTAATATTTGTCTCTTCGTGTTTTTATAAGTTCATAAGATGTCGGAGCAGAATTAGGCAATTTGTCCCATCAAGTTTATTCCGCCATTCAGTCGTGGCTGATCTTGATGTTACTTCGGAGTCACGTGAGTGACTATGTGAAGAAGCCCCGCCATGCGCATGCGCGTCATTACGTCCGACGCATGGCGCACCGACGGGCTGGAGACCGCAGCTCCACCAGCGGCAAGTAATAAACTGGCAGGTAAGTGATTTTAAACTCTCTGCGGGTATTTAAACTCCGTAAGACTGGTTCAGGAGCCAGCGGAAGTACTTTCAAGATGGAGAAAGTTGTAAAAAAGGCTGCCGTTCGTAGTAAGAGCTTTACTCGCGGGACCGTGGTTAGTATTCGTAAGTCGGGTAGGGAAATACCGGCTGTGGTGGCGCCGGTTCCGACGCCGACTGCAGAACCGCCGGCAGCTCAACAGCCTCCATTAACTCCAGTGCCTCAGGGCGCTGTGGCCACTCCAGCGGGGAGAAAGGCCAAACGAAAGTCAGTCAGGCCCGTTTATTCTGACGAGTCTGACGAAGAAGACTCCCCTCCTTCCAACAAGAAGGTCTGGGGACATCTTGACAAAATGGAACAGATGATTCAAACTATGATGAACCATGAAGTGTTCCAATCTGGGTCGCATACCCCCAGGATTCCCCAACAACTTCCTGGAACAGCCTCAGTCAGAGGCCCATATGGCGAGGAGGACTTGCACGCCTATGAGTTCCAATGGGAATCACCCTCGCCAGCACCTTGTTTAGGGCTGGTTGAGACCTCCCTGGAGCAAGACTCGAGAGAGCCAGGGCAGGAGGATTCTGACCCTGAAGTTGGTGTCACTGCTTTTGGGCACACACCAAGGCACATGAGCCATGCTCCAAGTGTCCCGGATGTGGCTAGAAATGTTGCCATTCCGGAGGGAGCTGGTGAAGCCATGGAGGAAAATCTGGCTTGTAATATAAACTATATGGCCTCTCACCAGCTCCAGGATTCTATCATGGAACAGACAACAACGCGTTACCAGACACTCGTTAACTGTGCGTCGCTCAAGGTGCCCACCGTGAACTCGGCTATCTGGGCACAAAAGAGCGTATCGATGAGGGGACAGGAGCTCTGTTTCCAGAAAGTCCTCAAATAGGTGGGGGCAGGTATCACGGCATTTGGGCAAATGGTCCAAGGAGCGCCAATATCGGGAACACAGCAGGATATGTCGGCCCTTCTGTGCAATGCTCATTTCGAGATGAATTGTATCCAGAAGATCGCCATCAAACCGACATTAAATCCACGCTTCGCAGCTCTTTGTAGGTCCTCTAACATTCAGGCGTCAAATTTCTTATTCGGCGAGGACCTGATGAAACAGGTCAAAGACCTAGATGAAGAGGCCAAAACCAGGCCAGGATACCACCTCGCAGGTCTTTTTCAACCAGATGGGCTTCATATGTTGGAGCAGGCCCAAGTAGAGGAGTTGTACACCGTTCATATGCACCTGTGTACCCCAACTACAACCCCAACATGGCCAGAAGAGTGAGAAATTCAAGGTCGGCTATGGAGGTACGGGTAACTGATTCAGTCCAGGATAAATCCTCTGGGGAACAACCTCCAGTTGGGGGTAGGTTGCAATTGTTTTATGATGAATGGTGCTGCATAACATCTGATCTGTTTATACTGGACAGTGTCTCAGGGTCTCGAATTGAGTTTATGTCAGGAATACATCAACCTGCATAAAATATGGCTAGCCGGGTATTGTATTTTTCTGGACCAGAAACTCAGCAGGTGAATGATGAAATTGGGGTTTTATTCCAAAAAGGGGTAACTGAGAAGACGGTATATCATCCTCAACAATTCGTGTCCAATATATTCCCCAGACAGAAAAAAGATGGTGGGTGTCGAGTCATTCTGGACCTAACCCAGTTAACTTCCTATGTCCAGTATAGGCATTTTAAAATGGATACTTTCAGTACTGCTAAACAGTTGTTATCAAAAGGTTGTTATATGGCGACCATAGATCTGAAAGATACATATTATTCAGTACCAATTCATCATCAGTACCGTAGATACTCGAAATGTAGTTGGATGGGACAGCTGTGGTATTTTAAAGCATTGCTCAATGGGTTAACTCAGCTCCTAGGTTGTTTACAAAATTGTTGAAACCAGTTCTGGCACTACTTTGTGCCCAGAATCACATTGTTATGGCTTATTTAGTTGATATTTTAATTGTAAGCAACACTCAGGAAGCAGCTGAGGAGTCGTTTCAGCGACCAAACACCTATTTCAGAGGTTAGGTTTTCTCATCCATCCAACAAAATCCAAGCTAGTACCATCCCAATAAAGTAACTATTTGGGGTTTGTCATTGATTCAGTTGATATGTCAGTGACTTTGCCTACGGCCAAGGCTGTTGAAATCATGGAGGTCTGTAGCAGTCTCGTAGAAGAGCAACAACCCTCCATCCGGCAAGTAGCCAGTGTTATTGGTAAATTTGTGGCGGCTATCCCTGCAGTGCTGTTTGGACCTCTGCACTATCAAAGTTTGCAACGAGCTAGAGAACAAGCACTTAAAGAACATGAAGGTCTTTTCGACAGACCAATGCAGTTGCCAGCCAAAGACATCGCCGAGTTGCAATGGTGGATAATCAATATCACACGAAGTACCAAAAACATTTTGACTTAACAACCTTCAGTGGTTTTACAAACAGATGTCAGTGCTTTGGGATGGGGAGCCACGGACAGCGAGTCTAGCTGTGGTGGTAGATGGAGTGTGCAGGAGGAATTAATCCTGCAAAGGCATGGTATAAATTACTTAGAATTGCTGGGTGCATTCTATGGATTAAAAGCATATTGTTCAGCAATGAATGATTTACATGTTCAGCTCCAGATTAACAATACCACGGCTGTTGCTTTTATCAATCACATGGGAGGAATTAGGTCAGTATCATGTGATAATATGGCTAACCCCATTTGGGACTGGTGCATTTCCAGAAATACCTGGGTCTCAGCTATCTACCTACCAGGTAGAGATAATGTGGTGGCGGACACCAGGTCATGAAATTTAATGACAACATAAGAGTTGCTGCTAAATCCTGATGTTTTTAAAATGATTGTCAGCCGCTATGGTTTGCCAGACATAGATCTGTTTGCATCCAGGCTAAATCACCAGTTGCCTAATTACGTTTCGTGGGAACCAGATCCAGGAGCAGTAGCGGTGGATGCATTCTCGCTACATTGGGGATGTAGGTTCTTTTACACTTTCCCCCCATTCTGCCTCATCAGGCAATGTCTCACCAAAATAGAGCAGGACACCGCCTCAGGTGTTTTGGTGGTTCCTGACTGGCCTACACAACCATGGTTCCCATTGGTTCTGAGAAGGATGACTCAGCCATTCATGACTGTCCCCAAGTGCAGTAATTTGTTGGTTCATCCGGTAACAGGAGAAAGTCACCCGTTACGTGATCATATTAATCTGTTAATCTGACCAGACTGTTCCAAGGGCTTGGACTGTCGAGTAGGATCATGGATGTGATTACTGTGGCTTGGAGAGATAGCACTAAAAAACAATATGTGTCTCATATTAAGAAATGGGAGATGTTTTGCTTGCAGTCAGGTATATCTTATCATACTGCAAGCATACCGGATGTATTGGAGTTCCTTGCTACATTGCATTTTGATGAACACTTGAGCTATTAAGTGCCATTAATAATGCTCGGAGTGCTTTGTCCTCCTATTTAGGGCAGTTTTCAGAACAACAATCTATCGGGTCTCATCCGCTAGTGTCCCGATTCATGAGAGGTATCTTTAACAAAAACCCTCCTAAGCCTAGATATACAGAAATCTGGGATGTGAGTATAGTTCTCACACTGCTTCGGCAATGGGCTTCAATCACGTTGCTATCTTTTCAGAAATGAACACTTAAAGTGGTTATGCTCATGGTGCTAGTGTCAGTACAACAGGTTCAAATATTGCAAAAGCTAAGGCTGGATAGCATGTTTTCTTCTGTAGATAACATGATGTTTTATGTATATGATTTAACCAAACAAAGCAGGCCAGGTATGGCCGGAACCAAAGTAAGCTTTAAAGCATACCCCGTTGACCAAAGGCTATGTGTAGTTACGCACCTGAGTCAATATATCAAGGTAACTAAGAGTCTCAGAGGCTCTGAGACAGCAATGCTCATCAGCCACAAAAAAACTAATAAAAAGGTGTCAGTACAAACTATTTCTAGATGGTTGAAAAAGGTTTTGGATTGTGCCGGAGTAGACACTCATGTGTTCAAGTCTCAGTCCAGGGCAGCATCAACATCTGCAGCGAAGGCACAGGACGTGCCTCTAGATCAAATCCTCGGGGCCGCAGGATGGTCTAGGGAGGTGACCTTCTCCAAGTTTTATGACAAACCTGTCCTGGCAGTGCAAGGTTTTGGGCATGCTGTTTTGGGTTCTGTTTGATTTATTTTCTAAAATTAATTTGTAATTTCCCCCTGGGATAGAGGTGTTATTGCTGTTTTGTTTATTATTAAAAAATGTTTATTGAATAATTTGAGCAATGTTCAATACATTATTTGTTCACTCCTGTGTCAACTGAAGCAGTGTGTCATATGGAATGGATCTACGGCATGAAATCACAGAGCTTTGAAATCTTCACGTAGTAACTCATGTGACTCCGAAGTAAAATAGTAAGATTAAACGAGAACTTACCAGTTTGAAGTTTGATCTTTATTTTATGAGGAGTTACGATGAGGGATTACGTGCCCTCCGCTCCCGACCCTCATAATCGCAAAGGTCATCTGGTAGTTCTAGTCTTCTGAGTCTTACTATATCACTTCGCCTATAGTTACTGTGTTTTCACGCCGCTGCTTTGAAGTATGACGCGCATGCGCCTGGCGGGGCTTCTTCTCGTAATCCCTCATCGTAACTCCTCATAAAATAAAGATCAAACTTCAAACTGGTCAGTTCTAGTTTAATCTTACTATTCTTGATTAGTACGGGTGTTAGGGGTTATGTGGAGAAGACAGGAGAATGGGGTTATGAGGGAGAGATGGATCAGCCATGATTGAATGGTGTGGATGGGCTGAATGGCCTAATTCTTCTACTATCACTTATGATCTACCTTTCCTTCTCAACCCCATTCTCTTGCTTTCTCCCCATAATTCCTGTCACCCAAACTATTCACAAATCTATCAATCTCCACCTTAAAAATATCGATGGACTTGGCCTCCACAGTCATCTATGGCCACAGATTAACCACCCTTTGACTAAAGAAATTCCTCCTCATCTCCTTTCTAAAGGCATGTCCTTTTATTTTTATATTATGGTTAATCCACTATGAAATTGTGATGATTGGTTCAAGTCATTTGCAGATTTCTGAATTTAATAATTCTTCACGTAATTCTTAATGCCTTTCTGTTTGATTTTAATATTAACACCTCTTAATGTTTGTGAATTGACCAGTTATTAACATTCCATTATAGCAAGCCTCTTCAACATTTTGGAATAGAATTTTCTGCACGGTGGCGCAGTGGTAGAGCTACTGCCTTACAGTGCCAGAGACCCGGGTTCGATCATGACTACAGATGCTGTCTTTATGGAGTTTGGACATTCTCCCCATGACTTTTCTCCGATATCTTCGTTTTCCTCCCACACTCCAAAGACGTACAGGTATGTAGGTTGATTGGCTTGGTTATAAAAGTAAAATTGTCCCTAGTGGGTGTAGGATAGTGTTAATGTCCGGGGATCGTTGTTGGCACAGACTTGGTGGGCCGAAAGGCTTGTTTCCACGCTATATCTTGAAACCAAACTAAAACTAAATTGACCAGTGGCAAAAAAATTCCATCACAGCAAGCCTTTCTAAAATTTTTTGGAATATAATTTGCTGATTAACTAACATGAAGTTTAACAAGTGCATGTGGATAACTAGTCCACAGCAAGGAATTGAGATGGCTTGAGATGAGTATAACTCCAAAATCATGCATCATTGACCCATATACAAACACATGGATTAAGACTGGAAAGAGGTCCCTCAGACCTTCTCAATCATTTAACCAGTTCACTGCCAGATTTTATTTTACCACTGTTGGCCATGACGCTAGTGTTCTTGGTGGTGGCACTGAACAGGTTAATAATGGTATGGCTGATGTGATTACCACTTAACCCTGCAATCTCATCTAACCCAGACTAACCTTTAACCAAGTTATTGATCAAGTATTGATCTAACTCTGTTTTTGCTGCATTACCCCCAGAGACAAAAAATTACCACCTCATCTCCATCCTAAATAGTTTTAGTTTTAGTTTTAGAGAAACAGGCTAACCTTTGGCCCAGCGAGTCAAGCAAAAATTGTACAAAAGTACACTGCGCATGCTCACGAGACTGATAAGATAATGAATATATCACATGATACAAATAATAACATTCTGATACTCAGTTCTTAAAGTTCCAGTTACCATTATATACACTACACTATTTTGCTTACAGTATATACACTACAGCACCGACCAACAATCACCACATAAACTAGTTCTATCCCATACTATTTTGAGACAATTTTGAGGCCAGTTAACCTATAAGCTTTGGAATGTGGGAGGAAACCAGAGCACCCAGAGAAAACCCACGCGGTCACGAGGAGAATATACCAACTCGGTACAGACAGCAGCCGTAGTCAGGATCAAACCTGGGCCTCTGGAGCTGTGAGGCAGCAACTCTACCGCTACGCCCAGGTTTAGGTTAGGCCTAGGTTTATTATTGTCACTTGGACTGAGGTGTAGTGAAAAGCTTTTGTTTGTGTGCTGTCCAATCGAATCAGATGCTACCAGGGGTGGAAGATTGCAACCTTCACGTGGTCCGCCCTGTTTCGACTAATGCAATCAACCCGGCGTGCACAATCAAATACGATCAAATAGAACAAGTTGTCCTCCAACGTTAGGCTGTGTACACCATACGCAAGAAGAAGAAGATGGTACCACACATGAATACAAGCAAGCCCAACCCAAATGCAACTGGCTGAGCGAAGAGAAAGATACAGAGTGCAGACTATCGTTCCCAGCATCGTGGCATAACAGTTCCAGAGAAAATGTAAAATAAACCTAAATTATTTTTTGCCTCTTTTCTCACGTTTATATCTGGTTCCAATGCTTAATTCAATCTTTCGTTGACTCTCTTTATATATTTTTCTGTAGGTGATATAATTGTAGTCGAGCCCACTCCATTCTCCATATTTATCAATCTCATTGATTGATCTGAACCGCTCTTCAATCAAAAACCAAGGCCCCAGATCCCCTGGATATCATCTCGTCCACTTCCAACTTAAGTTTCAACCAATTCACAAAGCAAAACGCTGGAATGGAACGGCGAGAGAAACAAAACACTAATGGGACATATAAAAAATACCAGCTCCACAGGTTCCGTGTCTTAATGTTCTCTGCCTTGCTGAATATTATCATCATTTTTCAATTCTCTCTTCTCAACTGTATCCATGCTTCCTTGGCATTTATGTTGCCAGATTTGTGTTGCAATGAAACTCAGGCTTACATTACCAGGGCGCCGTTGCTGGCAACATCAATTCTACAAGGATGTATGCTCATATCGCATTCTGCAGCAGTCTATCTTCCATTAGGGATTCCTTTCATGACTGCGTGAATTGAGATGTGCTGTACATTAAGCCCCAAGCAGGTTCAGAGTAATTGCTTCTTTCCCACTGTTCACACCATGTGATTCCCAAAACAGTAGCTAACTTCACCAACTTTCCATCACATGAATATGTGGTGTCACAGACTAAATCAGAATTGGATGAGGATTTGCAAACCATATATATATATACATATGCACATACACACACACACATATATATATTTATATACAGACCGAAACACTAAGTGCTGGAGTAACTCAGCGGGTCAGTTAGCATCTGTGGCAAGAGTGGACAGGTAATGTTTTGTGTGTATATGTGCGTATATACATATATATATATATATATATAGATAGATAGATAGATAGATAGATAGATAGATAGATAGATAGATAGATAGATAGATAGATAGATAGATAGATAGATAGATAGATAGATAGATAGATATACACACGCACACACACACACACACACACACACACACACACACACACACACACACACACACACACACACACACACACACACACACACACACACACACACACACACATATATATATATATATATATACACAGTATACAAAATATATAGTGGGCAGGTGGGCAGGTGCTATAGACCTGCACGGGAAGGTGGACGCTCCCGCCCCGACGAGTCTCGGGCAGATGGGGCTCGTCAACCTGGGAAGGCAGTCCATCTAGGAGAGGGAAAACTCTGATTTCAAACCTCCACTGCCTTGTGGCCATATCCACTCATGGAAAAGGCTCCAGGAGTAAACCTCAAGAAAATCCGGAGTCGGAGCCCCTAAGGCAGTTTGTCGTTGTCTACAATCTCGCTCTGGCAGCATTAGTGTGTGTGCGTGTCTGCCTGTATGTATACGTGCGTATACACACACACACACACACATTGATAGACACTAAAAGCTGGAGTAACTCAGCCCCCGAAACATAGAAACATAGAAACATAGAAAAATAGGTGCAGGAGTAGGCCATTCGGCCCTTCGAGCCTGCACCGCCATTCAATATGATCATGGCTGATCATCCAACTCAGTATCCCGTACCTGCCTTCTCTCCATACCCCCTGATCCCTTTAGCCACAAGTGCCACATCTAACGCCCTCTTAAATATAGCCAATGAACTGGCCTCAACTACCTTCTGTGGCAGAGAATTCCAGAGACTCACCACTCTCTGTGTAAAGAATGTTTTCCTCATCTCGGTCCTAAAGGAATTCCCCCTTATCCTTAGACTGTGACCCCTTGTTCTGGACTCCCCCAACATCGGGAACAATCTTCCAGCATCTGGCTTGTCCAACCCCTTAAGAATTTTGTAAGTCACCCATTCCTTCTCTGAAGAGATGCTGCCTGTCCCACTGAGTTACTCCAGCTTTTTGTGTCTATCTTCGGTTTAAACCAGCATCTGCAGTTCCTTCCTACACACATACATACACACATACATAAGATTTTTACGTCTACTATGATTTCAATACTATGTCTTTCAACTGATAAGAGGAAACATGAAGGACTTTGAGTTGTTAGCAAGATTACAAAGAAATTCGTAGCTGCCAAGAAAAGTCCCGAGAAGCCATTTGTTACAAAAGGTTTCAGATACCGGGATTGGAGGGTTTGATGAAAATGGTCAAACGCAAAACATTACATCTACCCACTTTTAGGGAACACTTGTACGGCTAAATCCCTCTGCTCTACAACACTCTACAACATTCACTGTGAAGGTCGTGTCCTGGTATGATTTCTGAATTAAACTCCATTAGTCAATCCTCTGACCATTTGTCCAGTTTGGTTTAGTTTAGTTTAGTTTAGAGATACAGTGTGGAAAAAGGCCTTTCGGTCCACTGAGTCTGCACTGACCAGCGATCCCTGCACATTAACACTATCCTACAAATAATTTTGCATCGAATCCAAGCCAATTAGCCTACAAACATGTACGTCCTTGGAGTGCGGGAGGAAACCGAAGATCTCGGAGAAAACACACGTAGGACACGGGGAGAACGTGCAAACTCCATACAGACAAGCACCCGTAGTCAGGATAGACCCGGGTATACGGCGCTGTGAGGCAGCGACTCTACCGCTGTGCCACCATTCCGCCCATTGATCAAGTACCTGCTGTAATTCTTCAGAAGCGTCTTCACTGACGGTAGATACCACCTATTTTATTGTTTAAGAAAGAACTGCAGATGCTGGGAATATTGAAGGTGGACAAAAAAGCCCGAGAAACTCAGCGGGTAAGACAGCATCTATGGAGAGAAGGAATAGGCGACGATTCAGGTCGAGAAGTCTGAAGAAGGGTCTTGACCCAAAAAGTTGCCTATTCCTTCTCTACATAGATGCTGTCTCACCCGCTGAGTTTCTCCAGCATTTTTGTCTACCTATTTTATTGTCATCTGCAAACTAACTGATCAAGTTGATGACAAGAAGCAATGGGTCCAGCACCAATCCCAGAGGCACGCCCATAATCACAGGTAGTCTTCGCCCTCAGGTACATGTGAATTCAGTGAATGTCATTGTAAAGTTGTTTAGTTGTACACCAGACAAACTGGCTCGAATAGTCTCAATATCTTGCTGCGGTGTCATGCTTAGGAAAAGCATTTGTAGATTGCTTGTCGAGGTGATTACAGTTGTGTAGCTCCAGGCTATTTGTTAATATCTCAGAATTCAAATCAGAATTAAGAAATAAATAAGTAATTAGAAATATATCTAGCAACTTGTGATGAGGGTACCTACATTATAAATAGGCATCTGAAGCATAATTTTGCTAAATAGATTTCTGGTCCTAGATGCATCCTTCTTGAAATTGCTACTAAATGCTTGAGTGACGGTTAAAACTAATACGATCTCTAAATTCCATTGCATCTCTGAATATGTCAGCTAACCAGATGGGAGATCTTTTCGTTTAGTTTAGTTTAGTTAGTTTCGTTTTCAGCTTAGTTTAGTTTGTTGTCACGTGTATGAGGGTGCAGTAAAAAGCTTTTGGTGTGTGCTAACCAGTCAGCAGAGAGAGAATACATGATCTTGACCTTGGGTGCTGCCGGTGTGGAGTTTGCATGCTCTCCATGTGATCACACGGGTTTCCTCCGGGTGCTCCTTTTTACTCCCACATTCCAAGGATGTGTGAGATTGCAGGTTACTTGGCCTCTGTAAATTGCCTCTCGTGTGTAGAGAGTGGTTGCAAAATTGGGATAACATAGAACTAATATGAAGTGCCGATCAATGGTCGGCATGGACTCGGTGGGCCATGGGTTGTTCCGAAGCTGTACCTCTCAATCAATAAATATAATATCATACAGTGGATAAGTCCGAACGACATAGTTACATAAATGTGATTTGAAGTGCGCAAGTGCTTTATTTTTGCCCTAGATGGATATACAACTTAGCCAGGGGATTTACTGCAGTTTAATAATTTAGGGAGCGTTGCAATTCATGCTGCTTTGCTAAACTGACCAACCTATTGATCAAAGAAAGACACAAAATGCTGGAGTAACTCAGCTGGTCAGGCAGCATCCCTGGAGAACAAGGGTAGGTGATGTTTCAGGTTGGAATCCTTATTCAGATAAGACCCAAAACGTCGCCTCTCCATATTCTCCAGGCCTGACCCACTGATTACTTCAGCATTTTACATAAACCAGCATTTGTGCTGGTAAAATATGCAGTTTACATAAACCAGCATGCAGTTCCTTGTTACAACATATTGGTCAAGATGGAAAGAACATGGTTCTACAGTTCCAAGTAGGACAAAGGACAAAGGACAAAGGACATTTATTGTCACATACACCAATTGATGCAGTGAAATTTGAGTTGCCATTGCAGCACATCAAAAATATAAACACAACATCAGAGAATTTCACATTAAACAAAAAAATTATCCCCCCATAGCGGGATCAACGTTTCCCACTTAGAGGGAAGGCAGCAAAGTTCAGTCCACTACCTCCATGCCACCAAGGAATTTCCAGGTCCAAAGAATAAAGACTCAAAGGTAAGTTTGTGGAGCCAGGAGAAGCGTTACCAGGTCAGTGAGTTTGGGCAATCATTCAAAGCATAATTTACTTTTGCTTAAACTGCAAAATAATTGTATTATTATAATAACCTGTAATATCCCCGTTTCACGTTGGTCGTTTTCATTTGCTTGGAGTGATTAAGATGGGTAATTGGAAGCCACTTATACCTTAATTCAAACCTATTGGAGAGTGGATGATTTTCTTTAAAGTTGCATGTGGGAAATTTACATTATTGATGAGCAATTCTAAGGTATTCAGCCGTATTCAGTATCTCTTATTAGTTGTGCTTAGTCAGGGGTGAACAAACCAGCCATAGTTCTATTTTATTTTTAATCACAAGCCCTGTGTGGGCAGTATCGATGAAGGAGATGTCAAAGGAAACTACTGGAAATTAAAGAAGTACTGGGATGGATTAATTCTTCAATTTCTATTATACTTCGGAGTCACGCGAGTGACTTCGTGAAGACCCCGCCAGCACGCATGTGCAACATATCGTCGCTCGCATTTGCAGTCGACAGCTGGAGGGGGGAGTGCGCTTCCCCAACGGCACATCTTCAAAAGAGGCTTCAAGGTAAGTTTAAACTAACCTTGAGCTGGTTAGTTCCTGTGAGGAAATTATTTACTTACAGGAACGATGGAGTCGAAGAAAGGGAAGGCGAAACAAGCCTCCAAGGGCCGCGGGACTTCTGAGGGAAGTCAGCGGCCACTATCCTCGGAACTGCCCGCAACACCGGCAGCACCCGCTTTGCGGGCCGGGAAAAAATCGCGGAAGTCGGGGAGCCCTGTGCAGTTGACAGGGCCCGACTCTCCACCACAGCAGGCTAAGGAGCTGCATGTTGGTCGGAGCACCACGCAGGAGCAGGGTAGGATAGACCGTGACTCCCTCCCTGTCGCCCAAACAACTAAGGGTTAGCGGCAAGCAGGTGCGTAAACAGGTCAGCGGCACGTTCTGTTCCCCCTGTGTTACAGGTCCCCAGAGGGCGGACCAGGGGAAAGCCGCATCCAGGTCGAGCCCCGCTGCAGCGGCTGGCATCGACATGCCACCGGAGAAATCTGCCAGATTGTGGACCGGTGGTGTACATGCTGGGAAGTCGGGGAGCCCCGCAGGAGCGGGAGGTACTGGCTCACCACCGGGGCAGGCTGCCAGAGCGCAGGCTGGTGGCAGTGTATTTCGGTCGTGTGGCCCCGCTGAGGCGGCAGGCAGCGACCATGCGCCGTCTCAGACCTGTATAACGGGGACTGGCGGTAAGCCCGCGCGGATGTCGGGGGCGCCCGCTGCAGCAGCCGGCACCGACTGTTCTCCGCTTTTGTCATACCAGACAGGCGGACCGCTACAGTCCGGAAGACGGCGGACTAGCGGCATGTCCACGTGGGAGTCGTGTTGCCTGCCGCAGGAGAATCAGTTTTAAGTACTGTTCCATAAAACGTTTATCCCTGAGTTAGGGGTTATTGTTTGTATTTTAATAAATACATTATTATTTTTCAGCTCGTTCCAGTCTGTAATACATTAACATACTTCCTCCATCAGTAATTGCGGCAGTGTGGAGCATGGACGTGGTCCAGGGCATGGAATCGCAGAGCTTTGAAATCTTCACGAACTCACTCATGTGACTCCGAAGTAAAATAGTAAGATTAAATGAGAACTTACCCGTTTGAAGTTTGATCCTTATTTTATGAGGAGTTACGATGAGGGATTTCGTGCCCTCCGCTCCCAACCCTCTATCATAAGGTCAACTGGTATATTAGAGTCTCTTAACCTTACTATCTCCAGTCATTGTTGTTATCTGTGATTCCACACCGCTGCTTTGAAGAATGTTGCGCATGCGTGCTGGTGGGATCTTCACGGAATCCCGCATCCTAACTCCTCATAAAATAAGGATCAAACTTCAAACTGGTAAGTTCTCATTTAATCTTACTATTTCATTATATGTATTTAATAATGTTTTTCTACATGCAAAGGCATGAAAGATGAACAAAGGCGTTTTTATACATGCTAAATTGTTAAGCGAAATGAAGGGACCACTTTGATATTGTTTAGTTTATTGACACCCGTAGTCAGGATCGAACCTGGCTCTCTGGCACTGTAAACTCTGCAAGGCAGCAAGTCTACCATTGCGCCACTCTGACCCCCTCCATCTCCATCTGTGTCTTGAAAGGAAATCAAAGTAATTCATCAACTTATCCTGACTTTCTACTTCAAAGCAGATTTTAAAGTAATTTGTCAAATTATTACTTCAGTCCAAAAGGTATTTACAATTACTTCAATACTGAAATGTTCCCTCAGCTGAACCCCTTTATCAATATAACTGACCTAATATTAGTATTCTTCGGACTACTAACCTCAATCTCTTCGGGAAGCTTCTCGAAGGCCAGCTAATTGCCGAGCAGCTGGATCAGCGAATCGGAGGAAAACCAATGGAGTAGAATCACTCATCAGGGGCGCCCAATTCCTAGATTCCCTGACCCAACACTAAACCCTTTTACCGCAAACCTGCAAAGGCCTCCTCTGAGATCCCGGATGACAGCCCCCAAATGATAATTCCGGTTTTAATTTATATCCCTTAGTCCGTTCAGTGAAAACACTGACTAGAATACTTTAAATCGTTCTTTATTTCACCATGGTGACCAGATTTCCCTGTACCACCCTGGGAAGCTCTCGTAGTGGATCACGGAGAAACACATGTGCTCAAGCAAAGGAATTAGTATATATATATGGTTGATACAGTGGGAGGTAACTTACAATGGGCCGCAATTCTAGACCAATATCTACAGTATCACATGGTTATATAGGTGGGGACAATCTTTCCACCCAATTACAATCATACACAGCATAATACATCTTAGCCAATTGCAATAGAATTAAACATCACATCAACATCACATGTTTTCAAGGAAAAGCAATGTCACAGCAAGGATAATGAAAATTAACTAAATTATATCAAAATAAAGAAAAATAAAACTTAGCTCAGAATACTTGAACAAACTCAGAATACTTAAACCTTAGTCCTAAAGTATCCCCAATTCTACATATTCTCAAAAGAACATGGAAATTGACAGCACAGGAACCGACCCTTTGGCTCACTATGTTTGTGCCAAACGTGGTGCCAAGCAACACTAATCTCATCTGCATGCACATGATCCATATCCCTCCACTTCCTTCATTTCCATGTGCATATGTAAAAGCCACTTAAATGCCACTATTGTATCTGCCTCCACCGCCACCTCTGGCAACACATTCCAGGCATCCATCATCTCTGTGTAACTTACCATGCACATCACCTTTAAACGTTCACCTTAAAGCTATGCACCCTAGTCTGTGATATTTCCAGGGGCAGCGCAGTGGTGCAGCAGTAGAGTTGCTGCCTTACAGCGCTTGCAGCGCCGGAGACATGGGTTCGATCCCGACTACGGGTGCTGTCCGTACGTTCGCCCCGTGACCTGCGTGGGTTTTCTCGGCGATCTTCGGTTTCCTCCCACACTCCAAAGACGTACAGGTTTGCAGGTAAATTGGCTTGGTAAATGTAAAGATTGCCCCTAGTGTGTGTAGCATAGTGTTAATATGCGGGGATCGCTGGTCGGGGGCGGGGGGGGGGGGGGGGGGTCGAAAGGCCTGTTTCCGCACTGTATCTCTAAACTAAACTGAATGGAACTAAACCAAACTAAACACCCTGGGCTACAGGTTCTGACTGTCTACCCTATCTATGCCTCAGAGCTCTATATACTGCTGCCACTGCCAGATCCTCCCTCAGACTCTTACACTTCACAGTAAACAGATGTTTGGCAGCCATGGTATATTTACTTTACACAACCTTTTCTAATGCAGGACACTTCCTACCATTAGTTGTGTCCATTCCATTTAGGACACTTGCCCAACCAGAGTTAAAATATTATATCTCTATCTCATTTTATGCTGGAATCAAATATAGGGGGATTTACATCAAGGTGAAACTACAGCAGCATATATCATTAATATCAAAAATGCTCAATATTGGACATGCTTTGCATTGCAATACAAGTCTCATGTAATTATAGGATTACTTTTGAACTGACAGATCTTTTCTAACTCATTTGTACCGAAGAGTGTACACTCCTGTTCAAATGCTTATTAGGAGTATAAGGCCATGAGCCCCCCCCCCAACCCCTCTTATTATTTGTTGTGTGATACTAATCATAAAATAACAGGGTACCTTGAAAAATGCAGCTTAAACAAACAGAGTTCAAAAGCTAGCAATATGTTTAAACTGAAGATAGACACAAAATGCTGGAGTAACTCAGCGGGACAGGCAGCATCTCTGGAGAGAAGGAATGGGGGATGTTTCGGGTCAAGACCATTCTTCAGACTGAGAGTCATGGGAGAGGGAGACAGAGATATGGAGGGTAGGGTGTGAAAAGAGATCAAAGGGGACGAAGTTTAATGAAAATGTAAAATAGACGGGGGTTGGGGGGGGGAAAGTTGAGGCAATGAGGCGAACAAATATAAAGCTTAATCAGGAGGACAGTGAGACTGGTTGGAGAACTAGGATGGGGGAAGGATGGAGAGAGAGCGCATGAATCTCTCATTTTCACACCTTACTCAGTCTGAAGAAGGGTCTCAACCCTAAATGTCATCCGTTCCTTCTCTCCAGAGATGCTGCCTGTCCCGCTGAGTTGCTCCAGCGTTTTGTGTGTATCTTCGGTGTAAATCAGTATCTACAGTTCCTTCCGACACAATAAGTATAATCTTTACTATCTGTAAACGGAGAGGCTGTCAATCTGTTTATGTTGGCCTTATTCAACGGGCTACCAGTTGGAAATGACAACAAACTGTGAAGATGTAATTATGCATTTTGTGGCCCCCAAAATATCTGATAGATTCAGAATAAGCAAATTGCATGCATCTCTCCTTATAGGGACAGAGAAAATAAAATATGGTATAACTTCAAAACAGAATGAATCTTCCAGGTATACCATATGGCATTGACAACTCACATTCATATTTATACAAGATTGAGAGGGATAGAAAAGTGAAGAAAATTAGAAGCATAAAATATTTGTTGAATGCTTTAGTTTACTTTTTTATATTAATTTTCAAGCTGAATATAAATAAGTTCAAAATATTTTCCATTAAAGAGGATGTTCAAGATAATTTATCAACTTTCAGGCACCTACTTTAATATATTTTCAGGAACTAATGGAATTTGAAATGAATTATTGAAGACATGAAATACTTTACCAGATTAACATTGGTCTCCCTCATGCATTGTGAGCACGTTCTCCTCTGGCTGCATTTGTATCCATCAACTCCAAGTGTTGGATCACTCCACTTACTGCCTCACTCACAATATATTCACTTAGAATGCAAGGATGTCCAAGAATCCAGAACCGGAGCAACAAAGAACTCCCGTCCATCCCTGTCCATAAGTTACAGGAGCAGAATTAGGCAATTCGGCCCATGAAATCTACTCCGCTATTCAATCATGGCTAACCTATCTTTCCCCCGCAACCCCATTCTTCGAATAAAGGGGAGGTCATTTAAGACTGAGGTGAGAAAAAACTTTTTCACCCAGAGAGTTGTGAATTCCCTGTCACAGAGGGAGAGTTAGATAGAGATCTAGGGGCTAGTGGAGTCAAGGGATATGGGGAGAAGGCAGGCACGTGTTATTGATTGGGGACGATCAGCCATGATCACAATGAATGGCGGTGCTGGCTCGAAGGGCCGAATGGCCTCTTCCTGCACCTATTTTCTATGTTTCTATGTTACTTCTGCCTTCACCACAATAACCCCCGACACCCATACTAATAAAGAGTCTGCCAATCTCCACCTTAAAAATATCCGTTGCCTTGGCCTCCACAGCTTTCTGTGGCAATGAATTCCACAGATTCACCGCTCTCTACTAAAGAAATTCCTCCTCATCTCCTTTCTTAAGGTTCGTCCGTTTATTCTGAGGTTCTGGTCCTAGGCTCTCCTTGTGATTCCCTTTATCCTGGATCTGCACACTGTGGACGGCTTAAATTTAATCACATATAGCCCTTTCACTGACTGGATAACAAGCAACTGAAAGCTTTTCACTGTACGTCAGTGCACGTGAGAATAATCAGCTAAACTAAAGATCGACCAAGATTTTGGAATGCATTCAAGTCAAGAGTGTTTTATTGTCATATGTCCCAGATAGAACAATGAAATTCTTACTTGCAACAACAACACAACTGAATATGTAAACATAGTGCACTAAACAATATAATAAACGAGAACACAAGTTTGGTGTGTGTGTATCTATACACACACACATATACACACACACATACTCACATATACATATACAACCACCTGGCCGATATCATCAAGTGCAAAATTCATGTAAATCCTTAAAAAGAGCTTCATTTCAGTCAGCTTAAAGAATGATAAATTTGTACTTTTGGAGAGAGAGCTGATAGAGTTTTGAAGTTAAATTACATTTGGAAGCCAATAGGTCTGGTGGGAAGAGCAGTGATAAACCCTCTAGTAAACAGTAAATAAAACGTCAAAGCTTCATTTTATCCCTCAGCTCAAATTATTTTTGCAAAGATGTCATAGGGCTTATTTTGTAATTTTGTTCAAATTGTTGCGAAAAGAAAATTAATTCATTTTGGGGGAATTACTTTTTAAAAATCAATGCATGTTTTTGGTAAGAAGTATATACCCCAATGCAACTTGTAGTTAAGGATAAGGAGCATGGAACATTGAATGGAGAAAAAAATAAATTGAAGGAGAAATATTGAGGGATTTAATGCTTTTGGAATTAGATAAACCACCAGGGAAGGATGAAGGGCAGCATGGTGGTGCAGCGGTGGAGTTACTGCCTCACAGCGCTGGAAACCCAGGTTCGATCCCAACTAAGGGTGCTGTCTGTACGGAATTTGTACGTTCTCCCCGTGACCGCGTGGGTTTTCTCCGAGATCTTCGTTTTCCTTCCACACTCCAAAGACGTACATAGATGTAGGTTAATTGGCTTGGTACAAGTGTAAATTGTCCCCAGTGTGTGTAGGATAGTGTTAGGGTGCGGGGATCGCTGGCCGGAGTGGACTCGGTGGGCCGGATGGACTGTTTTTCACACTGTATCTCTAAACTTTACCAAACTAAAACTAAGTCAGCATAGCTTTGTTAATGGAAGGTCATGAATGAATAATGTGATCAGATTATTTTGTGAAAGTAACAATCACGATTAAAAACAAGGATGGTGTTGCAGATGTGATCAACACTACTTGGTAGCAAGGCTTTGGACAAGGTCTTGCAAGATAGGCTGGTCATCAACGTGACGGAGATTGACACAACAATTATTTCAGTCTCAGAAACTACAAAGGCAAGTCGCACCCCGGCTACTCACCCATCTTCCCTCACCCATCGGGGAAGAGGTGTAGAAATGTGAAAACGCACACCTCCAGATTCAGTTTCTTCCCAGCTGTTATCAGACAGCTGAACCATCCTACCAACAACTAATGAATGGTCCTGAACTACTATCTACCTCATGGGAGACCCTCGGACTATGTTTGAATGGGCTTTGGTGACTTTACCGAGGTATAGTAAAGCTTTTCACTGTACCTCGGTAAACATGACAATAAGCTAAACTCAAGGTTTTGTGACTTTGGTGATTCAGTAACTCAAATGACCTCGACCCGACACGTCACCCATTCCTTCCCTCCAGAGATGCTGCCTGTCCCGTTGAGTTACTCCAGCATTTTGTGTCTATCTTCCAGTAACTAAAAGGCTTTGCATCAAAATTCTTCAAATTTCAAGTTTCCCTGAATTATGTGAACAAAAATCAATGATTTCAACATTAAACGTATCAATTTTAAGCAACATGAACACATTTGCATACGACTCAAATTTGGCAGTGCATTTGAAATAAGGAAGAGATTAGTGAACTGCAGGGAAATATCGATGGATTGGTCCCCAACAGAAAAGTGGTAAATGTGATACAATGTATGTAAGTGGGTGACAAACCATCTGGGAATAACAAGGGGATGCACAATGATAGAAAACTGAAGGGGCTGTCCCAGTGCGGGGACCTAATTCGCAACTTTAGAAGAGTTTGCCCTCAACTCATACTCGCAGCATGGTCGACGCGAGGTCCTAGGAGGTCTTTGTAACTCTCCTTCATGCTCGAGAGTAGTCCCCGTATACTCGAGGCCTCAGTTAGGTCGCGCCGTTTTTTTCAGCAAGCTGAAAAATGCCCGCGAGTAAGAAAACGTCGCCATGGAAAAAAAATCTATATATTTTTTACTCGTAGGTTTAGTCGAGGTACGTCGTAGTGGGTCGTAATGCTATCGTAAGGCAATCAAAGGTATTCGAAGGTAGTCGAAGGTAATAGCTCGTTGAGAAAAATAAGGTAAAGACTTTCCCATTTTCTCTGGATTTAGCAGGACAAGTAGATAAGGTAGTTATGAGAGCATTATCCAACGCAAGGTGCTGGAGAATCTCTGGAGAATGGTCTCAACTCAAACAGATGCTGCCTGACCCACTGAGTTCTTCCAGCACTTTGTTTTTTGTTCACGATTCTAGCAACTGCAGCTTCTTATGTCAGCCAATACATAGAATTAAGTTGCAAGGGATGTCATGTTGGGACCGTGTGGATCACCAGTTGGTGTATGAATAGTGAAGACAAGAAACTGGAATCGTAAGTAAAAACCAAAGTGCTGGAGGCACTTAGCGGGCTGGGCAGCATCTGTAGAGGGAAGAGATCATTCCCTTCACAGATGCCGCCTGACCCGCTGAGTTCCTTAGGCACTTTGCTTTTTGCTCAGGCAATAAATAGTGTTTCAGTTGCCAAAGTCTTGGAAGAATGGGTTTGCAGAGGCGATCATGCACAGGAGATTAAGTACTCCATTGCCAAAGATGGTACATTTTAGTTATGGTAAAAAGACTGGTTTGACTGGCTTAATATTCTTTGGAAAAGCGTGATTGAGGGGCTATTTAAGTGAGATCTATTGAATCTAGAGGGGCTGAGAGAAATTGGATGAGAAGGATATAATTCCCTTAGAACAGAGTCCAGTAACTTGAGGGTATTGATGTTACATGCATGTAGAAAGGATGAAAGAATCAGAAGTTTTTTCCCCACTCAGATGGTGAGCCTGTACATCGCGATGCCTGAAGAGCTGGCAGAAGCTGAGTTTCTTCACGATTTGAATTATTCATCTGATGCACTGTGATCCACTGTGTGGAGGAAGAGTTGTAACGTGGGATTTGTATCGATCTAGGTCGCTCATTCTTAGCTGACATAGTCAGAATAACATCCACCTTTTTATCAGTTAGTTTATTGTCACGTGCATTGGTACAGTAAAAGGCTTTTGTTGTGTGTTAATCAGGCAGTTTAGAGATACAGTGCGGAAACAGGCCCTTTGGCCCAATGTGTCGACCAGAGATCCATGCACACTAACACTCCCCTACACACACTAGGGACAATTTACAATTTTACCAAAGCCAATTCACCTCCAAACCTGTACGTCTTCGGAGTGTGGGAGGAAACCAGAGCTCCCGTAGAAAACCCATGCAGATCATAGGGAGAACGTACAAACTCCACACAGACAGCACCCGTAGTCAGGATCAAACCCGGGTCTTTGGAGCTGTAAGGCAGTGACTCTACCGTTGTGCCACTGTGCCGCCTATCGTTCTGTTCCAGAAATTTCCACCACGATTGGAATATCAGAAAATATGTGCGAGCATGCATGTTGTTTTGCTTCAAATACTATAATTATAAACTGCCCATTTGCCTTGTGTTGTGTCTTTGCGTTGAGGATGAGAATTTGTGGTGCGCCGTGTATCAGTGAAGCCATCGACGTTCATCCAAGCGAGTAATTCACATGCAGACAGAGTAAAAGAGTGATTTATCTTAAGAAACACTGCAACTATTTGGTCACTTATACACAGCCCTAGTTATAACAGGTTACAGTGGCGCAGCTTCCGAGTTAATGCCTTGCAGCACCAGAGACCCGGGTTCAATCCTGGATCCTGACTACAGATGCTGTCTGTATGGTGATCTGTACGTTCTCCCCGTGACCACATGAGTTTTCCCCGGTGATCCGATCTCCCTCCCACACTCCAAAAAGGTGCAGGTTTGTAGGTTAATTGACTTCTGTAAATTGTACCGAGTGTGTAGGATAGAACTAGTGTACAGGGTGATTGTTGGCAGCATGGACATGGTGGGCCGAAGGGCCTAGTTCCACGCTGTATCTCTAAACTACACTAAAATAAGTCTGTCCTGGGTATAACAGCAAACAATATTCTACAGAGCCACAAGTGATGTAATAATCAAACGACTCAATGGCCTGAAAAAATAATTTGCTTCTGAACAAGTCTACTCAAGCAATGTCACAAGCCCTGAATTAAACCCATAAATAGTTAACATTAGAAAATTGGTCAAGGCAAGAAGTTTTTCTAACAACACACTATTGTGAAGAGAGAGTTCTCAAATGTCTGACCCCATTCTGACATTTGGGATTTGCACTGCTGGAAATAAACATCACAACAAAATGAAAATCCTTGAGGATAAAGTGGAATTTTGATGATAGCCAGCCAGCCAAGCCACCTTTTATGATCCCTGCACTGCCTTTAAGTTGTCAGATCCCTGGTCAGCATCCAGGACTGAATGATCACTTGCTTCCCTCAATAGACATTGGAAGACTATAACTGGGCAACATCATAACTTCTGTATCCTGACTTCAATGTAGCTACTGTCTGAATCTGGACCAGATCATTTGCAACAGTCGCCTCAGATATGACTGTGCTCTGATCGTATATCTGAGTCGGTCATAAACAGCCCATTACCACCTCCATAATGTCCTCCAAATAGACATTGCCTGAGTGTATCTGCTTATCTCCAGAATTCCCTGCTCCATTACACTCTTTTGTAGCCTCCGCCATTGTGGTTTCCATTCACTTATCATAAATTTGCTAGTCATGGGAGCAGAATTAAGTCTACTCCAAGCAAGTCTAATCAAGTCTACTCCATCACCCATGATTCAATCATGGCTGATGTATCTTTCCCTCCCAATCCTATCCTTCTGCCCTCTCCTCATCACCTTTGACACCCTTAATAATCAAGAATCAAACATCCAAACTCTGTTGCTTATAACCAGACTCAACAAAACCTATTCCTCTCTGCACAGACTGGTCTCTGTTGGCTCCTGATCAACCAAAGCCTCTGCTTTAAAATTCTCTGTCACAGCCTTAATTACTCTTATTCTTTCCGTAATCTCCTCCAGTCGTTACGGCCTTCAGTGAAGGAGTAGAAACAAGGAACAGCAGATGCTGGTTTGCCAAGGAAAGATGCAAAATGCTGGAGTATCTCAGCGGGTCAAGCAACATCCCTGGAGAACATGGACAGGTGACGTTTCGGGTAGGGTCCACTTTCCAGCGTCTTCACATGAAACATCACTGATCCATGTTCTCCAGGGATGCTGCCTGACCTGCTGAGTTACTCCAGAATGTTGTGTCTTTCCATGGCCTTCAGTGATACCAGCATTCCTCAGATCTTGGTCTCCAGATTATGTTTTGAATTCAAAGGTGTCAAGAGAGTTTAATTTTGATTTCTAGCAAAAACGGAACAATGGAATTCCTACTTGAGCAGCATAACAGGTTATTATGTTATATGCAGCATAACAGCATATTATGTTACCTATTGAGTCTGCGGTAACATAATAAACAAAATCTGAAGGAAAATGTTCAATAAATAATAAACCCAATGTTAGTGCAAAAACAAAACAAAAGCCCAAAGTCCCTAGTGTAACAAAGAAAGTTTGTAGCTCGAAGTTTAGTCAGAGTTCAATAGCCTGACGATTGTTGAGAAGAAGCTGTCCCCTGTCCCTGGACCTGAAGGTCAGTCACAGTTTCCAGACTCCTATACCTTGTTCCCAATGGCAGGGGTCTCCTACACCTGCTACATCCCCATGACCTAACCAATGCCATGCTTTGCCTCTCCTCCTTCCTCCAAAAATGTTCATAACAATTGATCTATCTTTGCCCAGCGTTAGCTCATCTGCCCTCATATTCCCTTAGATAGGATTATGCTTTGGTTGAAGTCTATCTTCTAGATAAAGAATAGAGACAGCACTTTGTGTCGTAGTTCTCTTCTAATAGTTCCATCTATTAAAATGGCTTCTACAGGCATCCTTGTATCTGTTTGTGTTAAATAGATCACATGACTTAACTATGTCATGCACTTAATTTGCTTGTTACAACCCAGTTTCAATTTTAACAATATGACAGATAGTTTTAATAATACTCTTGTAAAGTGTTTTGTGACATTTTGTTGCACTCGGGGTGCTATATTAATATGAGGATTTATTGCTGTGACGTGGCATTGCAGGAGCAATGAGCATAGTGCATGTTTTAACAGTACCACAACTCTATCCTTACATCTTGTTAGCCAACCCTTGACTGATGCTGCAGATGTTCTACTCATCGGTGGTAGGCGGTGCCATCTTCTTCGCTGCCGTGTGCTGGGGCAGCAGAGCGGACGCCAACAGAAATAACAAACTCATCAGGAAGGCTGGTCCCATCCTGGGGACGTAGCTGGATTCATGGGAGTTGGTCTTGGAGGCGAGGATCCTCTCTCAAACTGTGGAGAGTGGACGATACAGCTCACCCACTCCATGACACACTGGTCAATGAGGAGTACCTTCAATAACAAAATGGTTCCACCAAGATGCCACACAGGAGATCCTTCTTCCCCATGGCTATCCTTCTTCCCCATAACTCCCCTCCCCCCCCCCCCCCCACCCCCCACCTCCCTCCCCCCCCCCCCGCCCCCCTCCAGATCTTGGCACATTCCCAATCCTTTCCACTCGTCACTTTAATTTCATGTTTCATGACTATTGGTAGATCAATTTCCCTTCTGGGATAAATATAGTTCTATCGTATTGTATCTTATTGTATCGTATAGACACAAAGTGCTGGAGTTATTCAACAGCTTATTCCGAGTTAGTCCAGCACTTTTGAGTCATTCTTTGGTACAAACCAGCATCTGCTGTTCCTTGATCTGCCTTAATAGAGGAAAACTGTCAAGCACAGATGCACACTGCGGCTCTGTTATTTTTTTATTTATCACTATTAAGCCTCGGCATGCAAGGGGTGCATCAGCGCAAAGCAAAAGATGCTGAGAATTTATTACAAGGATAACATTTTATCTCGAAGCTTATGTGAAATAAACAGCTGTTGAATCTTTACACCAAATCTTGTGAGAGATGTGAACCTTTCAGTGTATTTTATATGTGAGACGTGCAAATGGCAGATCGGAGAGGGTGGTATACATTTGGCCATGTTGCACCATCTTCTCATGTTAACCACACTGTTTCGGGAACAACTGACATCTTTCTTGTCATTTTTACACAGTAGGTATCTTCTAATCCTGTCACTAATTGTCAGGCAACTTTTGTCTTGCTAAAAACTAACCCGGGAATTTTTTTTTTTTTCGAAATCAACATTTATTGTTGATTTCGAAAAAAATCACCAATAAAGGTTGATTTCGAAAAAAAAATCACATACAGACAGAACAAAGAGACACAAAAAAGACAATCACAAAATGACAAAATACAAATCACCTAACCTCTATTTGCATCGCATCAGATCCTCTTAACATTCTATCATAGGAGCATCTTATTCACAGGCACCATAGCAAGCTCATCCATTCATATCCTTAATCAATCTTCGCATTTGTAATAGTACCGGTTTCCATATAATATTAAAGACATCGGTCCTCAACTGGAGTTTAGCAGTTATACTTTCCATCAAGTATACATTTTTCAATCTTTCCCTCCACTGTTGAACATTTGGTGGCATTTCCTTTCTCCATAGCACCGTTATCATCTTTTTAGCAATCAACAGCATCACCCCAAGCAAATATTTCTGATTTGAATATCTGTGCTGTTGGAGTATCTCCTAATATAAAACAAGTCGGTTCCAAAGGCTTTGAATCCGGATTTTCTTCAATTAAAAACAAGTTACGAATGTCACAGGTTTTTAATTGGAGAAGTAATAAGAGTATGATATGTGGCAGCAATCTGGTACTAGAGTGAGATAATCTGATGTGGGGTTTCTGAATAGTGGGCCCAAGCAGATGTAATGCCAAGATGATTCCATTGAGGGTAGACACAAAAAGCTGGAGCAACTCAGCGGGTCAGGCATCGTCTCTGGAGAAAAGGAATAGATGACGTTCCGGGTCGAGACCCTTCTTCAGACTCAATAGAGGGTTTTTATACGGAGGAATGGACCTGATGACAAACAGGGACTTAAATTGTTGAAATTCTTTGTAGCCCAGATTCTGTTTTGCTTTTTTTCTCTAGTTTAGGGGGGTTTTGTTTTCTCCTTTTTTCTCTTTTTTTCTTCTTTTTTTAATTTTTATCTTTTTGTTTTTTTTATATATGTTTTCTTTTAAACTTTTAACTATATTTACATAGAGACTGGGAGGTCTATGCTCAATGTGTATTTTGACACTGGACTCATATTTAGGTTATACCTGTTATTAATGTAACCCTGATCCCTATGTATCAATATCATTGTTATGATTATCATTATTCTTTTTTGTTGTTGTTGTATTTTTGTTTTTGAAAAAAAAGCTAATTAAAAGATTTTAAAAGTTAAATTGAGAGAAAAGCAAGTTTCACTTTATCCTCACTATCCGCTGCAGATTCATTTACTGAATACAGTATCAGCATCGACCAGCTGACAGATGCTGTGGAGAGGTGTTTGCATGCTGAGAAAATGACATTTTGTTGTAAAGGCCTGTTTCCACACTGCAAGACTCTATGCTCCAATATTTGGACTTACCATCATAACTTCTATTGACTGGGTGCAAATGGGGAGACCTCAAACCATTTTAGTTCCTCAAAAAATGAATGATCATCGGTTTCTGGACCTACATTACAGTACATATTCTTGGTTTGTTTTTTTCAGTCTCTCTCTCTCTCGCTTCTATTTTTTCTATAGCTTTTGAGTGAACTAGCAATCACTAGACAGTTACTTGAAGCGCTGTCAGATGTGAGAACAATTCCTTACACTGTTTTGTATTAATTGACAGCAATGGGCAATCATTTTCTTTGAATGACACCAACAAGCAACAGAACAAAAGAAACGGAACAAAAATAGATGCTAACTGACATTAATATGAACTTGCAGAAGATTCTACTCCAAGAGTCTTGAGTGTTTCCTGTGGTGTCTTCACAAAACAAATACTCTCAGTCATTCTTCTCTATTGATGCTTTAGAAATCATTTGAATGGATTATGGGACCACTAGTGTAGAAGATCAATTGGTCTTCCTTATTACATACAAGCATCAGACAAATATTGTACAAGGTTGATAAAACTCAAAAATAAACTGTGCATTTGTTCGCCTAAAGCTATGTTTTTTGAGTATGTCACATTGAAGAGGGGTTTTTACATTTTACTCCTTAAATTTTATTAATCTTGAGAAATACTTATCAGCCAACCTCCCTTGTCAGGAGTAACAGATCTCAGCAGTTCTTTATAAGTTCATAAGCTATAGTAGAATTAGGCCATTCGGCCCAACAAGTCTACTCCACCATTCAATCATGGCTGATCTATCTCTCCCACTCAACGCCATTCTCATGCCTTCTCCCCATAACCCCTGACACCCGTACTAATCCAGAATCTATCGATCTCTGCCTTAAAAATATCCATCGACTTGGCCTTCACAGCCTAAGGTGGCAATGAATTCCACAGATTCACTAGTCTCTGACTAAAGAAAATCCTCCTCATCTCCTTTGTAAAGGTCTGTCCCTTTTATTCTGAGCCTGTGCCCTCCGGTCCTAGACTCCTGTGCCCTCTGGTCCCACAATGGGAAACATTCTCTCCACTTCTACGCTTTCCAAGCCATTCACTATACTGTAAGTTTCAACGAGGTCCCTCCCAAAGGACAGCGAGTACAGGCCCAGTGCCGTCAAACGCTCATCATATGTTAACTCACTCATTCCTGGGATCATTCTCGTAAACCTCCTCTGCACACTCTCCAATGCCAGCGCATCATTCCTCAGATATGGGGCCCAAATTTGCTCACAATACTCCAACTGGAGTCTGAGCAGTGCCTTGTAAAGCCTTTGCTTTGTATTCCTGTTATATTAATTTCTTACTGTATTGTACACATACTGTATTTGTAAACCATAACAGAATCCTGACCTCAGCTATTGATGCAGGGATGAAATCATTGTTACCAAAAAAAAACACAACCGTGATGCATCATCACATATTTTAAGACAGATTGCCTGATAATTACTATTTACTGATGAATTCTCTTGAAAACTGTTTGGCACTAAGTTTATTCCAAACGGTGGCATGCTCTGCTGGCAATTGAGATAAATGTGAGAATTTAAGGAACAATTAAGCTGCAACAGTGGAATCTAAATGAAGGCACTTCAAGTACAAAGAAAAATCTGCTTACAAAACATACAGTGCTAAGAAACAAATTATTCTGAAGCTAAATTGAAGAAATCAGAGGCATAGGGGAGACTTAATAGAGGTTTATAGAATAATAAGAGTCATTGATAAAATAGACATTCAGCATCTTTTTTTCCCCAGGATCGAAATCTCAAAGATAGACACAAAAAGCTGGAGTCACTCAATGGGTCAGGCATCTTTTTAGTTTGGCTTAGAGATACAGTGCAGCAACAGGCCCTTCGGCCCACCAGGTCCGCGCCGACCAGCGATCCCCGCACATTAACTGTTCTACACCCATCAGGGACAATCTTTACATTTACCGAGCCAATTAACCTACAAACCTGTAAGTCTTTGGAGCGTGGGAGGAAACCGGAGATCTCGGAGAAAACCCACGCAGGTCACGGGGAGAACGTACAAACTCCATACAGACAGCACCCACTTGGACCACTTGGACAACAAAAACTCATATGTCAGGCTGTTATTCATCGATCCCCTCCAAGCTGGTTACCAAACTCGCAGAACTGGGTCTCTGCGCATCCCTCTGCAATTGGATCCTCAACTTCCTCATTCACAGATCACAGTCTGTTCATATTGGTGGAAATGTGTCAGACTCGATAACAATCAGCACGGGAGCACCTCAAGGCTGTGTGCTCAGCCCCCTGCTGTACTCACTCTATACTCATGACTGCATAGCCGGTCATAGTGTGAACTCCATCATCAAGTTCGCCGACGACACCACTGTTGTGGGACGTATCACTGATGGGGATGAGAGAGTATAGAAGAGAGATCGAGCGACTGTCCATATGGTGCCAACACTATAACCTGGCCCTCAACACCAGCAAAACCAAGGAACTGGTTGTGGACTTTGGAAGGAGTAGGATAGGGACCCACAGTCCTGTTTATATCAATGGGTCGATGGTTGAAAGGGTCAAGAGCTTCAAGTTCCTGAGCGTGCACATCTCTGAAGATCTTTCCTGGTCCGAGAACACAGATGCAATTATTAAGAAAGCTCATCAGCACCTCTACTTCCTGAGAAGATTACGGAGAGTCAGTCTGTCAAGGAGGACTCGCTCTAACTTCTACAGGTGCACAGTAGAGAGCATGCTGACCGGTTGCATCGTGGCTTGGTTCGACTACTTGAGCGCCCTGGAGAGGAAAAGACTACAAAAAGTAGTAAACACTGCCCAGTCCATCATCGGCTCTGACCTTCCTTCCATTGAGGGGATCTATCGCAGTCGCTGCCTCAAAAAGGCTGGCAGTATCATCAAGGACCCACACCATCCTGGCCACACACTCATCTCCCTGCTCCCTGCTGGAAATTAGAAATGCGTGCAACAAGGGTAACACGGTTATAATGGGTGACTTCAATCTGCATGTAGATTGGATGAATCAAATTGGCAGGGGTGCTGAGGAAGAGGATTTCTTGGAATGTATGCGGGATAGTTTTCTCAACCAACATGTGGAGGAACCAACGAGAGAGCAGGCTATTCTAGACTGGGTATTGAGTAATGAGGAAGGGTTAGTTAGCAGTCTTGTTGTGCGTGGCCCCTTGGGCAAGAGTGACCATAATATGGTTGAGTTCTTCATTAGGATGGAGAGTGACAAAATTAAGTCAGAAACAAGGGTTCTGAACTTGAACAAAGGTAACTTTGAAGGTATGAGATGTGAATTGGCCAAGATAGACTGGCAGGTGCTTCTTAAAGGGTTGACAGTGGATGTGCAATGGAAGGTATTTAAAGACTGCATGGATGAAGTACAAAAATTGTTCATACCAGTTTGGCAAAATAATAAATCGGGGAAGGTGGTACATCCATGGATAACAAGGGAAATCAGGGATAGTATAAAAACAAAAGATGAGGTATACAAATTTGCCAGAAAAAGCAGCCTCCCAGAGGACTGGGAGAAATTCAGAATCCAGCAGAGGAGGACAAAGGGCTTAATTAGGAAAGGGAAAATAGATTATGAAAGGAAACTGGCAGGGAATATAAAAACTGACTGCAAACGTTTTTATAGATATGTGAAGAGAAAGAGACTAGTTAAAACAAATGTTGGTCCCTTGCAGTCAGAAACAGGTGAATTGATCATGGGGAACAAGGACATGACAGACCAATTGAATAACTACTTTGGTTCTGTCTTCACTAAGGAAGACATAAATAATCTGCCGGAAATAGCAGTGAAATGGGGGTCAAATAAGATGGAGGAACTGAGTGAAATCCAGGTTAGCCGGGAGGTGGTGTTGGGTAAATTGAACGGATTGAAGGCCGATAAATCCCCAGGGCCAGATAGTCTGCATCCCAGAGTACTCAAGGAGGTAGCCACAGAAATAGTGGATGCATTAGTGATAATTTTTCAAAATCCCTTAGATTCTGGAGTAGTTCCTGAGGATTGGAGGATAGCTAATGTAACCCCACTTTTTAAAAAAGGAGGGAGAGAGAAAGCGGGGAATTACAGACCAGTTAGTCTAACATCGGTAGTGGGGAAACTGCTATAGTCAATTATTAAAGATGGGATAGCAGCGCATTTGGAAAGTGGTGAAATCATTGGACAAAGTCAGCATGGATTTACGAAAGGTAAATCATGTCTGACAAATCTGATAGAATTTTTTGAGGATGTAACTAGTAGAGTGGATAAGGGAGAAACAGTGGATGTGTTATATCTAGACTTTCAGAAGGCTTTCGACAAGGTCCCGCATAAGAGATTAGCATACAAACTTAAAGCACACGGTATTGGGGGTTCAGTATTGATGTGGATAGAGAACTGGCTAGCAGACAGGAGGCAAAGGGCAGGAGTAAACGGGTCCTTTTCAGAATGGCAGGCAGTGACTAGTGGGGTGCCGCAAGGCTCAGTGCTGGGACCCCAGCTATTTACAATATATATTAATGATTTGGACGAGGGAATTCAATGCAACATCTCCAAGTTTGCAGATAACACCAAGCTGGGGGGTATAGTTAGGTGTGAGGAGGATGCTTGGAGGCTGCAGGGTGATTTGGATAGGCTGAGTGAATGGGCAGATGCATGGCAGATCAGTATAATGTGGATAAATGTGAGGTTATCCACTTTGGTGGCAAAAACATGAGGGTAGACTATTGGTATGGTATGTTAGCATTCATAGCGAAAGGATTTGAGTATAGGAGCAGGGAGGTTCTACTGCAGTTGTACAGGGTTTTGGTGAGGCCACACCTGGAGTATTGCGTACTGTATTGCGTACAGTTTTGGTCTCCAAATCTGAGGAAAGACATCCTTGCCATAGAGGGGGTACAGAGAAGATTCACCAGACTGATTCCTGGGATATCAGGACTTTCATATGAGGAAAGATTGGATAGACTCGGCTTGTAATCGCTGGAATTTAGAAGATTGAGGGGGGATCTTATAGAAACTTACAAAATTCTTAAGGGGTTGGACAAGCTAGATGCTGGAAGATTGTTCCCGATGTTGGGGGAGTCCAGAACAAGGGGTCACAGTCTAAGGATAAGGGGGAATTCCTTTAGGACCAAGATGAGGAAAACATTCTTTACACAGAGAGTGGTGAGTCTCTGGAATTCTCTGCCACAGAAGGTAGTTGAGGCCAGTTCATTGGCTATATTTAAGAGGGCATTAGATGTGGCACTTGTGGCTAAAGGGATCAGGGGGTATGGAGAGAAGGCAGGTACGGGATACTGAGTTGGATGATCAGCCATGATCACATTGAATGGCGGTGCAGGCTCGAAGGGCCGAATGGCCTACTCCTGCACCTATTTTTCTATGTTTCTACCTTCAGGTAGAAGGTACAGGAGTCTGAGGACTGCAACGACCAGGTTCAGGAATAGCTACTTCTGCAAAGCCACCAGGCTATTAAACTTGGCTCAGACAAAACTCTGAACATTAATACCCCTTTATCTGTTATTTGCACTTTATCAATTTATTTATTCATGTGTGTATTTACATATATAATGGTATATGGACACACTGAACTGTTTTGTAGTCAATGCCTACTATGTTCTGTTGTGCTGAAGCAAAGAGAGAATTTCATTGTCCTGTCAGGGACACATGACAATAAACTCTTTTGACACGTTTGACTTTGACTTTTTTTGACCCGTAGTCGGGATTGAACCTGGATCTCCGGCACTGCATTCGCTGTAAGGCAGCAACTCTACGGCTGCGCCACTGCGACCGCCTGCGTCCAGATGCTCTCTGGAGAATAGGAATAGGTGACGTTTCAGGTCGAGACCCTACTTCAGACTGGAGAGCATGGCTTTAAGGTGAGAGGGGCAATGTTTAAAGAAGATGTGCAGGACCTGTTTTTTATTACTCATGGAGTTGGTTGGGTCTGGGGACACAGCTGGAGGTGGCGGTCGAAGATGATACAAATAATGGCATTCAAGAAGGTTTTGGATAGGTATGTGGGTACGGAGGGATATGGATCGCATGCAGGCAGAGGAGGTTAGTTTAACTTGGCAGCATGTTCAGAATGGGCACTGCGGGCCGAAGGGCCTGCTGCGGGCTGAAGGGCCACGTTTTCAACCACTTCCGATTCTGCTATATATTAGATAAAAATTCTTCCTTGACCATTTTCAAGTCTCTAAATAGCGTAGGTGTGGGCTTATTGTGGTCACATACACCGAGATACAGTGAAAATATTTATTGAGGTGCCATCCAGTCAAATCATACTGTATATTAGTTTCAGTTTTAGAGATACAACGTGGAAAAAGACCTTTCGGCCCATCGAGTCGGCGCTGACCAGCGATCCCCAAACATTAACACTATCCCACACACACCAGAGGCAAATTTTCGAAATGTTACCAAGTTAATTAACCTAAATTCGAGGACGTCTTTGGAATGTGGGAGGAAACCGGAGCTCCCGGAGTAAACCCACGCGGGTCACAGGGAGAACGTACAAACTCCAGACAGACAGGCACCTGTAGTCAGGATCGATCCCGAGTCTCTGGCGCTGTGAGGCAGCAACTCTACCGCTGTGCCACCGTATATGAGTACCATCAAGCCAGGTCTTGCAAAGAATCAAAAACCAGGAGGCAGAATATAGTGTAACACAGCGATATAGCGTTAGAGTGTTGCAGAAACTGAGCTACGAAATGACAAATGAAATGTGTTCAAATCTGATTACCATTATTGGATGAACATAAGTTGACGTAGGGTAAAACGTATTAAAATTTCTTGGAGAGTTTGTGGAAATGGAATTTGTTTATCCAGATAAAGATTGACAGCAGATCATACTGAAGCACTCATGATCCTTCGGGAAGTTAAAGGGCGAAGTTTTTCCATCTGAATTATGGTAATGTTGATGCTCACACTCCCTTGTGTGCGAGACATCAGACATAGGAACATGAAGGATATCCAAACTTGTCTGTGTGAGATGTGCCAGTCTTCTATTAGCTGCCACATCAGTAATGTGCAATTGACTTGCTTGAAGTTGTTGTATTCGTTCTGAAGGCCTAAACAAAGTTTGCCACAGAAAGTGAGGATCGTCTGAAGTGATGTGAAGTCTGAAACACAGGAGGATCAGGGGTGATCTTATAGAGGTGTATAAGATCATAAATCGGGTAGATGCACAGAGTCTCTTGCCCAGGGTAGGGGAATTGAGGACCAGAGGACATAGGTTCAAGTTGAAGGGAAAAAGATTTAATAGAAATCTGAGGGGTAACTTTTTCACACAAAGGGAGTTGGGTGTATGGAACAAGCTGCCAGGGGAAGTAGTTGAGGTTGGGACTATCCCAACATTTAAGAAACACTTAGACAGGTACATGGATAGGACAAGTTTGGAGGGATATGGACCACATGCAGGCAGGTGAGACTAGTATAGCAGACATGTTGGCCGATGGGTGCAAGTTGGGCCGAATGGCCTGTTTCCGCGCTGTATCACTCTATGCCTCTCAATGACATACGGAGTGTGACTGGCTGTTAGTTAGCCTGTCTACTGCCAGGTTTGTTTTACTTTTGGCCATGACCCGAGTATACATTGGGGGTGGCACTGAACAGGTTAAGGGATCTACCTGGACCCCACGGATCCCAGAAATGAGTGGGTTCACATATGATGAGCGTTTGACGGCACTGGGCCTGTACTCACTGGTGTTTAGAAGAATAAGGGAGGGGGTGGGAGGGGGGGGGGGGGCTCATTGAAACATACTGAATGATGAAAGGCTTCGATAGAGTGGATGTGGAGAGGATGTTTTTACTAGTGCTGAGAATCTAGGACCAGTGGTCATAGCCACAGAATTAAAGGACATTCCTTTAGGAAGAAGATGAGAAGACATTTCTTTAGAGGGTGGTGGAATTCTTTGCCACAGAAGGCCGTGGAGGCCAAGTCAATAAATATTTTTTGATAGATTCTTGATTAGTACGGGTGTCAGATGTTATGGGGAGAAAGCAGGAGAATGGGGTTAGAGGATAGATCAGCCATGATTGAATGGCGGAGTAGACTTGATGGAGAGAATGGCCTAATTCTCCTCCTATTACTTATGCCCTTATGACATCACTAATACATCCTGACTCAGTCATGGAGAGTCATAAAGTACAGATATTGGAGCATGGAGTCATACAGTGTGGAAACAGTCCCATTAACCCAACTTATCCACACCGACCAACTTGCCTCATCTACACTAGTCCCACTTGTCTGCGTTTGGCCCATATCCCTCTAAACTTGGCCTATCCATGCACCTGTGTAGGAAGAAACTGCAGATGCTGGTTTACACCGAACATAGACGCAAAATACTGGAGTAACTCAGCGGGTCAGGCAGCATCTCTGGAGAAAAGGAATAGGTGACGTTTCTGTCCAAGACCCTTCTTCTGACTCACGCCTGTCTATCCATGTGCCTGTGTCATTTATTCTAAAACATGTTGATTTAAAAGAATGTTCAAAACAAATCAGCTTTTTTTTAACTGTCAGAAACTCTTTGTCGGGCATTCTAGATCCGTGGGATCAGATTTTAAAATTTCACATTTTTTATGACATCAACAGCTCTGCAAGAACATTAAATGGTCTACGAGACGGAAAAACAAGGAAAAATGCCTTTTCTCTACAAGGATCTCACTGTTCAAGTGTTTAGCGTGCAGCACAGTGGCGCAGCGGTAGAGTCGCTGCCTCACAGCACCAGAGACCCGGGTCTGATCCTGAGTACGGGTGCTGTCTGTACGGAGTTTGTACGTTCCCCCTGTGACTGCATTAGTTTTCTCCGGTATCTCCGGTTTCCCCCCCACACTCCAAAGACGTACGGGTTTGTCGGTTAATTGGATTGGTATAATTGTAAATTGTCCCTAGTGTGTAGCATAGTGCAAGTGTGCAGGGATCGCTGGTTGCCGCGAACTTGGCCTGTTTCTTGACTATATCTCTAATCTAAGCCAAACTATACTAAGCACAGATGAACCATAATGGGCACCATGATGAGATAGGGTCAGATACGATGAAGGCACAAGGAACTGTAGATGCTGGAATCTTGAGCAAAATACAAAGTGGTGGAGGAGCTCTGCGGGTCAGGCAGCATCTGTGGAGGGAACGGGCAGACGATGTTTTGGATCGGGACCTCTCTTCAGATACCATGCCTGAATACATACCTGAAGGGTTCAAAGGTCCAAAGGTCTGTTTAGTGTCAAGTGTACCCATTGGGGTGCAGTGAGACTCGAGTTACCATACAGTCATATTTTTAAAAAAGCAACAAGACACACAACTACATAAAAGTTAACATAAACATCCGCCACAGCGGATTCCCCACATTCCAAAGGACAAAGGACACAGGACAAAGGACATTTATTGTCACATACACTAATTGGTGCAGTGAAATTTGAGTTACCATGCAGCACATAAAACATAGAAAACATCCCCCCACAGCGGAATCAATGTTTCCCACTATGAGGGAAGGCACCAAAGTTCAGTCCTCTTCCTCTGTTCACCCGTGGTCAGGGCCTATTGAGGCCTCCGCAGTCACCGCAACGATGGCCCGATGTTTCAGGTCCTCGAACGGAAGAACACTCTCAGTGGCCCGGAGCCTCCGAATCGATTGCTTCCTACCGAAGACCGCGGCTTCCTTAGTCCACAGGCCGAGCTGGGCGGAGATTCAACGCTGGCGACCTCAGCGAGAGATCCCAGGCTCCGCGATGTCAAAGTCAGCATCGCCAGCGGCTGGAATGTCAGCGCCGCCTGTGGCTGGAAGCTCCGCAGACCTCAGCTCCACGGTGTTCAAAGCCGGCAGTCCCAGCACTCCGGCGCTCCAACACGGCGATTCCCGGTAAGGCATCGCTTGCTCCACGATGGAATCCAGTGCTGTGCCACTGCTGAAGTTGAAGCTCTGACCGTTCTCCGGCAGGAAAGGCCGCGCCAATCCAGATGGTAGGCCACGTGTAGGGGGCGAAGATGCGGCTCGGAGAATAATGGCATCCTCGACCAGGAAGTAACTAGGAAAAACTGTTTCCCCCTCCCCCCACCTCCCCCCCCCCTCTCATCCCCTCTCCCCTCCTCATCCCCCTACCCCCCCTCCCCCTCCACCCCCCTCCCCCCACATAAAATAGACTAAAGGACCTCCAAAAACAAACTTTAAAACAGACTAAAAATAACAAAAACAATGAAAGGACAGACAGCTGCAGGCGAGGCAGCCACACTAGATGGCGCCACCACTCGACCCACACTGTGATGGAAGGCAATCTTCTTCCTCTTTGACACCTGCCAAGATGTACTATCCACAGCAGCCAGAGTGGGAAGGTTTAGACAATGGCAGAAGAGACTGCAAGGGTTTGCAAGGGTTAGAAAAAAAAAGTTAGACCATGAGGTCTCCTCCATTGTGTAGAATGGAAATGCAGATGCTGGTTTACGCCAAAGATAGAAGCAAAATGCTGGAGTAACTCAGCGGGTCAGGCAGTATCTCTGGAGAGGAATGGGTTACGTTTCAGGTCGTGATATTTCTTCAGACTGAGAGCCAGGGAAACAAGGGATTGGGCAACTTCAGGTCTCGACCCGAAACAACACCCCTTTCTTCTCTCCAGCTCTTCTCCATTGCCTGGGCCTCCTCCATTGCCAGAGTGAAGCCACAGACAAACTGGAGGAAGAGTACCTCGTATTGCGCTTGGTTTCACCCAGAGAGTTGTGAATCTGTGAAATTCTCTGCCTCAGAAGGCAGTGGAGGCCAATTCTCTGGATGCTTTTGGCAGCCATCAAAGCAGCAATGATGTATTCAAGAGAGAGTTAGATAGAGGTCTTAAAGATGGCGGAGTCAAGAGATATGGGGAGAAGGCAGGAATGGGGTACTGATTGTGGATAATCAGCCATGATCACAGTGAATGGCGGTGCTGACTTGAAGGGCTGAATGTCCTACTGCATATATTGTCTATTGTCTATTGCCTATTGTCTATTGTCTATAGCTGACAATGCAACGGTATGAACATTGAATCCTACAATTTTAGTTCACCTCTAACTTTCCTCCCCTTTTCGCTCTCCAATGGGAATCCCACCTATTTCTCACCTTCCCCCCGCTTTGCTCTTGCTTCTCGGCAGAGAAAACTCCAAATAATTTACAGCTTCTGTTGGACAAGAACCAGCAACATAAATCAGTGAGCTTTGCTATGAATTTATATCCACAGTTCAGCAAAATAAATCTTTTAAATTAAACAAACTCAGAAATTCCAGGACAGTTTCTTCCCAGTTGTTATCATCCTACTCAAGCAGAGAGTAACACTCGGACTATCCTTGATCGGACTTTGCTGGCTTTACCTTGCACTATATCATTTATCATGTATACACTGTAAATAGCTCAATTGTAATCATGTATTGTCTTTCCGCTGACTGGATAGCGTACATCAAAGGCTTTTCACTCTTCCTCGATTCATGTAACAATAAACTAAACTGTAAACTGAATATATTTATCCCTACACGTTACTTTTCTTTGATTCTTGATTGGTGCAGGTGTCAGGGGTTATGGGGAGAAGGAAGGAGAATCAGGTTAGGAGGGAGAGATAGATCAGCCTTGATTGACAGGCAGAGTAGACAAGATTGGCCAAGTTGCCTAATTCTGCTCTATCACTTATGACTTATGACCTAATGAGACAGTTGTGACAATCAGTAACAACTTAATGCAAGCAGTTAGCTACAAGCACTTACAAATTACACATAGAAAAATGCAGACTTATCCCTTGCAGCCCCGAGGTGATTAAACACTGCCCAGTCCATCATCGGCTCTGACCTCCCTTCCATCGAGGGGATTTATCGCAGTCGCTGCCTCAAAAAGGCTGGCAGTATCATCAAAGACCCACACCATCCTGGCCACACACGCATCTCCCTGGCTACCTTCAGGTAGAAGGTACAGGAACCTGAACCGGCAATGACCAGGTTCAGGAATAGCTACTTCCCCACAGTCATCAGGCTATTAAACCTGGCTCGGACAAAACTCTGATCATTAATAACCCATTATCTGTTATTTGCAATTTATCAGTTTATTTATTCATGTGTGTATATATTTTTATATGGTATATGGACACACTGATCTGTTTTGTAGTCAATGCCTTCTATGTTCTGTTATACTGAAGCAAAGCAAGAATTTCATTGTCCTATCAGGGACACATGACAATAAACTCACTTGAACTTGATTTGCTGGTGTCTTATGTGTCACTGCTAAATAACAAGGCCTCACACAATGGCAGGGCCCTTGCACAGAATAATCTATAATGACTAAGCAAGTCTTGCTCATTGAATAGCTGATTAAAATGAACAACTTTAGAAACATAGAAACATAGAAAATAGGTGCAGGAGTAGGCTATTCGGCCCTTCGAGCCAGTACCGCCATTCAATATGATCATGGCTGATCATCCAAAATCAGTACCGCGTTCCTGCCTTCTCCCCATATCCCTTGATTCCGTCAACCCTAACTCTCTCTTGAATACATCTTTGCTGCTTTGATGGCTGCCAAAATGGTTTTTCACTGTTTCCGAAAGGCACCAACATTCAAAATCAACTACAAAGCAATTGAAATATTTTGATGACATTGAAAGTAAAATATCGCAATTAAAATAATTAAACTAATATCAACTAATGAACGGGCCACTTGCTTTACATTCTTTTCGAGAGGATGCACTTACAATTCTGGTGCAAAAGTTAATCCGACAGAGGTTCACCGAGAAGATTTCCTCATGGTGTGGGCTTTAATAAATTAGTATGATACCACAATTGGAGTCCAGAATCAGAGGGCGGTGCGGTGGCGCAGCGATAGAGATGCTGCCTTGCAGTGCCAGAGACCTGGGTTTGATCCTGACTATGAGCACTGTCTGAACGGAGTTTGTACGTTCTCCACGTGACCTGCGTGGGTTTTTTTCCAGGAGCTCCGGTTTCCTCCCGCACTCCAAAGACGTAAGGGTTTGTAGGTTAATTGGCTTGGTATCATTGTAAATTGTCCATAGTGTAAGTGTGCGGGGATTGCTGGTCGGCGCGGACTCGGTGGTCTTTTTCTGAACTGTATCTCTAAACTGATGTGGAGCCCAGCATTGGAGCGCAGTTGCAAAATCGGGTTCCAGACTGCATGTTATTCACAAACCTCCCGATACTGGCATTACTGTGCTGAGCTGCATGCATTTCCCAGTACTGTTCAGTTCAATATTCTCTATTGACTTATTCTTTAGCTGTAACGTGCATGCACAATAGAGCAGAAGGCATGGTGCTTCATGGCCAAATGCAGGCAGCACGGTGGTGCAGCGGTAAAGTTGCTGCCCTGCAGTGCTACAAACCCGGGATCGATCCTGAATACGGATGCTGTCCGTACGGAGTTTGTACATTCTCCTCGTGACCACGTGGGTTCTCTCCGGGTGCTCCGGTTTCCACCCATACTCCAAAGACGTACAGGCTTGCCAGTTAATTGGCTTAGTTAAAATTGTAAATATTGTCCCTCGTGTGTGTAGGATAGTGTTAGTGGAAGTTGGAATCGCTGGTCGATGGGCCGAAGGGCCTGTTTCATAGAAACATAGAAAACATAGAAAATAGGTGCAGGCCATTCAGCCCTTCGTGCCACTTAATATGATCATGGCTGATCATCCTAAATCAATGCCCCGATCCTGCTTTTTCCCCATAGCCCTTGATTCCGTTAGCCCTAAGAGAATCTAACTCTCTCTGCATCTCTGAACTAAACTAAACTATACTAAAGCACCAGTGGAATCTGAGGAATTGCAAATGGAACAGAAAAAGACAATGTTTGTCGGTAAGTAATGGAGCTTTTTAATAAAAGTACCAATTTACGTGTGTGTATTGTGCACTAAATACTCCGGAGAGCGGGGATGCTGCTATTCAACACTACTTCATAAACGAGACTGTGCTGACGGGTCTTTCCTTTGTAATTTGTAAGTAAATCAATGATTTCCTGAAGATACCGGTGATGTATTGCTTATAAGATAACAGTATATCTTTATTTCAGAAGAAAGGGCGCTTTGAAATTCATGGTGGTATTAGCAACAATTGTATAAATCAGTTCAGCTCTAATGAACTGCCAGTATTAAAACCAGTCTGCATTACTTTAATACCAGCACAACAGCATTAGGCCAAATGGCAGCTATTGAGGAAACACGTTCAGCATTATTAAAGTACAGCTCTGAAAATGTTTTATATTCATTCAGAAGCAACATTAAGAGAACAATGGTGAATTTGTAATTATTGAAGGCAATGAATTCTCACTCTGACTGATGGAAATTTTATTCTGGGTCAGCACCCCATTCTAAATAATCATGCTACACCATATTTCTATCCAAGAGAAGGTAAGTTATTACTCATTAACTAGCAACCAATTACAAATGAATATGTTGGGAATGTACACAATGAAAACAAATGGAGAAAATTGGTAAAAATGATATTTAAGTATCAGATAATCGAGTATCTGTTTGTCCCGGTAACAGCATTATTTTTTACCTTCACTCTCGGTGGTAAAACACTTACACGTCCTAACTTTCCAGTGTCTGAACACATTGCCCCATATCTAATTTTAAACAGTGACAACTAGGGAGTGTGTACCAATAGGAGGATATGTCAATCAATCCATTTTTATTTATATAGCACATTTAAATCAACTCGCGTTGAGACCAAAGTGCTGTACATAGAAACATTTGGCTTTCCACATATGATTTACATCTGCCTTCAAATGTACCTTCTACTTTAATTTAATTT
The DNA here is from genome assembly GCA_963514005.1 of Raja brachyura. The sequence goes on from OY740802.1 coordinate 9,842,540, forward strand.
AGTTTCATTTAGTTTAACTCTGGAGAGAAGGAATATGTGACATTTCGGGTTGAGACCCTTCTTCAGACTAATGGCAGGGGAGAGGCAGAAACATAGATAAGGAAGTGTAAGGTGTGAAAAGGGAATGGAGATCAAGAAAAATATAGAATAAATCATTGTTAGCTAGGAGAAGCCAACAACAAAGCCAACAGATAAAATAGTAAGATTAAATGAGAACGTACCAGTTCGAAGTTTGATCCTTATTTTATGAGGAGTTACGATGATTATGTGAAGAAGTCCCGCCAGCCGCATGCGCGTCATACTTCAAAGCAGTGGCGTGAAAACATAGAAACCTGATAGCCGAAGTAAGGTAGTAAGGCTTTGGGAAGACTAGAAATACCAGATGATCCTTTTGATTATGAGGGCCGGGAGGAACTCATCGTAACTCCTCATAAAATATGGATCCAACTTCGAACTGGTAAGTTCTCGTTTAATCTTACTATTTTACTTCGGAGTCACGTGAGTGACTACGTGAAGATTTCAATGCTCTGTGATTTCATGCCGTAGATGCACTCCATACGACACACTGCTTCAGTTGACACAGTAGTAAACAAATAATACATTGAATATTGTTTCAATTATTCAACTATTTTAATAATAATAATAATAACGATAACAAAAAAAAGTAATAACCCCTCCATCCCAGGGGAAATTACAAAGAAATGACATAAAACAAAGCAACCGCAAATTAAACCGAACCCAACACAGCATGCCCAAACCCTGGCACTGTAACAAAAGGTTTATCATAGAACTTAGAAAAAGTTGCTTCTTTAGACCATCCTGCGGCCTCGAGGATTTGGTCGAGCGGCACGTCCTGCGCCTTCGCCGCGGATGTTGATGCCGCCCTAGTGGAGTGAGATTTAAACACATGAGTGTCCACTCCAGCGTAATCCAGAACCTGTTTTAACCATCTAGAAATTGTTTGTGCCGACACTTTTTTATATGTTTTTTTGTGGGTAATGAGCATTGCTGTCTCAGAACCTCTGAGACTCTTAGTTACTTCACTATATTGACTCAGATGCTTAACCACACATAATTCTTGGTCCACAGGGTATGCTTTAAAGATTACCTTGGTTACAGCCATTCCTGGCCTGCTTTGCTTGATTGGATCTTAGACATAAAAAGTAATTTTATCTACAGACAAATGGATACAATCTAGTCGTAACATTTGCAATGTCTGTACTCGTTGTGCTGATACTAACGCCATGAGCATAACCACTTTTTAGTGTTAACTTCTGAAGACAGTGACATAATTGTGTGCCCATTGCCGAAGCAATGTGAGCACTATACTGACATCCCAGATTTCTGTATATCTAGGCTTGGGAAGATTTTTATTAAAATCATTTTTATTAAAATCATTTTTATTAAAATGATTGGAGGTTAGCTAATGTAACCCCACTTTTTAAAAAAGGAGGGAGAAAGCGGGGAATTACAGACCAGTTTGTCTAACATCGGTAGTGGGGAAACTGCTAGAGTCAGTTATTAAAGATGGGATAGCAGCGCATTTGGAAAGTGGTGAAATCATTAGACAAAGTCAGCATGGATTTACGAAAGGTAAACCATGTCTGACAAATCTGATAGAATTTTTTGAGGATGTAACTAGTAGAGTGGATAAGCGAGAACCAGTGGATGTGTTATATCTAGACTTTCAGAAGGCTTTCGACAAGGTCCCGCATAAGAGATTAGCATACAAACTTAAAGCACACGGTATTGGGGGTTCAGTATTGATGTGGATAGAGAACTGGCTAGCAGACAGGAGGCAAAGGGTAGGAGTAAACGGGTCCTTTTCAGAATGGCAGGCAGTGACTAGTGGGGTACCGCAATGCTCAGTGCTGGGACCCCAGCTATTTACAATATATATTAATGATTTGGACGAGGGAATTCAATGCAACATCTCCAAGTTTGCAGATGACACCAAGCTGGGGGGTATAGTTAGGTGTGAGGAGGATGCTTGGAGGCTGCAGGGTGATTTGGATAGGCTAAGTGAATGGGCAGATACATAGCAGATGCAGTATAATGTGGATAAATGTGAGGTTATCCACTTTGGTGGCAAAAACATGAGGGTAGACTATTATGTGAATGGTGGCAGATTAGTAAAAGGGGAGATGCAACGAGACCTGGGTGTCATGGTACACCAGTCATTGAAAGTAGGCATGCAGGTGCAGCAGGCAGTGAAGAAAGCAAATGGTATGTTAGCATTCATAGCGAAAGGATTTGAGTATAGGAGCAGGGAGGTTCTACTGCAGTTGTACAGGGTTTTGGTGAGGACCACACCTGGAGTATTGCGTACAGTTTTGGTCTCCAAATCTGAGGAAAGACATCCTTGCCATAGAGGGCGTACAGAGAAGATTCACCAGACTGATTCCTGGGATGTCAGGACTTTCATATGAGGAAAGATTGGATAGACTCGGCTTGTACTCGCTGGAATTTAGAAGATTGAGGGGGGATCTTATAGAAACTTACAAAATTCTTAAGGGGTTGGACAGGCTAGATGCTGGAAGATTGTTCCCGATGTTGGGGGAGTCCAGAACAAGGGGTCACAGTCTAAGGATAAGGGGGAATTCCTTTAGGACCGAGATGAGGAAAACATTCTTTACACAGAGAGTGGTGAGTCTCTGGAATTCTCTGCCACAGAAGGTAGTTGAGGCCAGTTCATTGGCTATATTTAAGAGGGCGTTAGATGTGGCACTTGTGACTAAGGGATCAGGGGGTATGGAGAGAAGGCAGGTATGGGATACTGAGTTGGATGATCAGCCATGATCATATTGAATGGCGGTGCAGGCTCAAAGGGCCGAATGGCCTACTCCTGCACCTATTTTTCTATGTTTCTGTGTTTCTATAAATTGGGATACTAACGGATGAGACCCGATAGATTGCCGTTCTGAAAAATGTCCTAAGGAGGAGGACAAAGCACTCCGAACACTATTAATGGCACTATAACTCAAAATGCAACATAGCAAGGAACTCCAATACATCCGGCATGCTTGCAGTATGATAAGATATATCTAACTGTACACAAAACATTTCCCATTTCTTTATATGAGCCATATATTGTTTCTTAGTGCTATCTCATCAAGCTGCAGTTATGACATCCATGGTCCTATCCGACAGTCCAAGCCCTTGTAACGGTCTGGTCAGAACATGCAGATTAATAAATTAATAAATGAATACGGTCATGTAACGGTTGACTTTCTCCTGCTACTGGATGTACCAACAAATTACTGCAGTTGGGGATCGTCATGAATAGCTGAGTCATCATTCTGAGCACCAATGGGAACCATGGCTGTGTAGGCCAGTCTGGAACTACCAAAACGCCTGTTGAGGATGATTAACCGTCCTTTCAATTACCCTTTTCTGGAATACATTTTTAATTTCTTCTTCTACCTGACGAGTTTCTGGTGCAGCAAACACCAAGACTCTATTAGGCAAATGCTGTACAGGTGGATCAACTCCTCCCATAAATTCTATTGTAGAGCCTGACACAGTATCTAGTATAAACCGATCAGATGTTATGCAGGATCATTCATCATAAAACAACTGTAATCTACCCCCAACCGGAGGTTGTGCCCCAGAAGTATTATCTGTGACAGAATGAAGTTCCAGTACCTCAGCAAACGACCTGGAAGGTCTCCTTCTCCCAATAATATAAGGGTTGATGTTGGGCTGTACTGGGCAATAATATTTTCGCCCCATCGGCCTCCCTCTGCTCGTGCCTGCCCCAGCATCAAACCCCCTGTGTATCCAACCTGCTTGTTTTCTTGGAGCAGGGATTAAAGGTTTTATAAGCCCAATTGTTTTGGACTCTTCATCAATGTCCTTGATTTGTTTCGGAAGATTTTCACCAAATAAATAATTCGGTGCCTGGATATCACTTGCTTTGCACAGTCCTGCAAATTTTGGATGTAACGTTGGCCGAATGGTGATCTTCCTCATACAATTAATCTCAAAATAAGCATTACAGAATAATGCGAGCATGTCTTTTTGTATTTTAGACATTGTTGACCCTTGTGTCATCTTCCCAAACGCAGTGATGCCAGCTGACATTAGCTTGAGGAAACGCTGGAAACGCATTTCCTGCCCTTGCATCGTTGCACTCATGGGTACTCATATTGCTGAGTTTACAGTGGGCACCCTGAGCGAGGCACAATTGACGGGTGTTTTATACAACTCTGCTGTCTCAGTCATAACAGATTCATGGAGCTGGTGAGAAATCAAATAGTTGATATTGGCAGCTAGGTTCTCTTCCATAGACTCACCAGTCCCTTCCGGTATAGCAAAATTGCGCGCTACATCGGGAACACCCGGAGCGTGGCTCTTGTGGTCTGGTGTGTACACGTATGTAGGGACACCAGCTTCAGGTTCAGGCTCCTCCTGCCCTGGTACTCCTGAGTCATGCTCCAGGGAGACCTCATCCATACCCAAACAAGGCACTAGAGAGCGAGATTCCCACTGTTGATAGGCACCATACTCAGTATATGGAACTCCTTCGGAGGTTGCCTAGGGAATCTCTGGGCCCTTGGACCCTTGACTGATAGTGTTTGGAGCATTTTCTCCATTTGGTCCAGTCTCCCCCACATTCTTTTACGATCTGGAGGGGAGTCCTCTTCATCAGACCCGTCAGACAAAATGGGCCTGACAGACATTCGTTTAGCTTTCTTCCCTATAGTTGTGGCCTCAGTGCCCTGGGACACTGGAGCAGCTGGAAGCTGTTCAATTACGGGAAAAATGGCCACCAGTATCGGAACCGGCACCGCACTAATCTCTCTTCCCGATCGCTGCGATGGGACCGCATCGCTGCGCGACCCACGCTTACTTCGAACCAACTTTTTTCCAACGCTCTCCATTTCAAAGCTCCTACTGACTCGCAAGCCAGCTTTACGGAGCTTAAGTACTAAGTTTTAAATCACTTACCTGCGAGGTTTCTACTCACCGTTGGTGGAGCTGCGCACTCCAGCCCGTTCCATGCGACATGCATCGACGTAATGATGCGCGTGCGCCTGGCAGGACTTCTTCACGTAGTCACTCAGTGACTCTGAAGTAAAATGTAGTTGGAGACAGTTCTAAGTTTAGTTTGAAGAAGAGTCTGAACAAGATCTCGACCCAAAACGTACCCAATTGCTTCTCTCCATAGATGCTGCCTCACACGCTGAGTTCCTCCAGCAATTTTCTCTACCTAAGTTTAGTTTAGTTTGGTTTGGCGATGCAGCGTGGAATCAGGCCCTTCAGCCCACTGAGTCCGCGCCGGCCATCGATCCCCGCAAACTAACCCTATCCTACACACACTAGGGACAATTTACTTTTTATACCAAGCCAATTAACCAATAAATGTCTTTGAAGTGGGTGGAAACTGAAGATCTTGGAGAAAGCCAACGCAGGTCACGGGGAGAAACGTACAAACTCCATACAGACAGCACTCGTAGTCGGGATCGAACCTGGGACATTGGTGCTGTAAGGCAGTAGCTCTGCCGCTGCGTCACCATGCCGCCCTATATTTTGAATGACAAAATATCTGTGAGCAGATCCAACTTTACATGTTTGGGTATCAGATCTTGTTCCCCTTCAGTGTGGTCCAACATCCATTGAATTAGATGCTAGCCATGAGAATGGGGACAGTTTGAGACTCCGTGCGACGGATGTGTGGAAGTCTGGAACGTCTTTGGAAAACCGAGCCTCCCGTAGGAATGATTTTTTCCTCGAGTCAGACAATCTTGCATATTTCTAACCAGGCATCTGTCAGGGAATTTGATCGCGAATAATAAGACATGTTTCCACTTATTATGGCCAAAAGCCCCTGTGCATATTTAACAAAGGCATATGTATTCTATCATAATGATTGCTTAGGGCCCTAGAAATACTTTTATTTTTAAACTCCTCGCCATATGTATAATAATTGATGTCACTAACTGGAAAACATGTTCATTGATAGATTTCAATTGTCTTTGCCAGTGCGGTATCTCTGAATGACAGAGGAAGCTACGGTAGCAGTTTTTGTGCCTGAAGGGAAAGGTTCATTGTTAACTCTGCTCTTGGGTGGCACGGTGGAGCAGGGGCAAAGTTGCAGCCTCACAACGCCAGAGACCCAGGTTCGATCCTGACTATGGGTAATGCCTGTACAGAGTTTGTACGTTCACCCCGTGACCTGCATGGGTTTTCTCCGAGATCTTCGTTTTTCTCCCACACTCCAAAGACGTACAGGTATGTAGGTTAATTGGTCTGGTATAAATGTATATTTTCCCTACAGTGTGTAGGATAGCGTTCAGGGATCGCTGGTCGGTACGTACTCGGTGGGCCAAAGGGCCACTCTGTATCTCTAAACTCAACTAAACTAAACTTAGGTAGACAGAAATGTTGGAGGAACTCAGCAGGTGAGGCAGCATCTATGGAGAGAAGGAATTGGTGACATTTCGGGCCGATACCCTTCTTCAGACTCTTCTTCAAACTAAACCCAGAGCTGTCTCCGACTACATTTTATCTGTTTGCTTTATTGTTAGCTTCTCCTAGCTAACAATGGTCTATTCTACATTTTTCTTGTTCGCCGTTCCCTTTTCACACCTTACACTTCCTTATCTATGTATCTCCCTCTCCCCTGCCATCAGTCAGAATAAGGGTCTCAACCCAAAATGTCACCCATTCTTTCTCTCCAGAGATGCTGCCTGTCCCGCTGAGTTACTCCAGCATTTTGTGTCTAAACTTAGAGCTCAAGCAGTTGCAACTGGCATTGACTTAAGAGCTGGGTCCACGATTGCACCAATTGCTTTAACATGGACAGATATGACCGCAACAATTTACAACCAGCGCTTTAAATGAAATGTTCATGCTGGTATTTAATTAGCAATACAACACTGGGAGAGGACGACAAATTCCATCAAAAGCCTGAATTTCAACGCTCCAATTTTCAACTCAGTGTTGACAGTCTGTCTCCTGGGAACGTTTTTCTTTCCCAGACTTGGAGGCTTAGTTTCTGCCATTCGATGCTTTTTTTTCGAGCATGTATATTCCCAGAGGAGTTTCTGAGCTAAAGCGTGTATGATATGCACTGGGAACAAGTGTCATCTCATAGAAAGCCTCGTTTAATTTTGCTGCAATTTCTTTGTTTCCTTGTATGTTTGAAAGGCAGAACACACAGCCTTTCTTGGGTGTGTCTTGAAAATCTCTGACAAAGATGACAGTTATTTACATTGCGATCGGTTTATGAGCATTTTATACAGCGTCCCCATCAATCATTGAAAACAGTGCTCTGACACCTTTTACAATGCTTAAACCCTTTTGTAGCTTTTCACAAAAAAAGGCATAACAATTAAACACTGATTATAGCTTTTAGGATAAAATACTCTACATTCTTTGAATGTGTCTTTTTTTTTGGATTATTAGCAAAGCATGATGGAGATTTGCAGTATAAATCCTCAAAACAAAAGGGTCTGTTTTGAAGATAATGCTGCCCATTGTTTATGGTTCAGCTGCTTCACACAAGGTAGAGGCATGTGGACATTTGAGCGTTTCCAAAAGCTGTTTTTCAAATGGCATGTTCCACCATTAGCCTTGCTGTCCATAAGCACCAATACTGTGCCATTGCTGCACACAACCAGTAGATATGAGCTTTAATACATCGTGACAACACCTCCACCCTAAATCCTGCTTAACCCCATTAACTCCAACCTTGTCTACTCTATCTGCTGTTCCAAGTGTGGACTCCGATGTATCGGCGAGACCAGGTGCAGGCTCGGGCGATTGCTTCGCTGAACACCTCTGCTCAGTCCGCCTCGACCTACACGATCTCCCAGTTGCCAAACACTTTTACTCCCCTTCCCATTCCTATACTGACCTTTCTGTCCTGCGCCTCCTCCATTGTCAGCGAGAGGCCACACGTAAATCAGAGTAACAGCATCTCGTATTACGCTTGCTCAGCTTACAACCCAGCAGTATGATAATTGATTTGTAACCCTTGCATTCCCTCTCTCTCTGTCCCTCCCCCACCCAAGGAGTCATTTAGTTTCTCTGTCTGTAAACTCATTTTCACCTATCCCACACCCACCTATTGTGTTCCCCAGATTTCCTTGATAATCAGAGCTTTTTGCATTTCTTCCATTCATTTCTCCAAAGTACCGTCTACATCTCTCGTTACTCCTTCCCCCGACTCTCAGTCTGAAGAAGGGTCTCGACCCGGAACATCGCCTATTCCTTTTCTCCAGAGGTGAAGCCTGACCCGCTGAGTTACTCCAGCTGTTTGTGAGTGTCTGCCCCATGGACTGGAGGCAGGCCAGAAGGAGCAGAGGACCAGCACCATGGATAGCGACTGCCTGCTGAAACACCACAGCACCATGGACAGCGAGCGCTCTGGACTGAGCTAAGGCCACAGCCAGAGAAACAAAGAACTGCAAATGCAGGTTTAAACCGATGATAGACACGAAATGTTGGAGAAACTCAGCGGGTCAGGCAGCATCTCTGGAGAGAAAGAATAGGTGACGTTTCGGGTCGAGACCTTATCAGACGCAGGCATCAGAGATTTTCTATGTTTCCATGTTTCTAAGTCTGATTTAGAAACATGGAAACATAGAAAATAGGTGCAAGAGTAGGCCATTCGGCCCTTTCGAATCAGAACCACCATTCAATATGATCATGGCTGATCATCCAAAATCAGGACCCCGTTCCTGCTTTCTCCCCATATCCCTTGATTCCGTTAGCCCGAAGAGTTAGATCTAACTCTCTCTTGAAAACATCCAGTGAATTGGCCTCCACTGCCTTCTGTGGCAGAGAATTCCACAGATTCACAACTCTCTGGCTGAAGATGTTTTTCTCATCTCAGTCCTTATTCTTGAACTGTGACCCCTCGTTCTGGACTCCCCCAACATTGGGAACATATTTTCGGCATCTAGCCTGTGCAATCCTTTAAGAATTGTATATGTTTCTATTTAGTTTAGATTTTAGCTTAGTTTAGAGATACAGCGCAGAAACAGGCCCTTCGGCCCACCGAGTCCGCACCGACCAGCGCCCCACACATTACCACTACCCTACACACACTAGAGATAATTTTACATTCAAACATTTATACCAAGCCAATTAACCTACAAACCTTCAAACCTGATGAAGGGTCTTGATCCAAAACATCACCTATTCCTTTTCTCCAGCGATGCTGCCTGACCCGCTGAGTTACTCCAGAATATCTTAGCTGCATCACTTTTGCTGGAATTCGATGAATTTACCTGCAGTAACAAAGAACTGCAGATGCTGGTTAATACTCAAAAGGACACAAAGTCCTTTGTTCAGTTGCCAATGCATCTGACAATTAAACACTCTTGACTCTACTTTTAAGTTTGGTTTAGAGATGCAGCGCGGAAACAGGCCCTTTCGCCAACCAAGTCCTTTCCGACCTGCGATCCCCACATGCTTGCACTATCCAACACCTTAGGGATAATTTTACTATTTTTACCGAATACAATTAACCTACAAACCTGTAAGTCTTTGGAGGATAGGAGGAAACTCACCCGGAGAAAACTCACGCTGGTCACGGGCAGAATGTACAAACTCCGTACAGGCTGCACCTGTAGTCAGGATTGAACCCGGGTCTCTGGCGCTGTGAGGCAGCAACTCCACCACCGCGCCACCGTGCGGCCATTGCTCGTTCTGCTTTTCAGCTTCTCATGCCAAGCTCCACAAAGCAGAGATTTGAAGAGGGCTGACTGTAGAGGGGTCTCGACCCAAAACGACACCTGCCCATTCCCTCCCCAGATGCTGCCTGACCCTCTGACCAACTAAAAGGGAAAACACATCCTGGATTGTGCTAGATCTTTATGAACATCTTTCTTAAAGGTCAATGGCAAAGGTTATAATTATGCTGTCAGAAGCCACTCCAGATCCTGGTTTATACCGAAGATAGACACAAAGTGCAGGAATAACCCAGCGGGTCAGGCAGCATCGCTGGAGAACAGGGATACGTGACGTTTCGGGTCGGAACCGTTCTTTGGACGTTATAGCTATGCTGTTGACTAGAAAATCCAGGCCGACAGGGTTTACGTGACTTCCTTTGTCTAGTTTAGTTTAATTTAGTTTAGTAAAGTTTATTGTCACGTGTACCAAGGTGCAGTGAAAAGCCTTTGTTGCATGTTATCCAATCAGCGGAAAGACAATACATGATTACAATCAAACAATTTACAGTGTATAGATACATGATAAGGGAATAATGTCTAGTGCAAGGTAAAGCCAGCAAAGTCCGATCAAGGATAGTTCGAGGTTCACCAATGAGGTAGATAGTAGTTCAGCACTGCTCTGGTTGCGGTAGGATGATTCAGTTGCCTGGTAACAGCTGGGAATCCTCTAAAATTTTACTTGATGGGCTGAATGGCTACAATTCTATAACATCAGTGACATGACAGGGTGTTTAACACGCTCAGGAAGATCTGGAGCTCAAAATACATCTCAATCAACACCAGAATACGCGTCTTTAACTTAAATGTGAAACAGGTGAAGCTGTATGGATCAGAAACATGGACAACAACAAAACACACTACAAACAGGCTGCAAACATTCATTAACACCTGCCTTAGGACAATACTTCACATCTGGTGGAGAGACAAAGCAAGCAACGTGGACCAATGTGGAAAAGAACAAGCCAGGAGCCCATTGACTTACAAATTCGAAGGAGAAAATGGAATTGGATTGGACACACGCTCAGGAAACCTGCCACAAACATCACCCGGCAAGCCCAGAAATTGAACCCCCGAGAAAAAAGGAAAAGAGATCTCCCCAGGAACAGCTGGAGAAGATGTGTCCAGACAGGAATGTCTGAGAGTGGGCTCAACTGGGGAGATGTCGAAAGAACTGCCAGCAACCGAGTGAGGTGGAGGACATTTGTAAATGGCCTATGCTCCCTAGAGAAGCAAAGGGCTTTAGAAGAAGAAGAAATGACATGATTACACATGGCCAAATACTACAACGAGATGATTCCTGCTATTGTCAGGGACGCAGCATTCTGAGTTTAAAATATAACTATTCTTTCAGCTCCATCCAGACCAAAAGGTACACTGGATAACTGGTGCTTGGTCCATTTGATTGTTCAATCTCAATCAGGATATACTTTTAAATATTTAGTAGGGTGAATCAGCAAGTCGCCCAAAATATGATTAAAATATGAATTATTAAATGATCCAAGAGAGTGAATTTCCCTTCCTATCAACATTTAATCTTTGTATAATTGGAATCTCATCATAAGTTCAACTAATTAAAGTAAAGCTAAATTAATCATGCTCCTTTCCCATTTCCAGGTCTCAGTCTTTAATTTCGCCTGCTCTCCGTCTAATTAATTCACTGCTCCCAAAGCTCTGATCTTGGATTATTTTACTGTTACTTTTTCTCAGGCCACTGATTCCTTCCCGGCACCAGCCCTGATCTCTTTATTTCCAATTCGTATTTCTTACCTTTAGATTTCCCCGTCCCAGCTTCTTATCTTTGGACTCTGATCCGTTCACTTCTCAAGGTAGAGTTAGAATATTGGCAGGTGCGGTCACGGATTTCCACTTTGTGTTCATGAAATTAGGGGCGGCATGGTGGCACAGCGGTAGAGTTGCTGCCTTGTAGTGCCAGGTACCCGGGTTCAATCCTGGCTATGGGTGCTGCCTGTACGGAGTTTGCACGTTCTCCCTGTGACCGCATGGATTTTCTCCGGCTGCTCCGGTTTCCTCCCACACTCCAAAGACGTACAGGTTTGTAGGTTAAGTGGTTTCTGTAAAGTGTAATGAATGGTCCTGTCCCATTTAAGCGGCTGTTTAGGCGACTGCCAGGGACTTATTTTAATGGAATTCACCTATGACACCTGGCGACAACCTACGTCAACCTACGACAGCATAAATTGTCGCCACTGTCACCTGTAGTCACCCAAAAAATCACCTAAGTCGGACAGGCCTATAAGGTGTCCCTAGTGTGTAGGATAGTGCTAGTGTGTCAGGTGGGACTAGTGTAGATGGGACATGCTGGCCGGTGTGGGCAAGGACTGAAGGGCCTGTTTCCAACCTGTATGACTCTATGACTTCATGGGCGGCCTTACAGCACGTGCAGCACCGGAGACCCAGGTTCGATCCCGACTGCGGGTGCTGTCTGTACGAAGTTCGCGTGTTCTCCCCGTGACCGCGTGGGTTTTCTCCGAGACCTTCAGTTTCCTCCCACACTCCAAAGATGTACAGGTATGTAGGTTAATTGGCTTGGTGTATGTGTAAATTGTCCCGAGTGTGTGTAGGATAGTGTTAATGTGCAGGGATCGCTGGTCAGTGTGGACTCAGTGGGTCGAAAGGCCCGTTTCACGCTGTATTTGTAAATTAAGACAACAAAATGAAGGAATGATTAAAAAAAAAATTATACCTACACTTAAGGAATTATCATTGTGCAAACATGCCATTTACATGTGATTTATGTTATTGTTTATGTGCATAGGCAATGCAGCTATGGATCGAGACATTTTAATTTCCCCATTTCGTAATTTGTATTGTTTAACTGTATATTTTGTTTTGTTAATACTGACATGCAATTGAGCAGCACCTAGGAATAAATGTGGGGAGCTCGGAAACTTTTGACAAATGTCTTCTCTTGCATGAATGTGCACATGATCGTGATAATAGTTATTATTGCTTGTTTTCCATTAGACTGGAAATGATGCAGAGATCGCAAAATGCATCAGTAAGCCCAATTCCCACGTAAAAATAATTGTTTAATTAAATATTGAAATACTGAGATAAATAGAAAAGAAGAGTGGGTTCATTTCCTTTAACGAGACACAAAGTGCTGGAGTAACTCAGCGGGTTAGGCAGTGGCTCTGGAGAACATAGGGAGCTGACATTTTGGGTTGGGGCCCTTCTGCAGGCTGAAGTGAGTCTCGACCCAAAATCTCACCACATGTGTCGGGTTGGGACCCTTTGTCAAAGGGTTTCTCACAAGTGGAAACATCCTCTCCACATCCACTCTATCGAGGTGTTTCACAATTCGTTAAGTTTCAATAAGATTTCCCCCCCCCTCATCCTTCCAAACTCCAACGAGTACAGGCCCAGAGCCATCAAATGCCAATTTGAGGCTGTCGTCAGGATTTTATTCAATGCTGGAACAGGGGTGAGGGGCCTGACCCCAATTCTATTCACGAATAAATATACATGACGTTATTTTAATTTCAATCAATATTAGGTTCCACAGAATCTTAATGAGTTGAGAGTACGCACAAAAACACATTCTAAACATGATGCAAAAATCCCTGATGTTTCTACTCAATGAGTTATATTATTAAATACATTATAATAATAATTAAATTATACCATTAAATTAACAGCAATGCTATTGCGAAATAATAAATCCAGCTGAAAATTTAAGTGACAGCATGTCCAGCAAATTTCTGTCCAAACCACCCTGCTTCTCTACAAGATTGCTACAGCGGTATCTCAGCAAGAAATCGGCCATTGAAACACATGGACAGGCATGAAATTGTGATAACTATGTAATTAAAAACCCAATAAACCCATCAGAAATTGTTAGCATTTATTTATTTAAAGCAAATATTTAATATGTGTTAATTTTTTCCATTGAACCTCACAGGCTTTGAAAAGTTGTTTTCAACTGCGCCTTCCCATTCTATTAGTGTTCACTTTTAGTTTAGAGATACAGTGTGGAAACAGGCCCTTCGGCCCAGCGAGTCCGCACCTACCAGCGATCCCCGTACATTAACACTATCCTACACACTAGGGACCGTGTACAATCTTAACCTAAGCCAATTAGCCCACAAACCTGTACGTCTTTGGAGTATAGATGTGTAGGGGAAAACTCACGCAGGTCACAGGGAGAACGTACAAACTCTGTACAGACAGCACCCGTAGTCAGGATCGAACCCGGGTCTCTGGCGCTGTCAGGCTGCGACTCTACCGCTGCGCCACTGTGCCACCCAGCACTTACCATCAAATTTGTCAGATATATAAGAAGAAGGGTATATTTTTACCACTTCCTATTGCAGTATACGTAAGTTCTAAAATCGAGATACACTAGAAATAGAAAGTACAGGAAATATATCCTAACCTGCAAAAAAGAGAAGTAAGATTTTATGTCTAAACTTTAAAATGTGCAGAGAAACCAGCACGGAAAGAACTTCATAGAAAAGTTAACCACCATGTATGGGTCTTGGAAATTTAATAAACTGGAAGTAATTTTTTTTAAATAAATGGGAAGAATATAAAAATGTACAAAATGAAAGTGTTTTCTTTAGATGAACAGTATCGGCAAGGAACACACTCCGCTCCCAGTCACTTAGATACTTAGCAGTGTTACAGATGAGTTTTTAGAAAGATCCATTGTGTCTTGCAGGTGTTAGGCTCGAGGTGAATGCACATTTAATTCAATTTCACCATTTATCCATGTGAGATTTGAAATCATGTCATCTGGATTGTTTGTTCGTGTCTTCAACCAAAATGCTCTCATTTTCTTTACGTTAGTTTACTTTAGGGAGACAGCACAGAAACAGGCCCCTTCGGCCCAGCGAGTTCACACTGACCAACAATCACCCCATGCACTAGTTCTATGCTGCACACTAGGGATGATTTACTATCTTACCAAAGCCAATTAACCTATAAACCTTTACCTCTTTGACGTGTGGTAGGAAACCGGAGCACCTGGAGAAAGCCAACGCGGTCACAGAGAGAACGTACAAACTCCGTACAGACAGCACCTGGTTCAGGGTCGAACCCAGTTCTCTGGTGAAGTGAGGCAGCAACTACATGGTAAATGGTAGGGAATTGAGGAATGCTGTGGAACAGAGGGATCTAGGAATAACTATGCATAGTTCCCTGAAGGTGGAATCGCATGTAGATAGGGTGGTAAAGAAAGCTTTTGGTGTGCTGGCCTTTATAAATCGGAGCATTGAATATAGGAGTAGGGAAGTAATGTTAAAATTGTACAAGGCATTGGTGAGACCAATTCTGGAGTATGGTGTACAATTTTGGTCGCCTAATTATAGGAAGGATGTCAACAAAATAGAGAGAGTACAGAGGAGATTTACTAGAATGTTGTCTGGGTTCCAGCAACTAAGTTACAAAGAAAGGTTGAACAAGTTGAGTCTTTATTCTTTGGAGCGCAGAAGGTTAAGGGGGGACTTGATTGAGGTCTTTAAAATGATGAAAGGGATAGACAGAGTTGACGTGGATAAGCTTTTCCTATTGAGGGTAGGGAAGATTCAAACAAGAGGGCATGACATGAGAATTAAGGGACAGAAGTTTAGGGGTAACATGAGGGGGAACTTCTTTACTCAGAGAGTGGTGGCTGTGTGGAATGATCTTCCAGCAGAAGTGGTGGAGGCAGGATCGATTGTAACATTTAAAAGTAAAGTGGATGGGACTCGGGGAAAATAAATGGTCGGCACGGACTGGAAGGGCAGAGAAGGCCTGTTTCTGTGCTGTAATTGTTATATGATTATATAATGCCACCGCTGCACCACCATGCTGCCGCACGATGCAGTGGAAAAAATGCCTTAAAAATGTCCATTGACAAGGCCTCCGCAGCGATGAATTCCACAGATTCACCACCCTCTGGCTAAATAAATTCCTCCAACACCCCTTTCTAAAGATACATTCTTTTTATTCTGAGGCTATAGCCTCTGGCCCTAGACTCTCTCACTACTGGAAATATCCTCTCTACATCCACTCTATCCAGGCCTTTGACTATTCAGTAAGTTTCAATGAGCTCCCTTCTATACTTCTATACTCCAGCGAGTACAGCCCCAGTGCCAACTTCTTGCAGCATGCTAAATAAAGATTTTTTAAGTCTACAGCTCCAGTCTCTGTGTAGAGTTATACACTGCTACAGCCCCTTGGTCCAACTTGCCCACACTGACCAACATGTCCTATCCACACTAGACCCACCTGCCTGCATTTGGCCCATATCCCTCTAAACCTTTCCTATCCATGTACAAGGAGAACATGCAAACTCCATATAGACAGTACCCGTACTGTCAGGGTCTCTGGCGCTGTGCGGCAGCCATTCTATTGCTGCGCCACTGTGCCGCCATGTGTTAACATGGATGTTATCAAATGCAAATTCTGCAGTGGTTGTAATGTTGTCTGAGATGTGGGAGGTCAAAGGTAAGGTGTACAGATCATCTGAGGGGTAACTTTTTCACACAAAGGGTGGTGGGTGTATGGAACCAGCTGCCAGAGGAGGCAGGCAGTTAAGGCTGGGACTATCCCAATGTTTAAGAAGCAGTTAGACAGGTACATGGATAGGACAGGTTTGGAGGGATATGGACCAAATGCTGGCAGGTGGGACTAGTGTAACTGGGACATGCTGGCCGGTGTAGGCAAGTTGGGCCGAAGGACCTCTCTCCACACTGTATCACTCTGTGACTCTGTGACTCTACCTGTTCAAATGTTTCTTAAACGTTGCGATAGTACCTGCCTCAACTACCTCCTGGGGTGGAAGATTGCAACCTCCACGTGGTCCGCCCTGTTTCGACGAATGCAATCAACCCGGCGTGCACAATCAAATAGCATCAAATAGAACAAGTTGTCCTACAAATTTCTGTGCAGGCCATACGCAAGAAGAAGAACTACCTCCTCCGGCAGCGCGTTCCATGAACCCACCACCCTCTGTGTGGAAAAAAAAACCCATCAGGTTCCAATGGAATCTCTCGACAAATCAAACTCGACAATAACTAGACACAGTGCGTGTTTGAGCTTTAGTGGAATTTGCAGTGTCCTAGCAAATGTCAAGGCTGCCAGGAGAAAAACAGATCACGACCGGCTGCTGCCTTTATGTAATAAAAAAGGTGGATGAGATACTTATCGGCATTACAGAGAAATCTCAATATATTTCTTGTACCATTGAAACTTCATCTGACAGAATATACAATGAATGTGATACCAAAATTAAGGCCTCCACAGTAATTAAACTGTCTGAAAACATATATTTTCACATGTTAATCACAGGGAACCAGGTTCAATCCTGGCCTCGGGTGCAGTCTGTGTGGAGTTTGCATGTTCTCCCTGTGACCACGTGGGTTTACTCCAGGTGCTCCGGTTTCCACCCACTTCCCAAATAGGTGCAAGTTTGTAGGTTAATTGTTTTTTGTCAATTACCGTAGTGTGTTTGGAGTAGATGATAAAGAGGGATAACATAGAACTAGTGGGAACAGGTGATCGATGGTTGGCGTGGACTTGTTGGGCTGAAGGACCTGTTTCTATGCTGTATCTAAACTAAACTAACTTGTGCAGCATGGTGATGCAGAGGTATAGTTGCGGCCTTACAGCGCCAGAGACCCGGATTCGATCCTAAAGGGCCTGTCCCACCAGCATGCGATTCCATGCGGCGAGCGCGACCAAACCGGCAGCGGGGGCCGCACGGAGGTCGGGTGAGTGGCGCAACGCGGCGCAAAGTGAGGCGAACGGAGCAAAGTCTTAAAGGTAAGTTTGCCAGGACAGAGAGGGGCACACAGAGAGAGGCACAGAGGCACACACACACAGAGGGGCACAGAGGCACACACACAGAGAGGGGCACAGAGGCACACACAGAGAGGGGCACAGAGGCACACACACAGAGAGGGGCACAGAGGCACACACAGAGAGGGGCACAGAGGCACACACACAGAGAGGGGCACAGAGGCACACACACAGAGAGGGGCACAGAGGCACACACAGAGAGAGGGGCACAGAGGCACACACAGAGAGGGGCACAGAGGCACACACACAGAGAGGGGCACAGAGGCACACACAGAGAGGGGCACAGAGGCACACACACAGAGAGGGGCACAGAGGCACACACAGAGAGGGGCACAGAGGCACACACACAGAGAGGGGCACAGAGGCACACACAGAGAGGGGCACAGAGGCACACACACAGAGAGGGGCACAGAGGCACACACAGAGAGGGGCACAGAGGCACACACAGAGAGGGGCACAGAGGCACACACAGAGAGGGGCACGGAGCCACACACATAGAGGGGCACGGAGCCGCACACATAGAGGGTCATGGAGACACCTACAGATAGGTTCACGGAGGCACGACGTCGAGGCGGTGTGTAATGCGTCGAGGCGACTGCGAGCCGACAAGCCGTTGCCGCACAGAATTTTTGAACACGGTCAGTTTTTCGGAGGCCCGCGCGATGTCGGGACGAACTCCGCACAATTCCGCACGGCTCTGGCGATCGAAGAGGGACCTGCCCCGCGACGCCGGATGGCTCAAGCGACCACGTTAGGTCGCGCTCATCGCATGGAGTTGCATGCTGGTGGGACAGGCCCTTAACTATGGGTGCTGTCTGTATGGAATTTGCACGTTCACCCCATGACCTGCATGGGCTTTCTCCGGGTGCTCCAGTTTCCTCCGACACTCGAAATACGTACAGGTTTGTAGGTTAATTTGGCTTCGGTAAAAAATGGAATATGTCCCTAGAGTGTAGGACAGTACTAGTGCACAGGGTGATTGCTGGTCGACACGTACTCGGTGGGTCGAAGGGCCTGTTTCCACTGTATCTCTAACCTAAACTAAACTAAACGGAACAGTAAAAAATCCGTCTGTGTTGGATGGCTTGCTTACTAACATGACTGCTAACATAATCTCATAAAATATTGGGAAAGGTAGCTAAGATGGACTGTCAAAACAACTGACGTGGCCCAATAGTGATGTTGGGAGATTTCCCGCTGAGTGCTAAATATTGCCAGCTGGAAAATTAATATAATTATAGAGGAGGAGGCTGCATTCAGTTAATAAACTTTGCATAAAACAATGACAGAGAGATTCAAAATCACCTTAATAGATGAAGATGCAGAATAATAGACACAAAATGCCGGAGCAGCTCAGTGGGACAGGGAGATGAAGATAGACACTGAAGATAGACACAGTGTACACAGAAGTCAGTAAGTAAGTAAGTTTATTGGCCAAATATTCACATACAAGGAATTTGCCTCGGTGCTCCGCCCACAAGTAACAACATGACATACAGTGACAGTTACGAATGACTCAGAAAACACTAAACATTAATAATAACAAAACAATAAAAAGAATAAAGTAGACACTGAAGATAGACACAGAACGCTGGAGTACCTCAGCAGGCCAGGTAACATCTCTGGATAGAAGGAACGGGTGATGTTTTAGGTTGAGACCCTTCTTCTCGACCCAAAACGTCACCCATTCCTTCCCATTCCTTCTATCCAGAGATGCTGCCTGACCTGCTGAATTACTCCAGCATTCTGTGTCTATCTTCAGTGTAAGCTGGTTTTCCACTAGTGGGAGAGTCTAGGACCAGAGGGCATAGCCTCAGAATTAAAGGACGTTGCGAAAGGGAGTCCATGAGGTGAAATGAGGTGGAATCACAGGGTGGTGAATCTGTGGAATTCTTTGCCACAGAAGGCTGTGAAGGCCAAGTCTATGGATATTTTTAAGGCAGAGATAGATTAGTACGGGTGTCAAGGGTTATGGGGAGAATGGGGTTCGGAGGGAGAGATAGATTCAGCCATGATTGAATGGAGGGGTAGATTTGATGGGCTGACTGGCCTAATTCTGCTCCTATCACTTATGGCCTTATAAAACAGCCTCTGCAGTTAAAAGATGTAGAATACAATGGCAAAGCACATGCATAAAGGTTAAATCAAACGTTTTGAAAATGTTAAAGGAATATTCAAAACACATATTGATTAATTGTCAGAGTTTAGTTGTTTAATTCAGAGATACAGCATGGAAACAGGCCCTTTGGCCCACCTAGTACTGGCCAACCAGTGATCACCCCATACACTGGCAATATACCCCACCCTAGGGATAACATATTTGGCAGTAGCCAATTAACCTACAAACCTGTGCGTCTTTGGAGTGTGGGAGGAAACCGGAGTGCCCGGAGAAAACCCACACGGTCACTGGGAGAACGTACTAAATCTGTACAGACAGCACCCGTAGTCGGGATCGAACCTGGGTCTCTGGCGCTGGAAGGCAGCAACTCTACCGCTGTGTCACTGTGCCACCACTATGGATCACAATGAAGGTAAGGATTGTGTTTACAATGTATAATATCAGAATGAATGATCATTAAATCTGTCTTTTAATTTCAGTTTCTTTGATTCAATTAAACAACATTTCAGAAGTGCGGGTCTGTGGATATTTGTTGTTACATAAATCTTTTATTGATTGTGTGACCTTTTAATTCAACATGAATTACACAATAAATCAAGTTATGTGAGATGCATATTTACTGAGAGCAGGTACAAAGAAAAAGCACCAAGTTCCATAAAGTAAAATAAGAGAATTTAACTGATTGAACAATACAGCATGGAAACAGGCCCTTCGGCCCATTGAGCCTACACTGACCAACGTTCCCACAAGTTCTTTGTTATTCCAACTTTCTCATCCACTCCCTACACACTGGAGACAATTAACCTTCAAATCTGCACGGAGTAAACTAACACAATGGCAGGGAGAACATGCAATCTCCACACAGACAACACCCGCAGTCAGGATCGAACCCAGGGTCTCTTGCACTGTGAGGCAGCAGCTTCACTGTGCCACACTGCAAAATGCATTTCAATATTTATTCAAAGTATTTATGAAATGTGTAATGAGCGAGAGCAGGGGCGGCACGGTGGCGCAGCGGTACAGTTGCTGCCTTGCAGCGCTTGCACATCGGAGACCCGGGTTCGATCCTGACTTTGGGTGCTGTCTGTACAGAGTTTGTACATTCTCCAAAGACGTACAAGTCTGTAGGTTAATTGGCTTGGTATAAATGTAAATTGACCCTAGTGTGTGCAGAAAGATAATGTTAATGTGCGGGGATCGCTGGTCGGCGTGGACTCGGTGGGCCGAAGGTCCTGTTTCCGCGCTGTATGTCTAAACTCAACTAAGCAAAGGGCAAAGAAAATATATTCATTTATTTTTACAAATGTCTACAATTGATTTGGATACCAAATAATGTGATTTGGTTGCATTTTTATTCTTGAAGAAAATTGAATGAAATTTTAATGAATCAAAAGCCAAATAATGTAACAATTTTTTATCTTTTACTTATTTAGGCTCAGTCTCAGGAGAGGTGGAATATTGCGTTGGGGGACCAGCCCTCCCGTGTGAAGCCGGGACCCACTTAGTCTAGTATACAATAAAGCCGTCATTGTGTTTGCAAGATGGTAAACTAATTCAGTTATTAATCAGCACATTTGCTACTGTGCAATCCAATTTAAAAGAGTCAGCCTTGTTAAACAGATTAACTGTGTGGCTATATTGCACTCGTTCGAACATTGTATTTCTGATACTCTCGTGATTGATAAACACTGCAGAAGTGTAATAGTTTGAGATGTGATGGACTATTTCTAAATAGGATGCTGCATAATAAACCATTCTAGATTCAATCAAAACCTTTAATTATAAGGCTAGATAATCGCGTGTAATTTGGGGAGAGAATCCAATCTTAACATTCAAATAATTGTTATAAATTGCACACACTTTTGTTCCCATTATTCTTGCTGCCGTGTAATAAACTTAAATGGAGTCGGAATTGTTAAACAGATTAATTAGTCTGATAGAATCATACAGTGTGGAGACAGGCCCCTCTGCCCAAATTGCCCACACCGGCCAACATGTCCCATCTAAACTAGTCGCACCTTCCTGCGTTTGGCCCATATCCCTCTAAACCTGTCCTATCTGTCTAAATGTTTCTTAAACGTTGTGATAGTACCCGTCTCAACTACCTCCCCTGGCAGCTCATTCCATACACCTACCACCCTTTGCATGAAAAAGTTACCCCCTCAGATTTTTGTTTAGAAATACAGCAAGGAAACGGGCTCCACGGCCCACTGAGTCCGCACTGACCGGCGATCTCCACACACTAACACTATCCTACACACACTAGGGCCAATTTACATTTGCACCAAGCTAATTAACCTACAAACCTGTGCGTTTTTGGAGTGTGGGAAGAAACCAAAAATCTCGAAGAAAACCCAAGCCAGCCATGGGGAGAACGTACAAACTCCATACAGATAAGCACCCGTAATCAGGGTCGAAGCCGGTTCTCTGGCGCTGTAAGACTGTAGCTCTACGGCTAAGCCACTATGCCACCCGATTCTTATTCAATCTTTCCCCCCCTCACCTTAAACCTATGTCCTCTGGTTCTCGATTCTCCTACTCTGGGCAAGAGATGCTGTGCATCTACCCAATCGATTCCTCTCGTGATTTTATACACTTCTATACGATCACCCCTCATCCTTCTGTGCTCCAAGTTCTAGCCTGCTCAACCTCTCCCTATAGTTCAGGCCCTAAAGTCCTGGCAACATCCCAATAAATCCTCTCTGCACTCTTTCCAGCTTGACATCTTTCCTAGAACTACATCTTTCCCCTCTCCCATCAGGCAAAAGGAAGTGTGAAAAACGCACACCACCAGATTCAGGGACAGCTTCTTCCCAGCCGATATCGGGCAACTGAACCATCCAACCACAACCAGAGAGCTACTATCTACATGTGATGTCCCTCGGACTATCTTTGACCAGGCTTTGCTGGCTTTACTTGCACTAAAGGTTATTCCCTTATCATGTATCTATACACTCTAAATCAGGGGGTGTCAAACTCATTTGAACTCATTTTTTGGTCACGGGCAAAATGCAACTTCATGCACGCGGGATCACGCAATGCACGCGCGAATGCAATCCGATCTGGCACTGGGGACAGCTGCAGCCCGCTCTGGTTTCGGGGAAATCATCTTGCAGCCCGGACCAGACCCCTTCGCTGGAAGCATCCGGCCCGCAGGCCGCAAGTTTGACACCCCTGCTGTAAATGGATTGATTGTAATCATGTATTGTCTTTCTGCTGACTGGTTAGCATGCAACAAAAAGCTCTTCACTGTACCTCGGTACACGTAACGATAAACTAAACTGAAACTGAAACTGAAACTGATCACGGTGCCCAGAACTGAACACAATACTCTAAATGCGGGCTCATTTGTATTGTTTTATTTCCCTCACTTAAGCGCATTCTATTTGTGATGAATTCAAGGCTGATGGAGCTCCAGAGGTTTGGCAGTTTGAGATATGATGGAGACTAGTAAGATTGAACGAGAACTTACCAGTTCGAAGGTTGATCTTTATTTTATGAGGAGTCGAAGTGAGGGATTTCGTGAAGAGCCCGCCGGCGCGCATGCTCGACATACTTCAAAGTAGCGGCGTGGAATCACAGAACCAACAATAGAAATGACTTCGCATAGTATGATTGAATTGACTAAGATTACCAGATGAAGGTGATTGAGGGTTGGGCGAGGAGGGCACAAAATCCCTCACTTCGACTCCTCATAAAATAAAGATCAACCTTCGAACTGGTAAGTTCTCGTTCAATCTTACTATTTCATTTCGGAGTCACGTGAGTGACTTCGTGAAGACTTCAAAGCTTCTGTGATTACACGCCCTGGACCACGTCCATGCTGACACACCACTACCAGGGATGGATGGGAGGAACAAACTTGCTCAATAGTTCATACTGCAAAACAAGAGCATATTTATTAATAACAAATCAAAAACCCCTCATGCGGGGACATCTCCACGTTCTTGACCTGCATTCAGCACGGCTTCTGCGAACTGTAGAGGAGCAGCAACAGGCTTGTTATAAAAACGCTGGAACACAGCTTCATTCGCCCATCCTGCTGTGGCGAGAATTTGGTCCATGGGCACCTCCATGACCCTCGCCGCTGACGTCGATGCAGCCCTGGTGGAATGAGACGAACACATTAATGTCGATACCTGACTTACCCAAGACGACTCGAAGCCACCTGGATATCGTCTGGACTGTCACTCGATGATGAGGTCTCTTATGAGTGACAAGCAGGTATCTCTCCATTCCTCTGATGCGTGCCATCACCTTGACATAGTGGCGGATATGTGAGGCTAAACATAGCCTAGCATCTGCGGGGTATGCCGGGAACTTCAGCTGCAGCCCTGTGCACCCAGGTCTATGCTGCTTTAGTAGCTCGTTAATGAAAAAGACTACTTCTGTAGGGGTAGATGTCATTCTGTCAACACGAAGTTTGTGTAGTGTCTGTACCCTCTGAGCTGAAGTCAGCGCTAGTAACATCACCAGCTTCATGGTGAGTTGGTCCAGTTGGAGCCCTTCCATGGGAGACCACGTCCTGAGCAGGGTTAATACGTCCCTGACATCCCAGGTGATATTATAGCGTGGTGTAGGCGGATTCATATTGAATATACCCCGCATGAGTCTGGACACTAGCCTGTTGGACCCTACCCCAATCTTGAGGTAGAATGATAGCGCACTTCTGGCGCTGTTGATGGCACTGTAACTTAAGTGTTCATCATGGTGCAACCCCGCGAGGAATTCCAGGACGTCGGTTATTGTCACGTCATCGTACGTGATGCGAGAGCGGCTGCAGTAGGCTTCCCACTTCTTAATATGCGAGCGGTATCTTCGCCTTGTGGACTCTCGACACGACGCCCCGATGGTATCCATGGTCCGAGCCGAGAGGCCGTATTGGACTAACGGCCTGTTCAGAACCTGCAAGCCAACAAATTTAAACAGCCATGGCAGGGATGTGGTTCCCCTGAGACAGGGTGAGTAACCAATTGTGGGCAACCCTTCAAAAGGACCCAAGGTTCGTTGAGCATGTCAAAGACCACCGGATACCAAGGCTGTGTGGGCCAGTCGGGTATAATAAGGATGCCCTTGGCAGCATCTGCCTGAATCTTTCGCAATACCCGACTGATGAGGCAAAACGGAGGGAAGGCATAGAAAAACCAATTCCCCCAGTCCAGCAAGAATGCATCTAGCGCTATTGCCCCAGGATCTGGTTCCCATGAAACGTAGGCTGGTACCTGATGGTTCAACCGTGACGCAAAAAGGTCAATGTCCGGTTTACCAAATTTGGCTGTGACTTTAGAAAAAATCTCAGGATGCAACATCCATTCAATGTTGTCATTAAATTTGCGTGACCTGGTGTCCGCCACAGTATTAAGCTCACCTGGCAAATAGGTAGCTGAAATCCAAATGTCTCTTTGAACACACCAGAGCCAAATTGAGTTAGCCAATTTGTCACACGAAACTGACCTGGTACCACCCATATGGTTTAAATATGCCACAGCTGTGGTGTTGTCTATTTGGAGACGGACGTGTGCTCCAACAAGCTTGGAACAATATGCACGAAGTCCGTGGAATGCTGCCAGCAACTCCAAATAGTTAATCCCTTGAGTCAACAACATCGATGCCTCAAGGGTGTCCCATCTGCCCCCACAACTAGAGCAATTATCAGTAGCTCCCCAGCCATTGGAGCTTGCATCAGTCTATAAATATACCACCGGATTAGCCTCCCTGACAGGCTTAAATGAGTTGCTAATGTGACACACCCACCATTGCAACTCAGTTATCACTTCGGACGGCAGCTGCATTGATCGATCGTAATGACCAGCGTTCCGTTTTAACGCAGTAATTTTAGCTCTTTGCAAATTCTGATAATGCAAAGGTCCATATCGTGCTGCCGGAAACAAAGCCACTAGCTTGCCAATTACTGTGGCTGTATGCCGAATCGATGGTATATTGGTGCCAATTAAATCTCTGCACACCTTAGTGACTTCCTCAATTTTGTTAATTGGTATAGTTATCCTCATGCTCATTGAGTTCACCGTGAACCCCAGGTAATTAATTACCTGGGCAGGGCAGAACTTCGATTTCTCTGGATGGACAATTAATCCTAATTGTTGAAATATATTGACAGCAGCTGCAACACCCTGTTCAGCCAATTGCAGCGTGTGGCCCACAATAAAGACATCATCTAAATAGGCCATAACTATATGATGTCGTTGTCTCAAATAAGCCATGATTGGCTTCACCAATTTAGTGAACAATCTAGGGGCTGTAGTGAGCCCATTAGGCAAAGACTTATACTGCCAAAGTTGCCCCATCCAGATAAATTTCAAAAACCTTCTATCATATTTCTGGATGGATACTGAATAATATGCATCCCTCAAATCAATGCATGCCATAAAGCAGCCATGAGAAATCAATGATTTGGCTGTTTCAAACGTATCCATTTTAAAATGAGTATATGTTACAAACGTATTCCAACGGGTTAGATCAATAATGACACGACAGCCTCCATCCTTCTTAGGTCTAGTAAATATGTTCGAAACAAATTCAATTGGCTCATGCACCGTTTTCTCAATCACACCCTTCTGCTCCAGACTTAAAATTTCCTTATAACCTGCTGCCTGTTCTGCAGCAGACAATTTGAACGTACGACCAGGCATGTGCTGGGATGGAGGAATGTCGCCATTAATAAACTCAATTTTATGCCCCTGAATATTCCGCAACACATACTCATCACCAGTAAAATTACCCCATGCATCCAAAAACAACCGTAAACGACCACCAACATGGGAAGTTAAACAGAGAGAAAAGAGAGAACCAGACCCCCTCACCTCCGTGGTTACCGGCGGTCCTTGACACGTGTGGGTGGCCGTGGAGGTGCTGGGTTGGCTTGAGGGCACGGCGTCTTTGATTTCCACAAAGGTCTCTGCCGACCCTGTCCTAAAAAAGACCCTTGGTGCTGGTTCTGGTGCTGTTGTCATTGTGGAGCTAGAGGGCGAGACCTCGTCGAGGCACTGGCCAACCCTCGTGAGCGAATGTATGGAGCTTTTGAGCCTGACGGTGTGGGGGCACTCTGAGAGCGCATGATCCCCACCGTTTTGGCTTGTTCGTCAAGCTCTTTGACTCTCTTCGAGAGGTCCTCACCAAAGAGCTGACGGGGCGGCGGCGGCGGCGGTGGTTTGCACAATCCTGCAAACTTCGGGTTGAGTGCTGGGCGGATGCTGTTTTTGCGAAACCCGTTGATTTCGTGCTGGGTCGCGCACAATAAGGCCAGAGCATCTTCCTGGTCCAAATTCAGTTCGTCCCCGTCCACCGACCGCGCAAAGGCGGTAATACCGGCCGTGAGGAGTTTCAGGATCCGCTGCAATTTTAGCTCCTGTTGACGGATAGCCGCACTGATGTTGCCCCATATTGGCGTATTGACCACAGGCACGTTGAGGGAGTTGCAGTTTGATGGAGCCTTGTGACGGCTCATAGCCTGGATGAGGACTTCTTCCTGCAGCACCTGATTATTAAGAAAGTCCACTGTGGCTGCCAGCTTTGTATTTAGAGGAAGACCAGCCGTATGTGGGGCCGCGAATTTGGTCGCCACATCCAAGGGTTCCTCCGCTGGCACCTCCAACGGAGGTGGTACGGGATCCACCAGAACCTCCTCCTCCTGCTGCTCCAGGCTGATAGGAGATGTTGGTGAAGACGCCCTGTGCCTGTTGCTGCCCTGCTGTTGTTGACGTTGAAGCAGGAGCTCCAGCAGCCGCTCCATACGGTCAATACGCCCTTCACCCTGAACACTCAGGTGGTCGGAGTCCTCCGGCTCTGAAAAGAAAACCGGGCTCCTGTCATCGACCCGCACCTCGTCGAGGCCCTGCCGGTGCCGGTAGTTGTCGCTAACAGCCGCCGAGGCGAAACTGCGCGATTCCTGCGCGGGCGTGTTCAATCGCCTCCGTTTAGCGAGAGCTGAAGCCGCTGCCACTAAGGGCACTCGCGGCGAGGTGTCGGCACCAGCCGAAGCATGGCTGCCTGGGGCCCACGCAGTCTTGCCGGCTGCCCACATTGTGGACGTTGCCGACGCATGGTCTCGCCCACCCATCCATGGGGGGCTCGGCGACCGAGACGAGACCCGACTCGACCGACCCGTCCCGGCGTCGAGAGTCGGGGTGTGCCGGCTGGACCTCACAGCCGCCCCGGGTCTCGCCCTGGAACCTGACCGCTCCTCCGCGATAGGCAATGCCTTAGCCCTAACAGGGTTAGGCTTCTGGGCTCCTGCCCTCCCCCTTCTCGGAGGGCTGAGTGGAACAGGCCGTGCAACGGCACGTGCCCTGCTCGAGGTCGCCAGCGAGCCCGCTGACGACCTGACTGCCATGGCAGGGTCCCCCTGCTCTGGCGGCACACCACACTCCTCCTCGTCGAACTCCTCCGAGCTGTGGTGTGCTGGCGGATCTGGACCTGTAATCACAGGGCTTACCCACATCTCCGCCTGAGTCCCGGCCTGCGCTGCAGGTACTGCCGATGGTAAAGGCCCCGGAACTGTTGACCGGCGAACTCGTCCTGACGTCCTCCGGCCCTTCGAACTCCCATCCATGTCCTTGCTGCAAGACATAATCAGACAACAAGGACCACCAACTAAAGGTAGAATACTTACCTCCGTGGCCCCTTATGAAGGGCTGGCGAGGAGCGCGCTCCACCGCCAGCCGTCGCAGCAACGCGTTACGACGATATGTCGAGCATGCGCGCCGGCGGGCTCTTCACGAAGTCACTCACGTGACTCCGAAATGAAATTCTAAGTATGATGCAGTTCGATTCTAGATACAATGGAGATTTGTAATTATACGGTTGGATACGAGCTAGCAATTTGGAGTATAATCCAATCTCAACGTTCAAATAATTGTTCTAAATTTCAAAAGCTTTATTCCCATTATTTATATTGTTACCTGAACATCAAGATTAGTTTATAACCTTGTAAGGCATTTCTGCTTGGCTATAAAAACACATAATCAAGGTAGTAGTGGCAAACAACCAAAAGCGCGTACCACTCGAAGAAGCACTTAGGATTATGCAGCACTTCTTATAAATTAAGAGAGTGGGATAAAGATTATATGGCTCTCAGTGCGGGATTTATTTTCGTTATAACAAACTTTCGATGCTAATTAAAGCGTGAGCTGTTACCAGGTGCTTCCATTGGTGCAGCGGGAGAATTGTTGCCTTGCAGCGCCAGAGAACCGGGTTCGATCCTGCATATGGGTGTTGTCTGCTGGGAGTTTGTACGTTCTCCTCGTGAGCGGGTTGCGTTTCTCTTGGTGCTTCGTTTTCCTCCCACACACCAAAAACGAACAGGTTTATAGGTTTGAAGGTAGACACAAAATGCTGGAGTAACTAACTCAGCGGGACAGGCAACATATCTGGAGAGAAGGAATGGGTTACGTTTCGGGTCTGAAGAAGGGTCTCGACCCGAAACGTCACCCATCTCCTGAGATGCTGCCTGTCCCGCTGACTTACTCCAGCATTTTGTGTCTATCGTTGATTTAAACCAGCATCTGCAGTTGCTTCCGTCACAGGTCTGTGGGTTCATTGGCTTGTGTGTAGGATAGTGGTAGTGTACAGGGATCGCTGGTCGGCACGGACTCGGTAGGCAGAAGGGCTTGTTTCCGCACTGTACCTCTAATCTAATCGAAACTAGAAGTTACTTCTCCTGTAAAAGGGAATCTAAATTAAATATCAAATCTCTAGAAAGGACAGTGGATTTAAATGTTTCAGTGGGAGTCTTTCTCAAGAGACCACCTTGTCTACTGTCTGTAATTTAGAAAATTGCCTGCCAAAATGCCGAAGGTTGTTATGTATTCCTTAATTCAGATCGTGTTCCAGTGATGGATAGGACAGAAACATTTCAGGACAGGTTTCCACTAAATTCCAATCCTGATTCACAGGTCAGGATGAATATCATCTGGGATAAATTGAATATAGTTCCTCCAAGTGCCTTGCCAGCTGGCCGTGGGGTGGTATCATACATAATGATTCTGAGATCAAGTTCTGATGCATACGTTTCTTCTTGCCTTGCTTGGGAATATAGAAAAGAGAAGTAAATGAATGGACAGGAAGTCAAAAGAGTAGTGGGAACCTTTAATCTGGTGACTGCTTAGATTGCATTGCCTCTAAACGGCTCTCAGAATGATTAACCTCAGCCCAAACTGATTCAGCACTCACTTCTCATTGTTTATATTGGCAATTCGATTAGTTTTAAGCACACTTTGGGTCGGTCCTGACCTCCAATTGACAGCACAAATGGGCTTGCAGCATTAGTATGTGCTTTACAGTTTTTTGCTGAACGAATGTTGTGTCTAACTCACGGCTTCTCGCTTCCGTAACATTTACGGGTTCCACGGGCAAAGAAACGTTTCCTCCTCAGAATCGGCACGACCAAGGGCAGCACGGCGGCGCAGCGGTAAAGTTGCTGCCTTACATCGTCAGACACCCGGGTTCGATCCTGACTATGGGCGCTGTCTGTACGGAGTTTGTACGTGCAAAAAGATTCAGACAGTGGAACTAGTAGGATGACTGGGGTGGGGGGTGGGGAGAGTATGGTGGGGGGGGGGGGGGGGCGGTGAAAGGGAGGGAGAGGGGGAGGAGGGACTTAAGGGACAGTCCCACTGACGCGACTTTTCAGTGGCTGTATTCGACCTTCAACCTCGAGGGCACTCGCCTGAAAAACCTCGACCTGGATCGACCGTCAGCGATGAAACCGCGAGCTGGATCGACCAACCTCACGCACACACGCACACACCCACGCACGCACGCACGCACACACTCACACACACGCGCACACACATACGCACACGCACACACGCACACACTCGCACACACACACACGCACGCAGGCACACACACACATACACACACACACGCACGCACGCACACACACACACACACACATGCACGCGCACATGCGCACACGCGCACGCACGCAGGCACACACACACACACACATACACACACACACGCGCACACACACGCACGCACACACACACACGCACGCACACGCACACACACACATACACATGCACGCACGCATGCACGCACACACACATACACACACACACGCACGCACACACGCGCGCACACACACACACACTCACGCACGCCGCACACACGCGCACACACACACGCACGCACACACACACGCACGCACGCACACACACACGCACGCACGCACGCGCACACACGCACGCACGCACGCACGCACGCACGCGCACGCACGCACGCACGCACACGCACGCACACGCGCACACACACACACACACACATATCGCAAAGGTGGGGGCCAGGGAAAGAGGGGGAGCGCTGTCTGAAATTCACACCCGCGATGAAGAAGAAGGTAAAACGACTGCGTAGTGTATGGTAAGTCCCTTAGAGAGTAGGGAGGGGGAGAGGGAGGGAGAGTGGAAGGGAGAGGGAGAGGAGGCAATGCAGGACTAACTTGCAATAAGAGATAGATAGCTATTCCCTAATGTCAAGTAACTCCTGAATTCTCTCCCTGCCCTCTCCCCCCTTCTACCCCCACCCTGGCATCGTACCAGCCACTGGTCGCATCCTTGTATTCCCCTCGTTAGCACATCTTCCCCAGCCAACAATGGGCCATTATGGACTCCACCCTTCCTCAGGTCACCTCTTGCCAGCCCTGTTTTGTTCTGGCCTCCTCTTGCCTCCAGTTACCCCACCTCCTCCCCAACCCAACCTCTATCTTTCAGTCTGATCCAAAAGGGAGTTCAGACCCAAAATGCCACCTATTCCCTTTTCTCCACAGACGCTGCCTGACATGCCGAGTTACTCCAGCATTTTGCGTCCATCGTTAAGGGGAACGTTCTTCTATATTACCTGCTGCCATATTTTAAATTAGGGAAAAGCTTACATTTTGCAAAGCGCTTCGGCAAGAGTTGATAAAATGCTGAAACATCCTTTTTCTACTCAACGTGACCTTTTGTCTCACTCGAAATCAATTCTTTCTCTCGTGCTATTATTCAAATTTCACAGGGGATAATTAAAGACAGACTTAATCAATCTTATGGCGTTTGATTTGTCTTCACAGCCGACCGCCGAACAGCCCATAAGTAGCAGTGCGCACACACACACACACGTGCCTGCATCCCAGACAAGCAGGGAACCATTTACTTAAGTTTTCTCCTGAGCCTAATTTACAAATCCTTGCCAACTTTCCGAATAAAGCAGGTAAGAATTAATTAAACTCGTGACTGACTTTGCCAGACAGGGAATTACCCTGTGGAGCCGAGTTCCTGCTATTCCACAGCCTCTGCTTGAAATTTATGTGAATTGCTTTTTAATTCGGATGAATTTCTGAATATGCTTGTAATAGTCAAGAGAGTTTTTTTGTTATCGTATTTCCCGTACAGAACAATGACTGTCTTACTTGCAGCAGCACCACACAGTAAAGGGCCTGTCCCACCAGCATGCAACTCCATGCGATGAGCGCGACCTAACGTGGTAGCTTGAGCCGTCCGGCGTCGCGGGGCCGGTCCCACTTTGATCGCCGGAGCCATGCGGTATTGTGCGGAGTTCGTCCCGACATCGCGCGGGGCTCCGAAAAACTGACCATGTTCAAAAATTCCGCGCGGCAACGGCTTGTCGGCTCGCTGTCGCCTCGACGCATTACACACCATCTCGACATCGTGCCTCCGCGACCCTCTCTGTAGGTGCCTCCGTGACCCTCTATGTGTGTGGCTCCATGGCCCTCTGTGTGTGTGCCTCTGTGCCCCTCTCTGTGTGCCCCTCTCTGTCCTGGTGAACTTACCTTTAAGACTTTGCTCCAAGTTCGCCTCACTTTGCGCCGCGTTGCGCCACTCACCCGACCTCCGCGCGGCCCCCGCTTCTAGTTTGATCGCGCTCATTGCATGGAGTCGGATGCTGGTAGGACAGGCCCTTTAGTAAACATAGTGTTCTGTAAATAATGTAATCTATTAAGCTAAGGGGAGTATATACACATGCACAGACACACACACACACGCATATCTTCTTATACATCATTGACTGAAACCGTAACTCTTTTCCACTCTCCATAGAGGGGTCAAGGAAAGAGCGTTCACGTCGCGGCCCTGTTTCCACCAATCTTTCTACCACCGCGCACAAGAAGCGCAGGAAGCGACAAGACAGACGCCATTGTATGCAGAAGCCGAGAAGGTGTGTCCAGCTCTGGCTGAACAACTTCTAATCTTGTGTGTGGACTCCATAAGAAGAAGACTCTCCATAGAATGCTGAGTGTTTCTAGAGCTTACACTGATTTCTTATAAAATCTGTTATTATCTTTTGTGTACCTTCCCGTTTAGTTTACGTCAATTCTTTTCAATAATTTAAGAGTCCAAAACCAGAGGCCTCAGTTTAAGAGTAAGCAGTAGGCCATTTAGAATGGAGATGAGGAATAAACGTTTTCACCCAGAGAGTTGTGACTCTTGGGAATTCTCCGCCTCAGGAGGCTGATTCTTTGGATGCTTTCAATGGGGCTGTCCCACTGCACGAGCTAATTCATGAGTTCTCTTGAGTTTCCTCTGATTTGAACTTACGGTAATTACGGAGGATTACGGTAATGGCCGCTCGTAGGTACTCGGGGCTCTCGTGGACATTTTTCAACGTTGAAAAATCTTCACGAGTCTTCACTAGCTTACCGCGTTTCCCGAGTACCTGCCATTAGCGTTATGAGCCGCTAGGAGACGTCCCGAGCTCCAGCGTACCCGCAACATACATTCTACATGCTTACCACCAGTTTCATTTGTTTTTAAACTCGGGAGAGCTCTTGAATTATCTCGTACAGTGGGACAGCCCCATTAGATAGAACTCGTAAAGATAGGGATATGGGGAGAAGGCAGGAACGGGATACTGATTGTGGATGGTCAGCCATGATCACAGTGAATGGGTTCGAAGGGCCAAATGGCCCACTCCTGCACCTATTGTCTATTGTCTATATGTATATATGTATAAGAAGATAGACACAAAATGTTGGAGTAACTCAGCGGCTCAGGGAGTGCCTCTGGAGAAAAGGGTTAGAAACATTTCGGGCCAAGACCCTTCATTAGACTGAGCTACCCGTATACATATACATACGCACATATATAATTACACATACATACCTAAACACACACACACACACACACACACATATTAACACACACACACATGCATATTAACACACACACATGCATACGTACATACATACATACAAGCCTGAAGAAGGCTCTTCGACCCGAAACGTCACACATTCCTTCTCTCCAAGGATGCTGAGTTACTCCAGCATTTTGTCCATTGTCGATTAAAACCAGCATCTGCAGTTACTTCCTAAACATACATACATATACATATATACATACACACGTGCACACACACATATAAAACAAACAAACAATAATAGTGCAAAAAGACAAAACCAAAGCCTCCAAGCCAGCCAACCTCCTCTCTGACTGCCCGCTCTCCCTCAGCCCTCTGGCTCCTCCTCTTCCTTTCTTCTTCCCTTCCCCCACCACCCTACATCAGTCTGAAGAAGGGTTTCGGCCTGAAACGTTGCCTATTTCCTTCGCTCCATAGATGCTGCCGCACCCGCTGAGTTTCTCCAGCATTTTTGTCTACCTTCGATTTTCCAGCATCTGCAGTTCCTTCTTAAACATTTTGTCCACTCCACTGCGAAATCTCCTCAAGGTATGCCTACTTTCAAGAAGTTCTCCTCCTCCCTCCGAAGACGGTTTAACAACCTCCTCTCTGACTGCCCGCTCTCCCTCAGCCCTCTGGCTCCTCCTCTTCTTCTTCCCGTTTCCCCCCACCCCCCCCACCCTACATCAGTCTGAAGAAGGGTTTTGGCCTGAAAACCCTATTTCCTTCGCTCCATAGATGCTACCGCACATGCTGCGTTTCTCCAGCACTTTTGTCTGCCTCCAAGTCATTGTAGTTCAGAGCTTATTTAATAGCCTGATGGCTATCAGGGAGAAGCTGTTCCTGAACCTGGACATTACATTTTTCAGGCAGGGGTGAAATGAGCGTGTGGCCAGGATGGTGTGGGTCTCTGATGATGCTGGCTGCGTTTTTGAGACAGCGACTCCTGTAACTCCGTTTGATGGTGGTGTGGATCAGTACCACCAGGCAAGGTTACAACTCTAATCTAAATAAG
The DNA here is from genome assembly GCA_963514005.1 of Raja brachyura. Next base: position 9,877,290 of record OY740802.1, read on the forward strand.
TGTTGGGCCCATCTTGCATTTGGATTTCTGATGAAGAAGATGACCAGGCTTAGTTATTTCCTTTGGTTCTGTCATGAAAACTTGCAAGCGGACACAAAATGCTGGAGTAACTCAGTGGGACAGGCAGCATCTCTGGAGAGAAGGAGTGGGTGACATTTCGGGTCGAGACCCTTCTTCAGACTGATGTCAGGGGAGTGGGCGGTACACTCCTACACTCTGTGATTCCTCCTGCCTTCCTTACATATCTCTGTCCCGTCCTCTCCCCTGAAGAAAGTCCCATAGCAGAAGCGTCCATGTCGCAGGGCATCAGGGATGGACGATGACAGCGACAGGGTTTCGGCCCGAAACGTTGCCTATTTCCTTAGCTCCATAGATGCTGCCGCACCTGCTGAGTTTCTCCAGCATTTTTGTCTACCTTCGATTTTCCAGCATCTGCAGTTCCTTCTTAAACATTTTGTCCAC